>VFSX01000050.1:463171-485671 GCA_016618255.1 Chlamydomonas sp. UWO 241 | reverse complement strand
GAATGGACACTCAACGGGTGGTCAGCCGAGAGGTCGGCATCGAAGCCCAGGATGCGCCCGTTGTCAACGTCATTTACCGAGCGTGGAACCTTGATGATGAGAGGAGGCGTGGCTGCCTCGGGGCTTGTGACCCGAGCGACGCTGCAGCTGCCACGAGCACCTGCACACGCACACATGCACGCACGCTCAACACACACGCACACACACACGCTTGGCCAAGGTCACGGTGCCAATTGTCTAAAATATAGCCAAACACATGCATGCACGCACCTCCGTGACGTGGTCTTCCGACAAGAGTCAGCACGAGTGGTCTAGCTGGAGCCCTTTGTGCAAGCCCTAGACAGTGTTCGCTGACCCTCCTCTGTAGCGTGGGCGTGTGCGCGCATGACATGGCTACTCGTAGCTCTGTAATTGCACCACCAAGCTGTCTAGCTGCGGAGAGGCTGCAGTGGCTGTGCGTGGGTCTCCGTGAGTGGCGAGTGCGAGGGTCTCCGTCTTTCTAGGGCCGTCTACTTCCTTTGGCTATGCAAACACTTGCTTGGGCTGCGCAAGAGCTGCTGGCTTCGAAACTAATGGAGGGGGGGAGACGAGACAAGTTTTTAGGTGCGAACAGGTTTCACGCTCCGAGTATGAATTTCCTGTGAATTGCACGCCAACGATCTGCAGCTCTCCTCCCCCCTCTTAATTGCGTGGGTAAGCAAGCAGCAGCAGCCCATTCACCATGGCGGGATCCATGACACCTAGTGTCCTTAAACAAATCTGCAAGGACACCCAGCTCTACCGCACGCCCGCGCTCAACGACAAGCTCTACCTCAACTTCAAGGGCTTCACTCAGATCAGCAGCCTGGAGGAGTACACCGGCCTCAAGGCGCTCTTTCTGGAGGGGAACGCGATCGACTCGATCGAAGGACTGCCGGCCCTGCCAGAGCTGCGATGCCTGTGAGCACGGGGTCGGGGACACTACAGCGCGCATATGCACGCACGTGGGCAGGTGTTATGCAGCGCCTGGGGGCGTGGGGCGCGCGCCTGTTGACTTCGATGGCATGCATGCATGACACACAACACCCCATGCACCATGCAGGTTCCTGCAGCAGAACGCCCTGTGGGAGCTCAGCCACCTGGAGGGCGTGCCTGAGCTGGACACCCTCAACGTGTCTCAGAACGCCATCGAGCGCTTGGAGAACCTGGAGGCTGTGCCCAAGCTGGCCTCCCTCATTGCGACGCACTGCCAGCTGGAGAGCCCAGACAGCATTGCGGGCGTGCTCGCGTGCCCCGGCCTGCACACGCTCGACCTGCAGCACAACAACATCTCCGACCCGGCCGTGCTCGACGTGCTCAAGCAGCTGCCCCTGCTGACGTGCCTATACCTTAAGGGCAACCCCGTCGTGAGCACCACGAAGAACTACCGCAAGACGTTCATCGCAGCGCTGCCGAAGCTCGGATACCTCGACGAGCGCCCGGTGTTTGAGGACGAGCGGCGCATGGTAGACGCGTGGTGCGTGGCCCGTGCAATGCAAGCCCCATGTGGCGCCGACGTGCATGCCGTGCTCGCCACAGCGACATGCACACCTTACACGTACACTCACTCAAGCACCCACGCACCGCCTCCACACATCATACGTTCCCCACGCAGGGCTGTCGGCGGCGTCGAGGCCGAGCGCGCCGAGCGCCAAAAGATCAAGGAGGAGAAGGTGGGGGGGTGCTCTGATGTGCACTGATGTGCACTGATGCGGCCTCTATTGTGCTCCGGTGTGCCCTGATGTGCTCTGATGTGGCCTCTACTGTGCTCTGGTGTGTTCTTATGCGCTCTGACATGGCCTCTAGAGGGTCTGACTCCGCTTTGGGGACGCGCCACGGTGGGGATCGCGGTAACCAGAGGGTGCGCGCGTGGTGTGTGCCTGCCTGGCCTGCCGGGCCTCTGCCTGCCTGCCTGCCTGCCTGGCCTCTGCCTGCCTGGCCTGCCTGGCCTGCCTGCTCTTCGCCTGCCTGCCTGCCCTGCCTGCCCTGCCTGCCCTGCCTGCCCTGCCTGCCCTGCCTGCCCTGCCTGCCTGCCTGCCCTGGCCTCTGCCTGGCTGCCTGCCTGGCCTTTGCCTGCCTGCCTGCCTGCCTGACCTCTGCCTGCCTGCCTGCCTGCCTGCCTGCCTGCCTGCCCTGCCCTGCCTGCCCTGCCTGCCCCGCCTGCCCCGCCTGCCTGCCTGCCCTGGCCTCTGCCTGCCTGGCTGCCGCCCTGGCTGCCCCGCCTGCCCCGCCTGCCTGCCTGCCCTGGCCTCTGCCTGCCTGGCTGCCTGCCTGGCTTTTGCCTGCCTGCCTGCCTGCCTGCCTGACCTCTGCCTGCCTTGCTGCCTGCCTGCCTGCCTGCCTGCCTGCCTGCCTGGCCCCGCCTGCCCCGCCTGCCTTGCTGCCCCTGCTGCCCTGCCTGCCCCGCCTTCTCTGCCTGCCCCGCCTGCCCCGCCTGCCTTGCCTGCCCTGCCTGCCCCGCCTGCCCCGCCTGTCTGCCTGCCTGGTCTTTGCATGCCTGGCCTCTGCGCACTGGTCACCACCGACCCAGCACCTCGCCACGCGTCGCGACCACCCACCCTGCCTAGCACCCACCTCCCCTCCATCTGAGCCGTCTGCTGCAATGCTGCCACTCCCACTGCCCTCCCCCCCACACACACCTACACACACACGCACACACACTCCCCCCCCACCACACACACACGCACCTACCTCCCCGCTGTCTGAGCCGTCTGCCGAAATACTGCCACTGCAACTGCCCTCCCCACACACACACCTACACACACACACACTTCCCCCACACACACGCATCTAACTCCCATCCGTCCGAGCTGTCTGCCACGATGCTGCCACTCCCACTGCCCACAAACACACACACCCACACACGCACGCGCGCACTCGAACCCAACATGTTAACACGCAGGAGGCGTACGACCGCCGAAACTTCGAGGCCATGCAGGAGATGCGGCGCGCGGGGTATGCCGCGCGGCGCGCCGCGCAGGGCCTGCCCCCTGGGGACACCGACCCCGCGCTCGACGATTTTGACGACTCGGAGTACGTGTTTGACGAGGTGGGCGTTGGCGTGGGCGTGGGCGTCGCAGAATAGCTCCCCTTTTTGCTCGACCCCCCGGACCTCATGGAAGCTCGCAAGCGTCTCCTGTACACACATACACACGCAGGACCCCTCGGACCCCGTGGAAGCTCGCACGCGTGCCCTGTATGCACACACACACACCACACACACACACGCAAACACGCAGGACCCCCCGGAGCTCACGGAGGCTCGCAAGCGACTCCTCTACACACACACACACACAAACACACACTCACTCGCATGAACCTTTGGAGCTCGTAGAGGCTCACAAGCGACTCCTCTACACACACACACACACACACGCAACATACGCACACACACTCACTCGCAGGACCCCCCGGAGCTCGTAGAGGCTCGCAAGCGACTCCTCTACACACACACACACACGCAACACACGCACACACACACTCACTCGCAGGACCCCCAGAGCTTGTGGAAGCTCGCAATCGTCCCCTCTACGCACACACACACACACACACACACGCAGGACCCCCAGGAGCTCGTAGAGGCTCGCAAGCGACTCCTCTACTCACACACACACACACACGCAACACACACACACACGCACACACACGCACACACACGCAGGACCCCCCGGAGCTTGTGGAGGCTCGCAATCGTCCCCTCTACGCACACACACACACACACATGCAGGAACCCCGGAGCTCTTAGAGGCTCGCAAGCGACTCCTCTACACACACACACACAACACACACACACACGCACACACACACGCAGGACCCCCCGGAGCTCGTAGAGGCTCGCAAACGACTCCTCTACACACACACACACAACACACACACGCACACACACACGCAGGACCCCCCGGAGCTCGTAGAGGCTCGCAAGCGACTCCTCTACACACACACACACAACACACACACACACACGCACACACACATGCAGGACCCCCCGGAGCTCGTAGAGGCTCGCAAGCGACTCCTCTACACACACACGCAACACACACACGCACACACACACGCAGGACCCCCCGGAGCTTGTGGAGGCTCGCAAGCGACTCCGCTACACACACACACACACATGCACACGCACACACACACACACGCAGGACCCCCCCGAGCTTGTGGAGGCTCGCAAGCGGCTCGCTGCGTACACCGGCCGCGACGGAGAGGAGGAGCCGCCAGAGCTGTCGGCCGCACGGCGCGAGGTGCGTGTGCGTGCGCAGCGTGCAGCGCAGTGCATGCTTCGCGCAGCGTGCAGTGCAGTGCAGTGCAGTGCATGTTTTTATGTCACATACACACACGCTGACGTGTATACCGCACGTTGTTAACGCGTTGCCACAAATAGTATGTCACATACACACACGCTGACGTGTATACCGCACGTTGTTAACGCGTTGACAGGCCGCCGGCTGGTGGCTACCGCCCCTCGCGAGCGATAGCTATGGCCAGATTTGGACTTGGGTCCAGGCAGTGGCACTGAGACTAGAAGATGTCTTAGATGCAGATCCAATGGTTCTGTAACTGACGCGCGCGCGTGCGTCTCGCCCGACGCGCGTGCCCCCTCCCCCTCGCCCCCCCACCACACACACGTGTGTATACGCACGCTCTGACACGCACGCCCCCACACACACCCCGCACGCCCCACACACCCCACACACACGTAAATACACGCTAACTCTGACACGGACACGTGCGCGTGCGCCCCACACACCCCACACACACGTAAATACACGCTAACTCTGACACGGACACGTGCGCGTGCGCCTTGCCTTGCCCGTCATGCGTGCAGGTTGCCGCGGGCGGCGGCGGCGTGACAGAGGCCAAGTGGGCGACGGAGAACGACGGCGAGATCTACTTTGCGTCGGTAAATCGCGGCGCGGCGGCAGTCGAGGAGGACGAGGGCGGTGGCGGTGCCGGCTCCCTGGGGGGCGCCAAGGCTGGGGCGCGTGCGAGTAGCGACGACGTGCGCCAGCCGGACGCGACGTCCAAGGCCGGTGGCGCAGGGGGCGCCGCCGACAAGGGGCCGGTGTCGGTGCTTGAGGCGTCTGCGTCGCACGTCGAGGTCATCGACCTCGACGAGATGGACTGACCCGGACGAGAGGGACTGCCAGCCGGACGCGACACCCAAGGCCGGTGGCGCAGGGGGCGCCACCGACAAGGGGGCGGTGTCGGTGCTCGAGGCGTCAGCGTCGTACGTCGAGATCATCGACCTCGACGAGATGGAGTGACCTGGACGAGGTGGACTGAACTGGACGAGACGGACTGACCTGGACGAGACGGACTGACATGGACGAGATGGACTGACCCGCGGTCTGCCGCCGGCGCGGGCTTGGCACGTCGAGGTCATTGACCTGGACGAGATGGACTGACCCGGACGAGATGGACTGACCTGGACGAGATGGACTGACCCGCGGTCTGCCGACCGGCGCGGGCGTGGCGTACTCACAGAGTGGTGTCGGGCGTCTCTGTGCCTCGCAGCGCAGTTGCCGTGGCACACCATGGCCACTGTCGACTCTGGGCCTTGTCGACACCCGCCCGGATAGCATTCTCTCCCCTACGCGCGTGCGCTACACTAGCAATAACTAACCCAGTGGTGTAGCCTGAATGCAAGTGACCCCCCTGTTGGCGCAGGCGCGCACGCACCCAGCGGTGCGAGTGACGCGTGAGATGTAAGACCTTGACAGACGAAAACTGGCTGGGCGTGTCCGTCGCTCCAACGCCTGGCGCTCGCTACGCGCGGATGCCGCCAACCTCACGCAGCGAGCAGCTCAGAACAGCCCAGCCCAACTCCATCCCAAACTGTGGGGGGTCGGACTAAATGCGCGCCCCGCTGGCATGTAGGGAGGCTTGCTGATCTTCCTCCTCCGTCTTCTTTAGCGCCTGAACTTGTTGCCCAGAATCTCCTGCAGCAGCAGCAACAAGAGCGGGGCCGGCTCAAGAGAAGCTCCACAGGCACACCCTTAAACATGCGCGGGCTTGGTTGTTGGACACAGCTGCATGCAGAAGCTCCACAGGCACACCCTTAAACATGCGCGGGCTTGGTTGTTGAGGGGCAGGTAAGCCCAGACCACACAGCTGTTGCTGGGTGCAGCAACAGCAAACACACCCTTGCAACATGAGCAGGCATGATTAGTGAGAGGCAGGGAGAGGGGTGTCAAGCCTAGACCACACAGCTGTGTGCAGCGGCTCCACAACAGGCACACCCTTGCAACATGAGCGGGCTTGGTGAGTGAGGGGCAGGGAGGCGGTAGTCAAGCCCAGACCACACAGCTGTGTGTAGCGGCGCCACAGCAAACACACCCTTGCAGCATGAGCGGGCGTGGCTAGTGAGGGGCAGCTGCAGGGAGAGAGTAGGCAAGCCCAGACCACACAGCTGTGTGCAGCGGACCCACAGCAAACACACCCTTGCAACAACATGAGCGGGCGTGGTTAGTGAGGGGCAGGGAGGGGGTAGGCAAGCCCAGACCACACAGCTGTGTGCAGCGGACCCACAGCAAACACATCCGTGCAACATGAGCATGGTCAGTGAGGGCATGGTCAGTGAGGGGCAGGGAGGGGGTGGGCAAGCCCAGAGCATAAACCTGTGTGCAGCGGCGCCACAGCAAACACACTTTTGCCACATGAGCGGGCATGGTCAGTGAGGGGCAGCGAGGGGGTAGGCAAGCCCAGAGCCCACAGCTCTGTGCAACGTCTCCACAGAAAACACGCCCTTGCAGCATGAGCAGGCATGGTCAGAGAGGGGCAGGGAGGGGGGAGGCAAGCCAAGAGCACACAGCTGTGTGCAGCGGCCCCACTGCAAACACACCCTCGCTGGGTTTGCTCTCTGCTGACAGACCTCAATGCCCAGGGGCATGCGCGGTCCGGGATAGCAGCTGGGACTGTCCTGGGATAGCTGAGCACGCAATCCTGGGATAGCTGAGCAATCCTGGGTAATTACCCACTTGCAGCCCAGGTAGGCTGGCGCACTGCGTGGCCTTGCGGGCTCTCCTAGCTAGTCGAGCTCCCCTAGACGTGTAGTCCAGGCCTTAACACACGCGCTGGGGGCCTCCAGGCGCGTACGTGTTAAACCTGTAAAACCTGGTCCCGTAGCACCCCAGGAGCGGTAGTCTATCGGCCGGGAGCCGGCGGTTCTCCAGTCCACTTCAGTGGGCTGGAGTGTCGGCGGGGGATCTCTAGTAGAAGAGTAGCCTGCTAAGCTGGAAACCCCGTGTTACTCGTAGCCCCCCACCTGCAGCACGAGCGGCGGCATCGCCGACATAACTGACCCCCATGGCCCTCCGGCCGCCTGCGTAGGGGAGGGGGGGAAGGTACAAGTTTTTACAGGTTTTGCACGTGCACGGAGGACCCCGGTGCGTGAGTTAAGGCCTGGACTGCACGTCTAGAGGGGCTCTTCTAAGAGGGTCTAGGAGAGCCCGCAAGGCCACGCAGCGCGCCAGCCTACCAGGGAAGGTTAGGGTGTTCGCTATATTATACTCCCCCTCACACACACCACCCCAACATACTCCCACCCAATCCACGCACCGACAGCGCGTGCTTGAACCGCGTCGGGTGGAAGTTGAGCGGCGTTGCCATCACCGCAACGGTTGGCCCCACACAGGTCCCAACTCTCCACACACACACTCCCACTCCCACTCACGCACCGACAGCGCGTGCTTGAAGCGCGTCGGGTAGAAGTTGGGCGGCTTTGCCGTCACGGCCGCTGTCGGCCCGGCACTCGGGTGGCCCTGGCCCCGAAGGCTCGCACTCTCGACAGCCTTCTGCATCAGGCGCGCGTCAGGCACGACGCGCAGGAGAGAGGGATGACGGGCGGGAGGGAGGGAGGGCACGCGTCGGGCCCGACGCGCGCGCGTTGGCGTAAAGTTGCGCTGGCACGCAGGCAGGGAGGGAGGGAGGAGGGAGGGAGGGAGGGAGGGAGGGAGGGAGGGAGGGAGGGAGGGAGGGAGGGAGGGAAGGTGTAGCACACAGCGCGTGTGCCGTGCGTTGGATGTGGAGAGTGCTCCTGCCTCACACTAGACTGTCTTGCCCAGCGCGTGTGCCGTGCGTTGGATGTGGAGAGTGCTCCTGCCTCACACTAGACTGTCTTGCCCACTCGGATCAGGGGAACCCTACAGGGGAGGGGAGGGGAGGGAGGGGAGGGAGGGCAGGGGAGGGGGGAGGGGGGAGGGGAGGGGAGGGGAGGGGAGGGGGGAGGGGAGGAGAGGGGAGGGGAGGGGAGGGAAGGGAGGGGAGGAGAGGCCCGGGCCTAGAGTTTAGTAGCAAGTGAGCACCCACTACAACCCTCATGCAGACCTCAGAGGCCCGGGCCTAGAGTTTAGTAGCAAGTGAGCACCCACTACAACCCTCATGCAGACCTCACAAGTAAGCAGATCAGGGGCCCTACACGAGAAGGGAACCTCATAACTCCCCACCAGCGGGTAGGGGCAGTCCACGTGCAGGCCAGGCAGCTCCCTCATGCGCACTGCGCATGCAGGGCTGCACGCGTAGATGCACCCCAGCTGCACGACGTCCCTCCAGTGGTATCCAGCTGGGGGGTAGGGAGGGTGAGGTGTGACGGTTGGGGAGTGTGAGGAGGGGTGTGGGAGGGGGGGGGCTGCACGCATAGATGCACTAGAGCTGCACGACGTCCTTCCAGTGGTATCCAGCTGGGGGATAGGGAGGGTGAGGTGTGACGTGCAAACCAGCTGCAGATGCACCCCAGCTGCAGATGCACGGCGTCCCTCCTGCACGCGTAGATGCAAACCAGCTGCAGATGCACCCCAGCTGCAGATGCACGGCGTCCCTCCAGTGATGTCCAGCTTGGCAAGGGGGGTGTCGGGAAGGAGGGTGAGAGGTGGGGGTGGGAAGAGTGGTAGGAGGACGTCCCTCCAGTGGAAGCCAGGTTGGGTGGCGTGTGTTTGTAGGTAAGATGAGAGGTGAGGGCGGTGCGCGTGTGTGTGGGGGGAGGGATGCACGCGTAGCCAGCTGGTCAAGGGGGGGTGAAGGGAGGGTGAGAGGTGCAGGTACGGGGAGGTGTGGGGTGGCGGGCTGGGGGAGGGCTGAGGGGAGGGGTGGGTGACCTGGGCAGGGCTTCACAGGTTTTACATGCATGCGCCCGGAAGACCCCGGGGCGTGAGGTGACCTGGGCAGGGCTTCACAGGTTTTACATGCATGCGCCCGGAAGACCCCGGGGCGTGAATTAACTAAGGCCTAGACTACACGTCTTTGGGGGCTCTACCAGGCCACGCAGTGCGCCAGCCTACCAGGGGTGGGGAGGGAGGGGGGCACCTCAGCACACCAAAACACATGCGCATCAGAGCACACGCACATGTGCCACACACACACGCACACCATTACACACGCACACACACACACACACACACACACACACACACACACACACACACGCACGAACACCACAAGTGCACCGGAAGCACGCATCCGCCAGGTGGTTGACGTCCACGGGTACGCTCTTCGGGAACTCAGCAACGACGAGCCTTCGAAGTGGTGTGGGTGCAGCGCGGCAGCGCTTGAAACACGCGTGGTGGTGGCGCACGCGCGTGCATGCGTGCGTGCGTGCGTGCCTGTCTGCCTGCCTGCTTGCCTGCCTGCCTGCCTGCCTGCCTGCCTGCCTGCCTGCCTGCCTGCCTGCCTGCCTGCCTGCCTGCCTGCCTGCCTGCCTGCCTGCCTGCCTGCCCCTCCACCCCCACATCTCTGTCTCTCTGTCTCTCTGCCTCTCTGCCTCTCTTGCCTCTCTGCCTCTCTGCCTCTCTGTCTCTCTGTCTCTCTGTCTCTCTGCCTCTCTGCTTCTCTGCCTCTCTTGCCTCACTGCCTCTCTGCCTCTCTGTCTCTCTGCCTCTCTGCCTCTCTGCCTCTCTGCCTCCCTGCCTCCCTGCCTCCCTGCCTCCCTGCCTCCCTGCCTCCCTGCCTCCCTGCCTCTCTGCCTCCCTGCCTCCCTGCCTCTCTGCCTCTCTGCCTCTCTGCCTCTCTGCCTCTCTGCCTCCCTGCCTCCCTGCCTCCCTGCCTCCCTGCCTCCCTGCCTCCCTGTCTTCTCACCTGTAGACCAGCGGCATGCTCTTGGCAACCTCGTTCTTGCAGTTGGCGCCACAGCACTTCTGCTGCGTGCCGTGCGCATAGCCGGTGTCGGCCCACCCGAGGTGCCACGTGCTGGCGTCCAGGCGCCCGTCCATGGCCGCGACACACCTGCGGCAGTGTTAGCAGTTTGCAGCTTACCGTAGTCCCGCTTTGCCTTGGCGCCACTCTTATAGAGAGGGTGATTGTCCCCGATCGGTTTTATGCAATAAAATACCGTATAGGGATATTCGGCAGGCGTGCGACACTGAGCCAATTGAGAGCCTTGTGGCAAAGCGATCAATGCAGTGGCTAGGCCATGTGATGCGCATGCCGGCTTCTCGTCTTCCTCGTACGACTTTTGACTGCACAATGGATGTGGCTCAGCAGCAAGGCCGGCCTCCAGCCTCCTCCCGACACTATTTTCTTAAGCTACTGATTCAGCAGCTAGGCGAAACTAGTGGCACTCGTTCTGATTGGAAGACTTTTTCGGACACGGCGTTTGAGCGTGCTCAGGATAGGGTCGGGTGGAGAGCCGTGGTGTACGGTCCGGCTGCCCCTCAGGCGCCGGCCCCTCCACCACGGCGGTCAAGTAGATTGGCAAGGGCCACTTGACCCCCTATCCCCTAGAAGCAGTTAGGACCTATTTTGGAGGCGTCGCACAATAGCTCTCCTTTTTGCTCTGGGACTACACGTTGGCAGGCAGCCGGCTGGTGGCTACCGCCCCTCACAAGTAATTGTTAGGGCCAGAACTGGACTTGGGTCTAGGCGGTGGTACTAGGACTAGAGGTAGTCTTTGCTGGAAAGCCGATGTAACTGTAACTGTATAGGGATTACCTTGGTGCCACAGTGTGACAGGGAGGAGCTAGCTAGAAGCAGGAGTGGCCTTTCCCTTTTCGCCATCATCTTCGTCTTCGCGAGTGCAGACATGCTGCAACAAATCGTCGCTACGCAGCACCCTTTGCTGCACGTGCAGCGGGGCAGTGTGCGCGAAGTGGCCTTTCACATGGCCGGTCCCTCCGTTCGCCATCGTCGCCCCGATCTCCGGCGCACAGCCATAGCCACGAGTCTTCGCTAGCATTAGCCCTCGGTGCACAAGCTTCCGTGCAGTGTGCGCGACATGCGACGTGTTGTAGGACAGCCATGCATGCATAGCCGTTCAGTGGTTGCGGTCCCTCAGTTCGCCATCGTCGCCCCGATCTCCGACGCTTAGCCATAGCAACGAGTTTTCGCTGCCTAGGCTCCTCGGCGCACAAGTTGCCGTGCAGTGTGCGCGACATGCGACGTGTTGTCGGACAGCCATGCATGGCTATCGTAGTAGGCTCCTCTTCATACAGCCGCTCCCTCTACCACTAGCGACGTATAATCACTATTTCGCGGGTTGCGAGTTCGATTCCCGCTTTGCTCATTTTTGCAACTAAGCGTGCAAGCATGCAAGAACCACGCTGCCTGCACGCAGCAGCTAACAGCTACCGGGCATCAGGCAGACAGTTAGCAGGCAGGCGCTGCAGCTAGGCAGCCTGCGCGTGCATGCGGCAGGCAGCGCGCCGCAGGTAGGCAGCGTGTGTGTGTGTGTGCTCGTGTGCGGCTAGCATGCTGCAGCTATGCAGGGTGTTGCAGCTAGGAAGCTTGATTGCTTTAGCTGTTAGCAATCAGCGTGTGCTGCAGTTGGGGGGCGGCAGCTAGGCGGTGTGTGTGTGTTCGTGCGTGCGCCATGCAGCTAACTGGCAGCTACCAGACCAGGCAGCAGGCAGAAGCCAAACAAACCGATCGGGACGCGCCGCAGGAGCCCTTACATTTATAATTTGGGTGCCTTGCCGCGGGTTATCTTTTTGTTTTTTCCCCGTTTACCGTACAGGGCCTGTGCCTCCGCAAGTAAGTATTGTTTTGGACGCCCCCGCGAAGTTGTGCACGGTAACGTCACTTTTGTCTATTTTTTTCACTTTTTCGGCAATATTGTTTAGAAATCGACCTTGCCGGCGCGTCCTCTGAATTATTTTATCGGCAAGGCAAAGCGGTACTACTGTAGGCTGGCACGCTGCTTGGCCTTGCGGGCTCTCCTAGTAGAGCCCCCCTAGCTAGAAGTGCAGTCTAGGCCTTAACTCACGCCCCGGGGCCTTCCGGGCGCACACGTGTAAAGCCTGTAAAACCTGAGGCAGTGTTAACAGTTTGCAGCTCACAGAACCCTCAGGGCATGGGATTGCCGCTGACTGCCAGCCCACCGTCTCACTTGTGCCACTTTACAGTTTACAGTTTACAATACGCACCCTCGGGACGTGGGATTGAGGGAGCTGCCTAACGAGGCTACCTACCAAACTCACTTGTGCCAGTTCTTGTAAGTCTTGGTCGCCGGCCAGTCCCTGCGGACCGCCTCGATCGTGTCCTTCAGGTCCACGTGGTCCACGGGTGGAGGCTGCGGAGCGAGGGGGCCAGCAGGAGAGCCCGCTGCGGGCGGGTCGCGGAGCGCCGCACTGCTGCTGCTGCTGCTGCTGCCACCTTCTCTGCGCCCACCGCCGCCACCACCGCCGCCACCGCCGCTGCCGCCGCCGCCAGGGAGCGCCGCCATCGGGGGCGGCGGCCCCGCGCTCGCATGCCGCGCTCCTGCACCCCCGCCTGCACCCCCGCCTGCACCTGCACCAGACAGCCCACCGGACAGTTCGAGCCGCGCCGCCGCCGCGCTGCTGCCGCCCGGGAGCGGCCGCGGTGACTGCGTTCCGGCCACGACCTCCTCGTCATCCTCGTACGCGTACTCCGCCTCCCCGTCCCCGCGCGCACCGTCCTCGTCGAACAGGAGTTTGTAGTCCAGCGCGACTCTCAGGGTGCTCGACGGGACGAGGTACCGCGAGCCGCCCCACCAGCGCACGAGCGACGCGAGCTGCCCGACCGGCGGCAGCTGCGCGCGCCTCACATCGGCCAGCCACAGTGCGAACGACGCCGCCGCGACCTGCGCGGCGTGCAGGCGGCGTGTTGCAGGCGGCGTTGCAACACACGCCTGGGTTGACAATACCCCCTACGCATGCGCTCCCATGGAAAGGCTCCTGATGATGATGATGGATTTTACAGTCGTGTGTGACGCACCTAACAGGCAATACGCTGCCTGCTAGGTATGCCTGTTAGGTAGCTCATTCGACCTTGTTCGGCGTATACAGCCCAAGCACTACAGACGGGTGGCTGGCCACTAGTGGTGGGGGGCTGGACCTAGACAGGGCATCCTCCTGTGGATGTAGATAGTGATTTTTCTGAGTTGTGTTTCCACTTGTGTCGGGATCCAAAGCTCCAGCAGGACTGGGAGACAAGCAGCCATGGAGACCTGCCTGTCAAGGGGCGGGGAGCGGAAGTGAATGGGGGGGGCAGCGCACCTGCTCGTCGTCCACGAGCGATGCCGCGCCCGGCGGCAGCGAGCCGCCCAGCAGGTGCCAGTTGGCGCTGGCAAACGCACACGCGGCGGCACGGGGCGCGCCCAGCTTGGCCACAAGTGATAGGAGCGCCTGATGGGAGGAAGAGGTGGGGGCGGTGGGGGTGGGGTGTGCCTTTGTCTGTGTGTATCATCAGGATCAGTGAAGCATGTGTGCGTGCGTGCTGTCAGGACATGGGCACGATCACGTCCACGGAGATGGGTTGGAAGAATGGAACCGCATGGCAGCAGGCGCAGCGGCGCACGATCGCGCATGGGCATGGATGCGCGCATGGAGTGGCGTGCACGATGACATGCGGCTGCAGCAATCGCCCCCAGCACTGCCAGGCAAGCCGTGTGAGCGCCATGGGGCGTGAGGCAGCGGTGGGGGCGCATTTGATGCGCGCACGGCGCCGCGGGGCGTCTGGCTTATTCGACTTCGCATTGGCGCGCACCCAGTAGGGAGCGCCCACGCCCAGGAGCTCTGTCTTTCTGATCTCGAGGAGTGGCTTGGCTGCCTGATCCACGGCGCTGGTGTTGGCGCCTCCCTGGGACGTCACGAGCGCACCCAGAGTGTCCGCGAAGGCGTGCAGGTCCTGCAGCCAGATCTCGGCAGAGCCTCCCCTTTCATCCATGGACACAGCTCCTCCTTCAGGCACCATGTCATCCAGGTATGGGTTGGATGGGCTTGGACTTCGGGTGAGGAGAGAGACAGTCCCACTCAAATTCCTACCTCTCCCACAATAAGCTGGCCGGACGACGGCAGCATCAGCGACTCGCAAGTGGAGCGACAGGGATGGTGGGACGAGATGGAGAGGTGCGTTAACAACTATCTTGAGAGCACACGCAAATCGGACATGCATGCTCTCCGTGTCCCTGGCCCTGGACCTCCGCCTGCACCTTGCGCGTCTTGTTACTCTGCGTGGCATAATCAGGTGGCACCTCCGCCTCTGAACGACCCACCTGTGGGTCGTTCACACGCATGCATGCCCATGCAAACCCCATGCAAACAACCACTAGGGCTCTCTACCCACGATTGGCGCGGAGGCTTGGGAGAGCAAGCTCGCGGCCACGCCCATCCCCAAGGAGGCCATGAACAAGCTCATCATGAACTTTTTGGTGACGGAGGTGCGGTGTCTGCGCAGAGCTCTCCCCCACCCCACTTTTCGCAGGCGTGCATGCTGCATGGGGCCGTCGCCCCCCCCCCCCCACCACCACCACACACACACGCACACACACACACACACAGCACGCATCTGCGGGTCCTGTCTGCTGCACGCTCGCAGGGCTACATCGAGGCCGCGCGCGCGTTCATCAAAGAGAGCGGCACCGAGCCTGGCTTGGACCTGGACACGATCACAGACCGCATGGAGGTATTCGCAGTCGAGCGCCCAGCAGTGCACTTTGGGGTTGTGACATCCGTCACCAGGCAGTGCCCTCAGACAGTCAGGCAACCCCGTGGCTGGTGATGATGTCTGACACGCGCGCCGACACGCGCGCCGACCCCAACAGCCCAGCCCCAATTGCTGCTGCCATAGCCCCTGATGATGGTGATGGATTGATGATCGGTTTTACACTCTCTTTGTGACACCAGTAACGATGTATTAGACCTGTGTCGGCGCTAGCGCCCGACACCTAAAACTCAGTTTCAGGATGCAACTGGCTGGCTACCGGGTAGGGGCGAGAGTAAACCCCCACATGCGCGCACGCACTGGACCTAGACAGGGCACTAGGCCCTCAGATCCACCCTACAGCACCCAGGTAGTGACAGCAGCGCATTCTTCCGGGGAGGTAGGTGTGCACCTTGAATTTATACTATGTGGCTGCGCAGGCCGCAGGTGTGCCTTATTCTAGTCCCTGCCGCCGCCGTGCCAGCCGCAATCTCCATGCAGGGCCCCTAGGCTCTTCAATCAGAAATACATCTCTAGCTCCTGCCCCGTCAGCCGCGTCTTGTATGACCCTGCGCTCAACAGGAGTCGAGCCAGAAGGTAACCACCAGAGAGTCGCTGAATACAGTTTTGCGTGTGCGTACTGCTCCCTGGCTCCGTTGGCAGGCAGCCGTCTGGTGGCTACCGCCTCTCACAAGTAATTGGTAGGGCCAGAACTGGACTCGGGTCTAGGCGGTGGTACTAGGACTAGAAGGTAGTCTTTGTTGGAAAGCCGATGTATGTAACTGTATGTAACTGCAAATGCATGTAACTGTAACTGTACTGCTCCCTGCTTGGTCGTCGGTGCGCAGGTGCGCAAGGCAGTGCAGGCAGGCAACGTTTACTCGGCGATCGAGAAGGTCAACGACATGAACCCCGAGGTGAGGGGCAGTCATTTGGGGGGGGGGGCTCCTGGGAGCTGTTTGGCTACTGACGACCCCATCAGAAAGGGGCCAACCAACCATGTTGCTTGATGGCGCTTCTTTTATTGGGCGGTCTCTGGGCAAAAAGATTTAATCGATTTGGAGGGATTTACCCAGGGTTTGCCGCATTTTTTTTTCGGGCGCAGCCTGCGTCTGGCCTGCGTCTGTCGGTGGCCGGGCTATAAGAATTAATTAATTGGAACCAATTGAAAAAGCCCTGCCTGCCTGCCCCCGCAGATCCTCGAGTCACAAGAGGACCTCTTCTTCCACCTGCAGCAGCAGCGGCTCATCGAGCTCATCCGCAGCGGCAACGTCGAGAGCGCGCTCGACTTTGCGGAGGAGTACCTCGCGCCGCAGGGCGAAGAGAACCCAAAGTTCCTGGAGGACCTGGGTGCGTGTGCCATGCTAGTGTTCCCGTTGGCCGACCCGCGATCCGCACACCTGCAACAGCGGGGGTTGAGATTGGCAGATGCGGGCTGGCGCCGCGCATTGAGATTGCGCGAACGCCGGCCTGGAAAGTGTGGAAACGACATTTTCATGCATTTTTTCGCAAAAGAACGTTGAGAATGGGGAGCCTGAGGCCTGGGCTGAGCCATCATTTCCCCAAGATCCTTAGCAGAAGCACTGGCGTGTGCATCGGCGCGGCGTGGCGTGGCGGTGGCACCCCCCCGCGTGCGCACGAGGGGAGGGCGACCACGCACAAAACCAAAGCCCCAACGCTCACTATCACGCCCGCCCGGCCCCCTCACGCCGCGCACCGCGCGCCCTCCCGAACATAAGCCCCAAAACCCTAAATCCTAAAGCCCTGAACCCTAAGCGCCGCACGCCCTCCCAAACCTTAACCCCAAAACCCTGAACCCTAAAACCCTGAGCCCGAAAACCCTGAACCCTTAACCCTAACCCCCTGACACCTCAAACTTGTGTTGATAAGCGCCGCCCCCCCCCCCCCAACCGAACCGCAGAGCGGACGGTCGCGCTGCTCGCATTTGAGGACGCCAAGTCGAGCCCGGTGGGTGGGCTCATGGACATCGCGCAGCGGCAGAAGACGGCGAGCGAGCTCAACGCCGCGATCCTGGGCAGCCAGTGCGCCGAGAAGGACGCGCGCCTGCCGATGCTGATCAAGATGCTGCTGTGGTCGCAGACGCAGCTCGACGACAAGGCCAACTACCCGCACATCTCGGACCTCGTCACCGGGCAGCTGGACGTGAAGGCGGAGTAGTAGTCCAGGGATTTGGTGGGGCAGACATAGGGTAGGGTAGGGTAGCATGCTGCTGAGGTCGCAGACCCAGCTTGACGACAAAACCAACTTACCCGCTCATCTCGGATCTCGGCACCGGGCGACTGGACGTCGAGGCGGAGTAGTCGTCCAGGGGGCTGCCAGCCAGTGGTGGGGCAGACATAGGTTAGGGTAAGATTACTAACAGGGGCAGGCCGTCAACCCTCAAGTGACTGGCTTGGCCCGGCATGCCACATCTAGGGATTTAGGGTGGCGCGGGTGTGGACCCACGTGAACGCCTGGCGCCTCACATGGGTGGCTAGGGCTGCTGTGAACATGTTGACTGTAAGAAGGGAGGGGGGGGGCAGGCTGCGTGTGCAAATCACACGCGGTGGGCGCATGGACTCGCACGGCCGCTGTGTTGCACCGCGAGTCCTGCTGTAACACTTCACCCCCCTGACTTCTTTACTGCCGCACGCCAATAAGCTGGCCAAGCCTGCGTTTGAGTGGGCAGTTGCCGCCTCACATCCTCGTCCGCTTGAGCGCCTCCTTGAACGTCCACAGCACCAGGACTGAATGCCCGCACCCAAGCAATTGCCGCCTCACATCTACACCACCGGAGGACCTCACCCGTGATCAGCACACAGGCACATCTCACATTTCACCAAGCCTTGCGGCCCTGCCTCCTATCACATCTTGGTCAGCTTCAACTTCAGCGCCGCCACGCGCCCATCGTCCCGACCCACTCCTCGGTCGGCCATGGTCTCATAAGCACAAGCGGCGCCCCGACTGCCCGGGTTTTACAGGGTTTACACGTACGCGCCCGCAGGACCCCGTGATTTAAGGTACGTCTAGGGGGGGCTCTACTAGGAGAGCCCGCAAGGCCACGCAGGCCCGCACCCAACCAGTTGCCGCCCCACATTGCGTCATCACATCCTCTCATCACATCTCGGTCACCCTTGGAGCGCGGCCTCGTCCGTGATAAGCAAACAGGCTCGGCTCATTGGTGGCTGACCCACGCGACGTCCACCGACACCGTTTCATCATGTGACTCGCCTGGATCGCCCCCCCCCCCTGCTCACCACCCCTCAGGAAACACGAGGACCGCGGCATGAAACATCTACGTACGCAGGCAGCATGCGACAGGCCGAGCCAGGCGAGTCGAACATCACATCTTGGTCAGCTTCAGCGCGACCTCACACGCGCCGATCTTCCCGACCGACTCGTTTGTGATCACGTACAGCGGGGTCCGCACGAGGATGTCGTGGAACTGGGTGCATAGGGAGGGGTGCAGGTGCAGACGTGGTCACAGCGGGGTCTGCCCGAGGATGTCTTGGAACTGAGTGCATAGGGAGGGGGGAGGGGGGGAGGGGGTGCAGGTGCGGACATGGTCACAGCGGGGTCCTGCCGAGGATGTCGTGGAACTGGGTGCATAGGGAGGGGGGAGGGGGGGAAGGATGAGGGGGGGGGGTGGTGGTGCAGGTGCAGACGTGGTCACAGCGGGTCGTGCCGAGGATGTCTTTGGAACTGGGTGCATAGGGGGGGGAGGGGGGGGGGGGGCGAGGATGAGGGGGGGAGGGAGGGGGGAGGGCAGGTGCGGACGTCATCACAGCAGCCACCCTGCAGGGTCCTACCGGGGATGTGGAACTGGGTGCATAGGGAGGGGTAATGTAGGGCGAGCCCTGCAGGGTCCTACCGGGGATGTGGAACTGGGTGCATAGGGAGGGGTAATGTAGGGCGAGGATGAGGGAGGGAGGGAGGGTGGGTAGGGGGTTGCGGACGTGGAGGGAGGGAGGGAGGGGGGGGGGCGGGTGCGGACGTGATCACAGCGGGGCCTCACAAGGATTTCCAAGGATGTTCCCCCCCCCCCCCTCCTGCCCACACATCACAGCGGGCTCCTCACAAGGATGTCCAAGGATGTACCCCCCCCCCCCCTCCTGCCCACACCTTTTCGCAGCCCTTCTTCATGAGGAGGGGCTTGAGATTGAGGCTTTTGGAACAAAAAACTTAATCCCTGCTTAATCCCAAGCTTAAAACCCCCAAAGCCAAGATAACCGCCCCCGTCCCCTGCACACACCTTTTTGCGGCCCTTCTTCATGAGGTAACCGTCGAGCAGCGCGCCGTGCTGAACGCGCTTCATCAGCTGCGTGCGTGTGCGTGCGTGCATGTGTGTGTGGGGGCGTGCTGCACGCGCTTCATCAGCTGCGTGCGTGCACGGACGTGCGTGCGGTGTGAGAGAGAGAGAGAGAGAGAGAGAGAGAGAGAGACAGCACGCCGTGCTGCACGCGCTTCATCAGCTGCGTGCGAGTGCGTGCGTGCGGTGTGTGTGAGAGAGAGAGAGCCAGAGAGAGAGAGACAGACAGAGAGAGAAAGAGACAGCCAGACAGAGAAACCAGTCGCCGCATCAGACACATTTGGTGTGATCCCGCCCGCAATGTACACGTCCCCCTTGGCGGGGCCGCGCAGGTCCATCGCGCACATGCACACAAACAAACACAGAGGGAGAGGGAGCGGGAGAGCGGGAGAGAGAGAGAGAGAGAGAGAGAGAGAGGGAGACACATCACCACCCACCCACCTTCGGCGTGATCCCGCCCGCGATGTACACGCCCCCCTTGGCGAGGCCGTACATGCCCATCACGCACACGCACACAAACACACACATAGGGAGAGAGAGGAGGAGAGAGAGAGAGAGAGAGAGGGAGAGAGAGAGGGAAGAGAGAGGGAGATACATCACCACCCACCCACCTTTGGCGTGATCCCGCCCGCGATGTACACGCCCCCCTTGGCGAGCCCGCGAAGGCCCATCGCGCCCGCCTCGGCGCCGATGATGTTGAGGAACATGTCGGCGGCCTCGACCGCGATGATGTCGGAACCGTCGATCGCGGCCGCGCTGATCTCGGCGGCCGCCTGCGGTAGATAGATCAGTCAGCGCGGGGTAAGATATCCGGAGACTTTGCAGCTAGCTACATGTTTAGGGTTTAGGGTTTAGGGGGATTAGGGTTTAGGTTTGAGGAGGTTTAGGGTTTAGGGTTTAGGATAGAGTCAGCGCGGTGTAGATATTCAGAGACTTTGCAGAGACTTTGCAGAGGTATAGGGTAATTTGCAGAGACTTCGAAAACACAGTGCTTTGCGTTCTGACGATCGAGACGAGGTCGGTCGCGGACGCGCTGATCTCGGCGGCCGCCTGCGGTGCGCACGCGAAGCAGTGTTTTTGGTTTCGGCGTTTGGAGCCGGATTTGGGAGTCATGGAGCCGGATTCCCAGTCTAATGGCTCCAGGAAATCACTTCAGCTCGGAAAATCAATTCAACTTAAAGAAAACAAAACCACTGGTGGGCAGTGCGTGTGTGTGCGCGGGGGGGGGGGGGGAGCACTGCAGTCAGCGGCTTGCATATGAAGCTGCAGATACAGGAGCCCCCCCCCCCCCCCCCCCCGATTGGAAACACCTTGGGCCTTGCATCGCGCAGCTCGTCCGGCCGGTTGCCTCTGTTGTGATCCCACATTTTCGTCTCTTGCACTAGACAAAAGCCTTGAGCCTCCAGGAGTCCAAAACACTGACCCCCCACCCCCCCAGGCAGCCCCTACCTTGGGCCTCGCAATGCGCAGCTGGTCCGGCCGGTTGCCTCTGTTTTGATCCCTCGTTTTCAACTCTCGCACTGGACAGGAGCCTTGAGCTGTCAGGAGCCCCAAATACTGCCACACACACACCCGCCCACCCTCAAGGCAGCCCCTACCTTGGGCCTGGCATCGCGCAGCTGGTCCGGCCGGTTGCCGACCTCGTCGGTCAGAAGGAACTCGTAGATGAGGGCGAGCCCGCTGCCGCACGCGACCTGCACGCACGCACGGTTACAGTTACAGTTACATCGGCTTTCCAGCAAAGACTACCTCTAGTCCTAGTACCACCGCCTAGACCCAAGTCCAGTTCTGGCCCTACCAATTACTTGTGAGGGGCGGTAGCCACTAGCCGGCTGCCTGCCAACGTGTAGTCCTAGAGCAAAAGGGAGAGCTACTGTGCGCCGCCTCCAAAATGGGTCCTAGGCACGTACAGTGTGCAGTAGCGCTACGCACAGGGGGCACGGGAGGGTAAGCCCGACAGGCACCAGCCCCGACACCGACCACAACAGACACCAACAAACTGCTCCCAATTCACTCGAGCGCCCCGACAGACACCACCATCAAACTGACCTGCTCGATCTCGCAGTGACCATACTTGTGCGTCACGTAGTCTGCGAGCGCGACCTGCTTCCAGCCGCGCGGCGCAAACGTTGAGTGAGAGCCCTCGCCTGTGTGTGTGTGTGTGTGTGTTTGCGACCTGCTTCCAGCCGCGCGGCGCAAATGTTGAGTGAGAGCCCTCGCCTGTGTGTGTGTGTGTGGAGGGGGGGGGCATGTGTGTGTGTGTGTGTGTGTGTGTGCGACCTGCTTCCAGCCGCGCGGCGCAAATGTTGAGTGCGAGCCCTCGCCTGTGTGTGTGTGTGTGGAGGGGGGGGCATGTGTGTGTGTGTGTGTGTGCGCGACCTGCTTCCAGCCGCGCGGCGCAAAAGTTGAGTGCGAGCCATCGCCTGTGTGTGTTTGTGTGTGTGTGTGTGTCAGTGGTGCAGAAAGCCGTGACGTAGATACGTGTGTCACACGGGAGGGTCGGGCGTTGAAAGTGTGAAATCATGTATTTTCACACTTTCTTGGCACAAGATCGACCCTAATCGCTCCAAAGCGGCCCTGCGGGGCGCGTTCCGCGCCACAAGACAGCAATCATGCCGAACGTTTTCTGCATCACTGGTGTGCGTGTGTGTGTGTGTGTGTGTCGCAGCGTGTTAGGGGACGCATTCAACGCGGCGGGCAGCCGGCGGCAGGTGTGTGCGTGTGTATGTGTGTGTGTGTGTGCGTGTGTATGTGTGTGACCTGCGTCCAACCGCGCACCGCAAACGTCGCGTGTGAGCCCTCGCCTGCGCCTGCGCACGCGTGTGCGTGTGTGCGTGTGCATGCGTGCTAGCGTGCGTGCCTGTGTGTGTGCGTTGATGTGTGTGGGCGCGCGGGCGTGCGCGTGTACATGTGCACGTGCGTGGGTGTGCACACAACCAGAGAGAGGGGCTTCGCTTCTTTCAGACATGTGCATGTGCCTGGGATATGTGCTCGCCAGGGAGCCCCCCTTGCAGGGAATGGCGTATGCGCAAAACGATGGACGATATCAAGGTAACATCTAGGAGAACAAACATACAAACAAACAATCGACGGGCGGACGATATGCGCACCTGGCCACACGTGGCAGCTGCCCACCAGGGGGTAGGGGAGTAGCCACCCCCCCTTGCAGGCTGAACGGCGTGGTAACTCGGTGGGCAACATCTAAGCAACCAGGGTGTGTGTGTGTGTGGACACGGTCACACACCATCAGTACGCACCTTGGTGGTCGTCGCCAACCCGGGTTTGTCCACATGCCACCGCAGGAC
>VFSX01000050.1:438171-460671 GCA_016618255.1 Chlamydomonas sp. UWO 241 | reverse complement strand
CACCAAAGGCGTGGCATACCCTGTGTGTGTCCGACGGACTGTAATTCTGACCACACAACCACACACGTTGTCTTCACACCTTAGGTGCCATCGCCTCCTCAATCGTGCAGAAGATAGAAACCCCAAAGCCTCAAACCCCAAACCCTAAAACCCTAAACCCTAAACACCCTAAACCCAAACCCCAAAACCCCAACCAACACGCACCTTAGGCGCCATCGGTTCCTCCATGGCGCAGAATAGAGAAACCCCTTAACCCCAAACCCTAGAACCCCAAACCCAACACCCTAAGTCTTAACCCTAAACCCCAAACCCCCAAACCCCAACCAACACGCACCTTAGGCGCCATCGGTTCCTCAATAGCGCAAAATAGAGAAACCCCTAAACCCCAAAACCCAAAACCCCAACCAACACGCACCTTAGACGCCATCAGTTCCTCGATCGCGCAGAATAGAGAAACCCCCAAACCCCAGACCCTAAAACCCAACACCCTAAAGCCTAAAGCCTAAAGCCTAAAGTCTAACCCCCCAAACCCTGACTAAAACGCACGCACGCAATACAGAAATCCCCAAACCCAAAACCCTAAAACTCGAAAGCATAAAGCCTAAACCCTAAACACCCTAAAGTCTAAACCCCAGAACCCCAACCAACACGCACGCACGCAATGGAAAACCCCAACACCCTAAAACCCTAAACCCTAGCCAACTCGCACCTTAGGCGCCATCGGCTGCTCGATCGCGCAGTTGATCGGCACGATGTCCCCCTGCGTAAAACATCACGTGCGGCACTGTGTCGGTGTGTGCAGTGATCCTTGCTATGGCAGTTTACCACATACGCGGAGGCTGCGCAACACCTGCATGGCGACGCCAGCAACCACATCTCGGCCTCGGCCTACACCACAGACGCCCTCCGCGCCCTCAGCGCGGGGCAGGCAGACATCAGACGCCTGGTAGGGGGGCTGCTGGACAGGGAGGCGAGGGCGCGCGCCCAGCCACAGAATGCGCCGACGCAGGTGGGCGCGCCACAGGTTGCCGACGCCGGCCACAGCGGTGCCCTTGCGGGGGTGCTCGCTGTGGTGCAGGCGCAGGCGCAACAGATTGCGTCCCTGGTGGATGTGGTGAGCCTCCTGGTGAGCCGCGTCCCTGGGGCGCCCATGCAGATGCCGCATGCAGAGCCCGCCCGCGCGCGGGCCGGCCATGCGGCCCACAGTGCGGCGCCCCGCGCTGCGCCTGCTGCCGAGGCTGCTCAGCCTGCCCGGCCCGCTGCTGCTGCCGCCCCTGTGGCGTCGGCGGGGGGGGGCCGGCGACGGAGCGGCCTGCGTCGGGCGCCACGCGTGCCGCATCTGCGCGCGGCCCCTCCCGCCGGGGGGGCTGCCTGCGCGTGTGGGCGACACGTCGCTGCGCCGCAGCTTCGTGCTGTCCATCCCGGTGGCACGCGGCGCCAACTGGTTCCTCGCGGGCGGTGGCAGGCGGATGGATGAAGAGGAGGCGACGGCGGCGGCGGCGGAGCGGATCGCTGCAGCTGCCGAGGACGGCACCAGCCTGCCCGTCCGCCTGGCTACGGATGTCGTGCGCTTCCTATACGGCGGCACCGGCCGGCGGGAGCCGGCTGATGGTGGCGTCGTGTCCGCGTCGCTCCTCAACGCCAAGCCTGCCGTCGGGGGCATCGGCGTGGAGCCACGCGGGGGCGGTGTGCTGCGTGTGCTCTTCACCGTGGCGTCTGACGCCGTGGCCGACACTGTCGTGCGCTGGCGCCACGAGCTGCGCCGCTGCGTGGACTCGACTGCAGTCTTCGACGTCCTCAGTGACCGCGAGGAGGCGCAGCACCAGGCGCTGTGGCCCGCTTTCCTCGCCGCCAAGGTTGCGGGGAAGCGGGCGCAGTTCCACCGCGCGCGCCTCGTCGTTGACGGCGAGCGGGTGCCTGCACCTGCTTGCTAGATGGCATTCCCTCTGGGGGTGTTTTTGAAGGGGAGGTGGCGCCACACGCGTGCGGTGGCGGGTGCGGTGTGGTCGCTGAGTAGAGTGCTGCGGCGGGTGTGCTACTAGCCCCGCTTCCGGTGGTCTGGGGGAGGGCTTTTTGGTCCCTTCATGGTTTTATACCTTGGGTCCGCCCTCTGGCCATTTGAGGGGCTGGGTGTGCAGCCTGCACAGTGGTGCTGCTTGCTTGGCGCCCGCCACCAAGTGTGGATGGCGTTACCGTGGGCTACTTGTAGCTTGACCTTTTGTGGGCCTTGAGCCTTGTTTCTCTAAGTCCCACTGGAGCTTTGGAACCGTACGTGTGACCGCCAGAAGTGGATTGTAAAACTCTCATCATCATCTGATGGACAGGGAGGCGCGCGCGCGCGCTCAGTCACAGAATGCGCCGACGCAGGTGGGCGCGACACAGATTGCCAACGCCGACCACAGCGGTGCCCTTGCGGGGGTGCTCGCTGTGGTGCAGGCGCAGGCGCAACAGATTGCGTCTCTCGTGGGCGTGGTGAGCCTCCTGGTGAGCCGCGTCCCTGGGGCGCCCATGCAGATGCCGCATGCAGAGCCCGCCCGCCCGCGGGCCGGCCATGCGGCCCACAGTGCGGCGCCCCGCGCTGCGCCTGCTTCCAGGGCTGCTCAGCCTGCCCGGCCCGCTGCTGCCGCCCCTGTGGCGCCGGCGGCGAGGGAGCCAGGGGCGGAGCGGCCTGCCGCGGCGGGCGCCGCACGCGCCGCATCTGGCGGCCCCTCCCGCCGGAGGGGGCTGCCCGCGCGTGTGGGCGACACGTCGCTGCGCCTCAGTTTTGTGGCGTCGCTCTCTGTGGAGGACGCCACCGACTTCGTCACGGGCGGTGATGGCGTCGGTACGCGGACGGACGTGTTCTGCGGTTTCAGCTGCGTCGCGGCGGTAGCGGCGCAGCGCGCCGCAGACGGCGAGGCCGGCGTGAGCCTGCCTGTCCGTTTGGCTACGAACATCGTGCGTTTTGTGCACGATGCCTCTGGCCGCTGGCACGGGCCTGCTGGTGGCGGCGTCGTGTCCGCGTCGTTCCTCAACGCCAAGCCTGCCGTCGGGGGCATTGGCGTGGAGCCGCGCGGGGGCGGCGTGCTGCGTGTGCTGTTCACCGTGACGTCTGACGCCGTGGCCGACACCGTCGTGCGCTGGCGCCGGAGCCTGCGCCAGGCGTCGGTAGCGGTCTTCGACGTCCTCAGCGACCGCGAGGAGGCGCAGCACCAGGCGCTGTGGCCTGCTTTCCTCGCCGCCAAGGCTGCGGGGAAGCGGGCGCAGTTCCACCGCGCGCGCCTCGTCGTTGACGGCGAGCGGGTGGCTGCACCTGTTTGCTAGTTGCACCCCCCGGGGGTGTTTTTCAAGGAGAGGTGGCGTCACACGCGTGCGGTGGCGGGTGCGGTGTGGTCGCTGAGTAGAGTGCTGCAGCGGGTTTTGCTCCAGCCCCGCCTCCGGTGGTCTGGGGGAGGGCTTTTTGGTCCCTTCATGGTTTCATACCTTGGGTCCGCCCTCTGGCCATTTGAGGGGCTGGGTGTGCAGCCTGCACAGTGGTGCTGCTTGCTTGGCGCCCGCCACCAAGTGTGGATGGCGCTTCCGTGGGCTACTTGTAGCTTGACCTTTTGTGGGCCTCGAGCCTTGTTTCTCTAAGTCCCACTGGAGCTTTGGAACCGTATGCGTGACCGCCAGAAGTGGATTGTAAACAACTCATCATCATACTCATCATCATCTCATCATCATATACCGCTTGGAGCGGAATTTTTATTAATTGCTTTGTAGGCTAATTCGTTTTCCCGCTTTTCCGCTCGGGGGAAAAAATAATTGTGCCGGGAAAAAGCACAGTCCCCATACCTTTTCCGAGACCCCCGTTACTTCAAGTTTGGAAACTGAAATCTCCAGAACCGAAAGTTGCCCCAACAAAGAAGAGCCAGTCGCATCCCTTATGACTCTATCGTCGTTTTGAGCGTAGCGGTGGCGCTGTGCGTGCACCGGGGGCGAGTGGGGACTGGAAAGTGTGTGTTTGGGAGGCTTCGCACACCCCTGTCGCAGCCCCCGAGGGGCAGTCACCGTCACCGCGCGTCACAAAGCGCGGCCATAGGTATCAGGTAGCTGTGAGCAGCACTGGGGCGGGAGGGGATGCTGCCTGGGTGGCACAGGGTGAGAGTCTTAAAACTGGGCCACCTGTTTGCGGCAGCATCGCCGCATGGAGGCCCGCCGCATGCACCCAGACGTGGCAGACCTGATGTGAATGCTATATAGCGTCCACGCGGGGTGGTGCACGCCCCCGGGCTGCGCCAGGCGGCCATGGGGGCGGTGTTCGAGTGTGCCATGCAAGGCCCCACACAGAACACCCCACGCAGGGCCCCCGGCACGCCGCGCGGACTCATATGACTCCCATGATATATTAATAGGTCGACTGCAAGCGCGGATGGCCGCGAGGGGCTGATTTGGACGACACGAACACGCTCTGCTCCACTGGGCCCACTTGCTGAAGCGTCCCAAAACGGAGTGCCATGTGCTGGGATCAACATATACGTAAGCGATGCGCTTCAATTGGGGGGCGGAGAGCGTCACGGCGTGGCGCCGACCGCGTTTTGGTGTGTTTTTGGGGCACCGTTTTTCGTACCTCAACTTTGCCGTCGATCTGCGCCCCCTGGGAGGCACTCCCACCCCCGCCGATGCATGCCACCTCGAGGTATACATACTAGGTGTCAAGTTCTTGACGGAGGGGTGTCTAGGACAGGTCTGGACGACGCCAGAGGTGCCGGAACCCTAAAAACGGGCCCCTCTAGAAGTCGGTCTGCCCAACGGTGCCCAGAGTCGCGCTCTTGGACTTAAGGTCCCTATAATATATGTAAACGGCATGCCACGTTTCAGGTCTGGCCGGCGTTGGGCAGGCGGCCGTCTGGCGGGCGCAAAGTCGGTATTGGTCCGAACCAGGAGTGGCGGGGGTCTCGTGGGATTTTCCCCCTTCACGGGAAAATCCCACCCTTGCACCTCCCACGCTGTGGAACCTCTCCCGCACTCCCTCCTTCACCCCGCGACCTGCACCCGAGTGCGCTGCGTAGCTGACACCCTCGCCTATCACGGGCCTGAGCTAGGGGGCTGGGTGGGACGTGCTGAGCGTGCTGGGGCGTCTGGCAAATGACTGTTGTCAGACCAAATGTCAAGATGCGGCCCGGCCCCCCGTGCCGCCTCCCGGCCCTCCCAGAGGCTTCGCCATTAACCCATGGGCATATAAGCAGCCGATCCTAGGAGCTGCGGAGCCCCGGCGCTGGGGATCGCCGAGCTGCGAACTCAGCATCGCGAGTGTCGTGCCCATCGCAGGCAGCGGCAGGGAGGCGCGCATGTGCTGCCCAGGCCTTTGGTTGGCCATAGTTATGATCTAGGGCGCGGTTGGAGGTGGTGGGAGCGCACCAGTGAGTAGCTTGTGGCATGGTGCTGATCTCAGGCAGCTGCATGCATATGCACGCAACAACAGCTGCACAAGAGCAGCCATAACTCCCTCCATACGGAATGGATCTTCACGATTAAACGTGCGTTGGAAAGTTGGGATCAAGAGCTCACTAGTGGAGCTTCTAATTGCACCATGCGTGCAATGCATGAGCACACCCAACAGCATGCATGGGCCTTGCATGGCGCACGCGGGCGCACCACAAAACGCAAAACGCAAGGACGCCGCTATGGGCATGGCTTCGGTATATGTCGAATAGCCGATTTTGTCACGTTTTCATGATGGTTAAGGCCTCTCTGAGTGGTGTGCAGGCGACGCCTGTCTGGGGTTCAAGTTCCCTCCCACAGCGTGCCTGGCCGCCCCCGCCCAGCATTTTCCATCGCCAGTATGTGTCACAAGTCCCTGCGCGGTGGAAGGACGTCGGGGAATGCGTGGAGGGGCGGTAAAGATCGCAGAAATGTCGAAAAAGTGTCCACACTTTCAGCACCCCCGCAAAATCGCAAACCGCCAAACCCAAGGTCGCCCGCGTTGCCAATAGCACAATTACACCCCAGGAACATGCGGTTTCAATTTCGTCGATTTTCATGATGGCTTCGAAGGTTTCCCTTGGCTTGCCGACCCCCAGAACTGCCGACCTGTTCACGGGCCATTTCACTCCCAACGCGTGCCTGCACGCCCCTCCACCGCCCCCACCCGGCAGTATCCGATGCCAGCATGTGTCACGCGTCCCTGAGCGTCGTCGCCGGCGTCGGGAATGGTCGCAGCGCGCTGCAGATCGGGAAACAGTCCACACTTTCAACACCCCCTCAAAATCGCAAACCGCAAAACCCAAGGTCGCCCGCGTTGCCCATAGTATAATATGTACTAAGGAACACGTGTTTCGATTTTCATGATGGCTAAGAGGTTCCTCCTGGCTTTGGCGCCCCAAGGAAAATGCATGGGGACTGGGGAAAAAGCGGGAAAAAACAATTGTGCCGAAAAAAGCCGGAAAAAACGGAATAAAAATTAATTGCTAAATCCTTCCCAAGGATCACTGGATGTGTGTGAGTGCGTGCGTGCGCGTGCGTGTGTGCGTGCGCGTGCACCACTTCCCGTGTCGAGCGGGTTTTAGAAGAAGAAAAAAATAGTTGCAGGAGAGTTGCAGGAGACTGCCCGCAACCACCACCACCCCGATTCCCGTTTTTGTCAGGGCGGATTCCCTCCCTCTACAAGGAAGCGGAGAAGCACGGCGCCGGTGCGGTGTGGAAATTCGAAGCTTTTCGACGCCCCGTCTGCTCCTAACTTTTCTGCCCCCCCCCCTCCCATGCTGTCTCGCATCACACACTAGATGATAGCTCGCTGACAGACCCCCACCCCACATGGACGATGCTGTCTCGCATCACACACTAGATGATAGCTCGTAACACCAAGACCATTTCATAGCCAGGATCCACAGCTATCCATCCCGCGCGTTGCGGCAGGGTGGGCATGTCCGAGGGGCGATGCCGTCCCCCAAGGAAAAGGTATGAGGACTGTGCCTCTCCCCCCGGCCTGTTTTCCAATCCATTCAAAAAAACGCACCTCTAGCGCTGGGATGCCATACCCCAAGGAAAAGGTGTGGGGACTGTGCCCCCCCCCGCACACACACACACAAACACCGTTTTCAACCCATTCAGAGAAACGCACCTCCTCTAGCACTGGGATGCCGTCGCCCCAAGGAAAGGTATGAGGACCGTGCCCCGCCCCCCCGCCTGTTTTTCAACTCATTCAAAAAACGCACCCCCTCTAGCTCCGGGATGCCGCTAAATGAATCAATAAATCAATTAATTAACGCACCTGCTCAAGCGCTGCGATGCCGTTAAATCAATTAATCAATTAATTAACGCACCTCAGGAGGTGCGTTACCCCAGCTCTAGAGGACTCTAGCGCTGGGGATGCCGATAAATTAATCAATTAATTAATCAAACAAGCGCACCTCCTCTAGCGCCGGGATGCCGTACCCGACAGCCTCAAAGTCGTTGAGCACTTGCACCCTGTGGAGCAGTGACGGCGGCGGGTTAAGGGTTGGATGCTCAGGGTTGAGGTTCTAGGGTTAAAGGCTTAGTGTTTAGGCTGCGGCGCACAGCAGCTGTGTTATAGAGGCGGCGCGCACAGCAGTGTTTGCTTGTTTGGGGGTTTCTGTTTTAGGGGTGAAGGTTGAGGGTTGAGGGTTACGGCGGCGGCGCGCAGCAGCAGTGTCTGCTTGTTTGGGGGTTTATGTTTTAGGGTTAAGGGTTTGGGCTGCGGCGCGCAGCAGCAGTGCTTGCTCGTTTGGGGGTTGAGGTTCTCGCATGTGTAGCAATCATGGTGGCAGAGCAGCTGGGCGGGGTCTACTTCTTACCAGTGATTCCCCTGCGAGCCGTATACCGCTCCGGGCCGGATTTCCCATCTCCCAGAAAACCGCACCACGCTTTGTGGGAGAAGGTGTGGAGGGGTGCGTTGGGAAGGTTTCGCCGAGAGCAGCACAGCGGCACGCGTTGTGTGGACACCCGCTATGTATTGCGCCTGTTATAAGCGGTCAAAGTTGCTCAACCGGGGGAAAACAATCACTAAAATCCTTCCCAGGGATCACTGCTTCTGACAGCTGCCGACCTCGTCTTTTGCGTGCGCGAGCGAAGGTCTAGTGCGCAACCTAAGTGTCTGAGAGACTGTAAAATCGACCGCGCGCAGAGCCACATGCATACACACACATGTGCGCGCGCACGCAGCCCACCCCACCCAGCTTTACTACTTACGCGCGTCCGGCTCTAGCAATACCAAGAAGCCCCCCCCCCCCCCCCTTCCACACACACACACCTGACCCCGTGATCCTTCTCTAGGCTCGGCCTCATCAACGATCCAGTTCATGTTAGTCACGGCGCTCGAACGCACACAGTCCACCCCACCCCCACTCCCTCCTACCCCCGTCCGGCTCTAGCGCAACCAACAAGTTCCCCCCCCCTCCCCTGCCACGCACACAACTGAACCCGTGATCCTTCTGTAGGACCGACCCGTCCACAATATAGTTGATATTGGTCATGGCCACGCACAAGCTCCACCCCAAACCCACTGCCTCCTATGCCCACACAGCTCCAGTAATCACAACAAGGCCACACACACACACACACCTGAACCCGTGATCCTTCTGAAGGCTCGGCCCGTCCACGATCCAGTTGATGTTAGTCATGGCGCAGCGGTTGCGCACGACAGCACCCGCGACGGCAAGTGCGGCGGCCTGTGCGTGTGTGTGTGTGTGTGTGTGTGTGTGTGGTGTGCGCGCGTGTGCGTGTGCACGTGCGTGTGCGCGTGCGTGTGCGTATGTGCGTCAGTGTGCGTGTGTGTGTGCGTGTGCACGTGTGTGTGTGTGTGTACATGTGCGTGTGCGTGTGAGCGCGCGTGTGAGTGTGTGCGTGTGTGATGTGCGATGTGCGCGTGCGTGTGCGTGTGCGTGTGCGTGTGCGTGTGCGTGTGCGTGTGCGTGTGTGTGCGTGTGCGTGTGCGTGTGCGTGTGCGTGTGCGTGTGCGTGTGCGTGTGCGTGTGCGTGTGCGTGTGCGTCAGTGTGCGTGTGCGTGTGTGTATGTGCGTCAGTGTGCGTGTGTGTGTGCACGTGCGCGTGTGCGCGCCGTTGTGCGTGTGCGTGTATTTGCGTGTGATTGTGATGTGCGCGTGCGCGTGCGCGCATGCGCGCCGTTGTGCTGTGCGTGTGTCAGTGTTTCCATTAGCCAACCCACAACCCGACAAAGTGCATTTTCGGGTTGAGATTGCCCGATTCGGACTGGCGAGTCGGGTTGAGATTGCGTGAATTTCTACCCGAAATTTGTGGGAATCACACTTTTCGCCGAAAATCGCCTCCGTCGGGTTAAGATTGGCGGAATGAGCGTGAGGCCCGGGTTGAGCCGTCATTTCCCCAAGATCCTTAGCAGAACCACTGGCGTGTGTGCGTGTTTTGCACGTGGAAATGGGTCTCCTACACACTGCAGACTCCCACCCCCCCCGGCGCTCAGGCAGGGCTCAATGGCAGTGGTGTCCTTAGCGCCCCCGCAGCCCCCACAGCCCCCGCAGTCCCCGTAGCCTTCGCAGCCCCCGCTGTGGGGAAAAAACGGAAAATGGGGGGGCTGCGGGGCAACTGCGGGGGCAAGTTGCGGGGCATTAGCTAAAAAAAACATGTGAAAATCGGCCATTCTCACACTTTCCCGCAACAAAAATGCCTCGCTGCGGGGGCGATTCGGCATGGGAGTCCCTCCAATGTTGCGGGGTCTTTGAAAACACAGCATTCCCTTTTTGCTTGAGGACGCCACTGCTCGACGGGGTCTAGCTAGCAGTGATTTCTTTTTTGGCGTGTGGAGCCGGATTTTGGAGCCAAGGAGCCGGATTGCCAGTCAAATGGCTGCAGAAATAGTATTTAATAGGTGTACTTTTTGTTATAGGACTACGCGTTGGCAGGCAGCCGGCTGGTGGCGACCGCCCCTCACATGTAACTGTTAGGGCCAGAACTGGCCTTGGGTCTAGGCGGTGGTGCTAGGACTATGAGGTAGTCAACGCTGGAAAGCCGATGTAACTGTTGCTGTTACTGGCTGCAGAAAATCAATTCAAGGTGCTGAGCAGAGAATCACTGGAAGCTAGCAGGTAGCTAGCCTCACGTACGGCCGCTTCTTCATTTATACTTTGGCGTGTGGAGCAGGACTTAGGAGCCATGGCGCCCGATTTCCAGCCCAATTGCCCCAGAAAAATCAATTATAACCCCCTGAAAACGAAACCGCTCGTGAAATAATGAAATCAAAACTCCTGAAAGGCAAATTACTGGTAGGAAGCCTCACCTCCGGCCTCTTCTTCGCCACCATTGGCTCCTTGAGAAACTCTGCCACCACCTCTTCAAACGTGCCGTACGAAGCCGTGGGGTAGGTCTGCAGCAGCACGCGCGCGTGTGTGTTTGTGTATGTGTGTGTGCGTGTGGGGGGCTGGGGGGTGGATGTGCGCTTCTCTTTGTGCACGTGTGCGCGTGTGGAAGGGGGAGGAGTGGGGTTGCGTGCATGTGTTTGTGTGTGTGTGTGTGTGTGTGTGTGTGCGTGCGTGTGCACGCGCGTGTGCATGTTCGTGCTTGTCTGTGTGCGTGTGTGCACGCGCTTGTTTGTGGCCACCATGGCATGTGTAAGTGTTTGCCTGAGAGCGCGTGTGCGTGTCATCGGGGGCACACAGTGCACGCTCGCGGTGCAGCTCGCCTTAGCGAAAATCTCCTCCTTCTTGGGTCCGGTCCTCCAGGCGGAAAGGCGCGCATTGGTGCCGCCAATGTCGCCCACCAGAACCACGTGGTTGCTCGCAGACTGGGGTGGGCAGCATGGGGGGGGGGTTGCATGGGGGGGTTGCATGGTGGAGGCATGCGCGTGAGTGGTGATGGCGCTGTGCCAGCCAGCCCCCCCGCCTCCACCTCCCCTCCCCCTGCCGACCGCTTGATCCAGCCCCGACACAAAGGCCCATGGCAGCTGCAGGGTCACGCACGTTGCGCATGGACACAGAGCGCCTGTGCGTCTGTGCGCCACTCCTCGCCGACACTGGCGCAGCTGATGCGCGGCTGCCCAACAGTGACGTCATAGTTTCCAGGTCTACGCCGCGGAACAACAACGATCGGTGCGTCTGGGAGAAGATATCGAGCGAGATCGGCCCCACACACAGGTCACACCCAAGATAACGCTCAACGGACGTCACTCACGTCCCACTACAGTATTAACAACACACCCAACCTCTACATATTCTATAAATACACAGCTAAACAGCGCGCCATCCACCAGCAGCGCCACGATCAGCATACGTGTGCCCGCCCGCATGTCCAGCTCCTCATGCAAACACGTGCGCGATGTTGAAGGTCATGACCCAGAACAGCATATATGACAGCAGCGTGAGCGACGTGAACACGTTGGACAGCCAAAGGTTCGACCTGCACGTGTGTGTGTGTGTGTGCGTGTGTGCGTGTGTGTGTGTGTGTGTGTGTGTGTGTGTGAGCACGCACGCACGTGTGTGGGCAAGGTCAGCCCTGCCGCGCGTGCGACAGCTCGTGCCGCGCAGCAACTCCCTTGCAGTGCTCCCAGGGCGTGTGTGTGTCGGGGGAGGGGGGGGGCATGTTTCACCCGCTGTCGACAGATGTCCTGGTTTGTTTGTTGCAACTGCTGGAGCCGTGCTGTAGTCCAGGGAGTGATGTTGCACTGGCGTGTAACACTGTGGGGTGTGGTTGGTCGCCCATATAATACATGTAACACGCACCATGAATGGAAGTGCTCCTTGACGGTTGCTCCCTTTGCAAACATTGCAAACACACACTGCGTCAGGGGCGGGGCGGTGGTGGTGAGCGCGGCGTGGGCACACACGCTTGCGATCATAATCATCGTGCACGCGCCATGTGCGCCCATGCGTGTCCATGCGTGTCCATGCCATGCACGCACCAGCAGCTGCGTGACCACGTGCGGCAGGAAGCCGACCCATCCTTGAATGCCCAGTAGCCCGACCACCGAACCCGTGAGCACCGCCACGAACGTCCGGCTGCGTGGGGCGTGGGGGGCGATCGTCGGTGCATGTGCATGCATGCAGGCCCCCTTCCCGCCCTCGCTCTCCCTCCGACGTCGACGCAAAATGATTCCTCTTCTCTCACAAGTACGTTAGCACGTCCATGTTGTGCTTCAGGTTGGCTGGGTTGATGAGCGCGAGCGGCGCCTTGGCCTTCTTGATCTCCGCCATCTTGATCCGCCGCTCGCCGTCTGCTAAGCCTCTATTTAGCCTTTATTTGTAACGACCGTGCATGCAGGGGGGGATGTACGCGGCGCATCGGCGATGCATGTGTGGGGAGGAGAAAGTTGGGAGCCTGGGCGCGTCTTCCTGCACACACAAGCCCCTAGTGGTTTCTGTCCCTGTGGAACCACAGTACAGACTTCTGTCAGGGCAGGGGAGATGCCTGTTTGCTCAACATCAGGCATTATGTACATACAGGGTGTCATTGACTACTCGTCTGCCTGCCTCCCATCTGCCCGCGCAACGCTCCACAAGCAGTGGCTACGATCCAACAGCACCATGTCTCCTCTGAGCCCCGTACGTGCGCTCGATAGGCTGGAGGCACGGACGCTGAAGCGAGGGGCGCGGTGAGCATCGTCAGCGAGAGTCACGCGCACGCAGCCATCGTGATGCCGAGTGAAAACTGGCACGTGTTCTGCATGCCATCAACACACCCCATGCACACCTCATTCTTGGCCGCGCACAAATTTACGCAGCAGGTGGTGCACATCACGCGGTGGCCGCACGGGCGGAGCGTGATGCTGCGCGGCCGCTCCAGGCACACGACGCACCACGACTCGCCGTCATCGTGGCACGGCCGCCGCTGCTGGTGCCGTGGTGCGTATGCCGCAGCTGCCGCAGCAGGAGCGACCACCGCAGGAGGCTGCCGCTGCTGCTGTGCTGCCGGGGCAAACGCAGCCAGCGTGTGCGCGCAGACAGTGCAGACACAGGCCCAGTCGGCGGCGGGGCGCGCGTCGCGGTTCGCAGCGCAGCGCCCAGCACCGGGCGGCTCGTCAGAGCCGTCAAGGGGCTGGCTGCCGCGCCTGGTGATGAGGACACGGGTGGCTGCTGCTGCAAGCTGCTCCGCTGCTGCCTCCTCCACCGCTGTCTCGTCAGCTGCAGCCTTGGCGTGCGCAGCGGCAGCGCGTGCGGTCGGAAGCATTGCCTCCAGAGCAGCCTCCGCCGCGGCAGACTCTGCTGCAGCCGCCGCGGCTGCAGCCTTCGTGGCCGCCGCTCTCTCTGCATGAGCAGCAGTCTTCTCAACACCCAACCTCACAGCAGCCGCTCTGTGTGCAGCTGCTCTTGCTGTCGCGGCGTTTCGAGAAGCAGCAGCAGCGGGCTCAGCGATCGCCTGGTGGGCCGCGGCCTGCTCCTCCGCACCATGGTTGGACACTTGCGTGCCGGCCAAAGTTGACGAGCCACATGCGGCTTGTGAAGTCGAAAGCAGGCCAGCAGCAAAAGTTAGTGTCTCAATATGCCATCAGGAGGTCAGGGGTGTACACCGCCAAAAGGGTTAAGGTGTGGAACAAAGGTGTGAAGAGGGAAGCTCGGGAGCCGGTAGCGGTGGAGTGGCATGCTAAGGGTTTTCAAACCTTTGAAGGCTTGAATGTAGGCACAGGGAAGGAAGAAGGGTGCCTACAGAGGCCACGCGGCGTGTAACGAAGGACCCTGCTGGGGTGTGACCGTTGCTATCTATTATACGTGGGAGAACCCCCGGTGGACCACTTAGTAGCTGGGGGGGAAGCAGGATGGGAGACGGCGGATTGTCAAGTGCAGACAGGGGACTCAAAGAGACCATTAAAGGCTGGGGGGACGAGGCTGCGAGGCTGTCGGGTTGAAGGCTGAATCAGTGCATACTCCCCACACTTCAGTGAGAGGAGTATACGGCGTCCTCGGCGCAGCAGGCAGACGAATCTCTCAGATAACAACAAGTCGACTCTCTCTCCCATCTATCAGGTAACAACAAGTCGGCACAAGCTTTTCATTCACACGATTGCCATTGCATGGGCGATGCTCATCCCTAGTCGCTGTGCCGCAAAGGGCAGTCTCACTGAAGTACCTCTTCGCACAAACACACCACTTTTTCTTCTCCATGAATAGTCTGTAAAGCGCAAGGGCAGTCAATTCTCTCAAAATTCCCTCCAGGTGGGCACGTGCACGACGCAAAACCCCCACGATTATTATCGGGAAGAATAGGGGGAGGGCAATGCGCCAACAGGCATTCCAACACGTAGTAGTCGTCTTACAGCCACGCCCTCAGCGCGCGTGCTCGCGCGATGGGGACGAGGGGACCGGCGACATCGCCAGCAAGCAACGGTTTGTGCGCGGCGCCTCACGCCGACGCCGGCTCCGCACACTCGGCGGGCTCGCCACGGCGTGCAACCGCCACGTCAAGCATCTCGATGACGGCCGGGCACGCCGCAGCTGCCGCGGCAGCCGCCAGCGCGTCGGCGCCCCATGCGGCCCGAGCAGTTGTCGCGGTGCTCTCGGTGGTCGTGGTGGCGCCGCCGCCAGCGGCAGCGGCAGCGCCGCCCCCAGCGCCGCCCCACGCAAGCAGCTCGCGCACCACAGCGTCGTGGCCGGCTGCAGCTGCCGCGATCAGCGCGCCACCCGACTGGCAGTCGGCGCGCGGGGCCGACGCGCGCCATGCGAGCAGCAGGCGCACGCAGTCCAGGCGGCCCTCCTTGCACGCGTACACGAGCGCGCGGCCGTCTGTGGGGGCAGGATGGGGGCGGGGAGGGGTTAGGAGGTCTAGGTTTGAGGGCCTATGTTTGGGGGCCTAGGTGGCCTAGGTCGTGGTGCGTGTGGTGGGGAGGGGGGGTAAGCCCTTTGTTTGGGGATGGGGTGGGAGGGGAGAGGGGGTCAGGAGGTCTAGGTTTGAGGGCCTAGATTTGGGGGCCTAGGTGGCGGGAGGGGAGAGGGGGTCAGGAGGTCTAGGTTTGAGGGCCTAGATTTGGGGGCCTAGGTGGCCTAGGTCGCCTAGGTTTGTAAACGGTTTGCATGGCACGCGCACCTTGTGCGTCGGCGCGCGGCGCGTGGACGTGCCACCCCAGCAGCATCTCAACCACGTCGACGTGCCCGCCCTTTGCGGCCCACATGAGTGCTAGTCCGTTCCAGCAGTCCGCGCGCGCTGGGGAGTCTGGGCACGAGAGAAGTGTGTGGACGATTGAGGCGTGGCCCTTTTCGGCTGCGGCGACGAGCGCCCTGCCGTCCTGCAGGGGGGGGAGTGGTTGTGGTGTGTGTGTGTGTGTGTGTGAGCATGTTTGTGTTTGTGCGTGAGAGAGTATGAGAGGGAGAGAGTGGGGGAGGCAGGAACGGAGAGAGGCAGAGGCAGAGACAAGAGGCAGAGGCAGAGACAGCGGCAGGGATAGAGACAGAGAGACAGGGGCACAGTCACAGACAGGGAAAGAGGCAGAGACAAGAGGCAGAGACAAGACACAAGACACAAGACACAAGACACAAGACGCAAGACGCAAGAGATAGGCGGCAGCAACAGACACAGACACAGACACAGACACAGACACAGACACAGACACAGAGACAGAGGCAGAGGCAGAGAAAGAGGCAGAGACAAGAGGCAGAGGCAGAGGCAGATACAAGAGGCAGAGACAAGACACAAGAGACAAGAGATAGGCGGCGGCGACAGAGACATAGACACTGAGAGACTGAGACACAGACAGAGACATAGACACTGAGAGACTGAGACACAGAGACAGAGACAGAGACAGAGACAAGAGATAGGTGGCAGCGGCAGCGACACAGACACAGAGACAGAGGCAGAGGCAGAGAAAAATCTGGATGTCAGCAGCTGGAGCTGATGCAGGCCACGAGAGCAGCGAAAGAGACACAGACACAGACACAGAGAAAGAGGCAGAGACAAGACACAAGAGACAAGAGATAGGCGGCAGCGACAGCAACAGAGACACAGAGACAGAGGCAGAGACATACCTGGATATCAGCAGCCGGAGCAGACACAGGCCACGAGAGCAGCGACAGGGACACAGAGACAGAGACACAGAGACAGGGGCAGAGACCCACCTGGATGTCAGCAGCCGGAGCTGATGCTGACCACGAGAGGTGTGGTGGGGTTGTGTGTGTGTGTGTATGCAGGTGTGTGTGTGTGTTGAGTGTGTATGCGCGTGAGAGGGAGAGAGTGGGACAGAGAGGGACAGAGGCATACCTGGATGTCAGCAGCTGGAGCAGACGCAGGCCACGAGAGCAGCGTGCGGTCACAGACACAGAGACAGAGACGGCGACAGAGACACAGAGACATACCGTGTTACCGCATTGCCTTGCCAATTAAGTAAGTCGGAAAACGTCGCGGCAAGGTCGATTTCTAAAAATAAATGCCCAAAAGTAAAAAAACGCCAAAAGTGACGTAAAAACGGGAAAATCCCTAAAAAATCCCGCGGCAAGGCACCCAAATTCTAAACAATGAACCCCTTAATAAAAGTGGCGGCAAGGCAAAGCGGTACTACGGTACCTGGTTGTCAGCAGCCGGAGCTGATGCTGGCCACGAGAGCAGCGTGCGGACGACATCGAGGTGCCCGCGCTCCGCGGCCGCGACCAGCGCGCGCCCCTCCTGTTGGTGGCAGACGAGAGTGAGTGGGTACTGAGTGACCCTCATGCAGCAACAGGAGGGCAGCGAGCAACAGGAGGGCAGCGAGCAACAGGAGGGCAGCGACCAGCACGCGCCCCTCCTGTTGGTGGCAGACGAGAGTGAGTGAGTACTGAGTGACCCTCATGCTGTTTTCTCAGGCTACTGATCCAGTAGCTAGGCAAAATTGGTGGCACTCATTCCAGAATGATCCCATCAGATGATGAGAAGACCTTTTTGGACACGGCATTTGTGCGCGCTCAGGATAGGGTGGGGTCACCCGAATTGGGTGGAGAGCTGCTGTGTATGGTCCCTCGGGGCACGCAGATACACACACTCAAAAAACGGTGGGTGGTGATACCTGGCAGTCGGCCTCCGGGGCGTTCTCAGGCCACGAGAGAAGGGTGCGGACAATGCCGTCGTGGCCCTGCTCGGCAGCGTAAACAAGGGCGCGCCCGTCCTGCGCATCGGCCCTGCACAGAGGGGTGAGGGGGTGGCGGGAGCGGCATGGGTCAGGAGAGTGGCTACGCAGTCAGAGAGCGCATTGTGACCGCAGCCTGCGTGTGCGTGTGCATGTTGGGAGCGGCATGGGTCAAGAGAGTGGATATGCATTCTGATACAGCGCGTTGCGTTGCGCTGCATGTGTGTGTGTGTGCGTGTGTGTGTGGATGTCAGGGGCGAAATGGGTCAAGAGAGTGGCTACACACTCGAGTAGCGCATTGCGTTGCATGTGCGTGGGCGTGTGCATGTGTGTGTGTGTGTGTTTGTGTGGACGTTGGGAGCGGCATGGGCCGAGAGTGAGCACGTCGGCACCTCGGTCAGCGAGCGGGCGGCATCGAGTGGCCCAACTGGCCACCTCTCAAACCGTCCGAACACACCGCGCGAGGGCGTGCAGGTCTTGCGCGGTCCAGCCAAGCAGCACACGCACGATCGTCAGGCGGCCCTTCTCCGCCGCATACCTAGGGAGGGAGGGGCACTCTGATACCCAAACACACGGCGCCAACTGTGTGTGACGACAACTCCTCCCACCTGCACGGGCGGACCGGCCAGCCGAGCAGCAGGCGCACGATGGCCTCGCGGCCCTTCTCCGCCGCATACCTACTGAGGGAGGGGCACTCTGATACCAAATTGTGACATACTACTCGCCTTGCTTGTATATGCTGTATACTTGAACTGTCAGACGGTCACCGATACAACTAGTTCCTTTCGCCTACTCAGTTGCTACACCAACACACGGGCGCAAACTGTGTGTGATGACAACTCCCACCCAGCTACACCAGCACACGGGCGCCAACTCTGCGTGACAACTCCTCCCACCTGCACGGGTGAAGCGGCCAGCCGAGCAGCAGGCGCACAATGGCCTCGCTTCCCTTCTCCGCAGCGTAAACCAGCGCGCGGCCGTCGAGGCAGTCTGCCTGCGGCGCGTGTGCCCCCGCGCCCAGCAGCGACCGAACCACGCCCTCGTGGCCGTTTTCCGCCGCGGCTACGAGTGCGCGGCCGCCCTGTAGGTGTGGGTGGGTGGCAGCTGGGTGGCAGCTGGGTGGCAGTTGGGAGGAAGCTGGGCGGAAGCTGGGTGGCAGCCAAGGGGGGTGGTGTCGAGGCGTGGTGGTCGTTGAGTGGGTGAGTGGTCAAGGTTTCTAGGGAGGGGGGGGAGCCTTGGTGTCAGTCGCGCTTGCCATGTGGGTGTGGGGAGTGACGTGGTTGAGCGGTGAGGGGTGTGGGTGGGGGGTGAGTTGGTAGGGGCTGGAGGGGAGAGGAGAGGCCCCCGCGACCGGACCATGACCTCGTGGCTATCTTTCTGCCGCGGCTACAAGCACGCGGCCACCCTGCTTAGGTAAGGAGGGCGTGACGCCCGGGGCGAGTGTGGTGATCCCCGCGCAGCAGGCGTGGCAGGCGCGGCTGACGCAGCGGGCACGGCAGGCGCGGCGGGCGCGGCAGGCGTGCACAGGGAAGCAGCAGGCGCGCCAGGCGTGCATCAGGCACACCGCAGGCACAGCGGGCGTAGCAGCAGCACCTGGCTGTTTGCCACGGGGGCGTGCTGCTCCCAGGCCAGCAGCTCAGCGACCAGCGCCTCGTGCCCGCCCGCAGCAGCCGCAACGAGTGCTCCGCCGTCCTGCGAATAGGGCAGGGCGGGGGCAGGGTACCTGTGCCTCGTGCCCGCCCTGCGCAACGTTCCTGCGAGTAGGCCGGGGCGAGGGTCAGCCACCTGTGCCTCGTGCCCGCCCTGCGCAACGTTCCTGCGAGTAGGCCGGGGCGAGGGTTACCGTTGATGTGCATCAAGGGAGGGAGGGGGGAGGGGGCCTTGTGGTGAGAAATCAGAGCCTATCGGTGGCAGGCTGATAAAGCGGATTCCAGCTAGACTAACATCCTAGCGCTGGGAGGGGGGAGGGGGGGTCAGCAGCTCAGCCACCAGCGCCCGCCCTCAGCAGCCGCAACGAGTGCTCCGCCGTCCTGCAAATAGGGCAGGGCGGGGGCAGGGTACCCGTTAATGTGCGTTAAGGTGAGGGAGGTCAGCAGCTTAGCCACCAGTGCAGCGTGCCCGCCCTGCGGGGGTGGGGGGGGGTGAGGGAGGTCAGCAGCTTAGCCACCAGTGCAGCGTGCCCGCCCTGCACCACTCTCCTGCGAGTCGAGGCCAAGGCGTGTCGCGACTGTCGCCATTGGTACACCAGTGATGTCCTGCTGCGGCTGCAACCCGAGAAATTTGTGGGGAAACTGCGGGGGCGAATCGCGGGAATTTCGGTCGGAGAAGTGTGAAAATCGTTTTTTTTTCACTTTTGAAAAAAAAATCCCTCCTGCTCTGGGGGAATGCGGCATGTTCCCTCCAATGTCGCGGGGGCAGACAGGACATTCTCGGTTTTCTGAAGGACACCACTGTGGTACACTCCAAACACCACAAATCCCTGGGTGTAATATTTGGCAGGCGGCCGGCTGGTGGTGCTACCGCCCCTCGCGAGTAATTGTTAGGGCCGGGACTGGACTCGGGTCTAGGCGGGGGTCCTAGAACTAGAAGGCAGTCTTTGCTGGAAAGCCGATGTAACTGTTACGCTGTTGTATAGGCATTACATCTATTTGCAAAGGGGGGGACATGGAATAAGAGGGGCTGGATATGCGGCGACGTGGGGAGGCTGGCGCGCGTCGGGGTGCGTCGGGGGTGTTGCAGGGTCGGTGGGTGCTTCTGGCTGTAACATCATTCAGCATCACCTGCACGTCCGCGCACGGCGCGGCGGTATGCACACACGCACACACACACACACACACACGCCGGGGGTCTGCGGCAGCTGCGGCACCAACAGCTTAAACTACCTACGCGCAGCAAATCCACACCCGATCCACGCCCCTACTTCAGCGAGGATCGTCCACGACTGTAACCGCGTGTACACTCCACAACAAAACAAATCCCTGGCTGTAACACCAATCAGCATCACCTCCACATCCGCGCGCGGCGCGGCGGTATGCACACAGACACACACACACACATACGCGCCGGGGGTCTGCAGCAGCTGCGGCACCAACAGCTTAAACTACCTACGCGCAGCAAATCCACACCCGATCCACGCCCCTACTTCAGCGAGGATCGTCCACGACTGCAACCGCGTGTACACTCCACAACAAAACAAATCCCTGGCTGTAACACCAATCAGCATCACCTGCACATCCACGCGCGGCGCAGCGGTATGCACACACACACACACACAGACACACACACACACACATACGCGCCGGGGGTCTGCAGCAGCTGCGGCACCAACAGCTTATACTACCTATGTGCAGCAAATCCACACACCCGATCCACGCCCCTACAGCGATGTCGTCCAGGACTGTAACCGCGTGTACACTCCACAACAAAACAAATTCCTGGCTGTAACATTTGGCAGCCAGCCGGCTGGTGGTGCCACCGCCCCTCGCCAGTAATTGTGAGGGCCGGAACTGGACTCGGGTCTAGGCAGTGGTACTGATGATGATGATGGATCTTACAGTCTGTGTGACACCAGTAATGATGTATAAGACCGGTGTCGGCGCTAGCGCCCGACACCTTAAACTCAGTTTCAGTGGGAAACTGGCTGGCTACCTGGTAGGGGTGAGGGTAAACCCCCACACGCGCGCACGCACTGGACCTAGACAGGACACTGGGCCCCCAGATCCACCCTATACCACCCAGGTAGTGACAGCAACGCATTGTTGGTGTGCGCCTGTGTTCTACTACTAGTCCCGCCGCCGCCATTGGCTCCAGCAATCTCCTCCATGCCCGCCAGCAATCTCCTCCACGCCCGCCAGCAATCTCCTGTATGCCCGCCAGCAATCTCCTCCATGCCCGCCAGCAATCTCCTGTATGCCCGCCAGCAATCTCGTCCATGCATGGGCGCCGCCATGCGATCTCCATGCGCCGCGCCGCGCTCCATGCGCGGCGCATACTAGAGCTAGAAGGCTGCCTCCACCTGGCGGGCTGGAAAGCCGATGTAACTGTTACTGTTACTGGCTGCGACATCAATCATCATCACCTGCACGTCCGCGCTCGGCACCGCGGTGTGCCAACGCAGCAGCAGGCGCACGGCGTCCGCGCGGCCGGCACGCGCAGCCGAGACCAGCGCGTTTCCGTCAGTGCAGTCGACGCGCGTGAGCTCGAGCACCTGTGTGTGGGGTGTGTGTGCGTGTGTGTGTGGTGTGTGTGTGTGGCGCGTGTGTGTGTGCTTGCGTGCGTGCGTGCGCGTGGGTGTGTGCGTGTGTGTGTCGTGTGTGACGGCACACATGTGTTGCATGCACGTTGCATGCGCCTCACACAGAGATCACCCTGCCATGGCTGCCGCACGTGTGAAAAGGGGAGAAAAGGAACACACCCGGCGCCCCACAGCGCCGCCGCGCAGGCTCGCAGACGCCCCGAGCAGAGCCCTCAAGAGCGCGCCAGCCAGCCCGTGCGCATGTGCGTGTGTCTACATGCATGCGTGTGTCCCACACGGTGCGCGTGTGAACCCCGACGAAGTGCATTGCAGCACAAACCTTGCGCGCCACAACGCCGCCGCGCAGGCTCGCAGACTCACCGAGCAGCGCCCTCAAGAGCGCGCCGGCAGGCCCGTGTGCATGCGTGTGCCTACATGCATGCGCGCGTGTGCATTGCAACACACACCTTGCGAGCCACAGCGCCGCCCCGCAGGCTCGCAGACTCCCCGAGCAGCGCCCTCAAGAGCGCGCCGGCAGGCCCGTGTGCATGCGCGTGCCTACATGCATGCGCGCGCGTGCATTGCAACACACACCTTGCGAGCCACAGCGCCGCCCCGCAGGCTCGCAGACTCCCCGAGCAGCGCCCTTAAGAGCGCGCCGGCAGGCCCGTGTGCATGCGTGTGCCTACATGCATGCGTGCGCGTGCATTGCAACACACACCTTGCGAGCCACAGCGCCGCCCTGTAGGCTCGCAGACTCCCCGAGCAGCGCCCTCAAAAGCGCGCCGGCTGGCCCGTGCGCCTCGACGAGGAGGGCGGCGAGGTGGTGGGGCGACGCGGTGAGGGCGTCGCGCCATGCGCGGCAGACGGACCATGCGGCAACGACTGCGTGTGTGAGCGGGGGGGGGCGTGTGTGTCTGTGTGTGTGTTTATGTGTGTGTGTGTGTGTGTGTGAGTGTGCGTGCGTTCATAGTGAGACCGCTGGGTAGCGTGGGGTGGGTGGGTTGCGCCATGCGCGGCAGACGGACATTGCGGCGACGAATGCGTGTGTGAGGGGGGGGGGGCGTGTGTGTCTGTGTGTGTGTATGTGTGTGTGTGTGTTGGTGGGTGGGTGTGTTTGCATGTGTGTGTGTGTGTGTGTGTGTGTGTGTGTCGTGTGTGCCCCGCGCAGCAGACGGACCACACGGCAACGACTGCGTGTGTGTGTGAGGTGGTGTGCATATGCGCGTGTGTGTGTGTGTGTCTGAGTGTCTGAGTGTGTGTGTGTATGTGAGTGCCTGTTTGCGTGTGCGTGTGT
>VFSX01000050.1:432500-438163 GCA_016618255.1 Chlamydomonas sp. UWO 241 | reverse complement strand
GGATTTGTTGTCGTGGACGGCAGCGGCCCCCCCCCGTGTGCATGCGTGTGCCTACATGCATGCGCGCGTGTGCATTGCAACACACACCTTGCGAGCCACAGCGCCGCCCCGCAGGCTCGCAGACTCCCCGAGCAGCGCCCTCAAGAGCGCGCCGGCAGGCCCGTGTGCATGCGCGTGCCTACATGCATGCGCGCGCGTGCATTGCAACACACACCTTGCGAGCCACAGCGCCGCCCCGCAGGCTCGCAGACTCCCCGAGCAGCGCCCTCAAGAGCGCGCGGCCCTTGGGGCCAGTGCGCCTCGACCGAGAGAGGGCGGCGAGGCAGGGGTGGTGGGGGGCGACGCGGTGGAGGCGCCTCAGCGCCATGCCTGCGGCAGGACGGACTCCATGCGGCAACGACTGCGCTGGTGTGAGCGGCCGACAGCCAGGGGGGCGTGTGTAGTCTGTGTTGTGTGTTGTATGCAGCTTTGGGTGTGTGTGGTGTGTGTGTAGTGTTGCGTGCGTTCATAGTGAGGACCGGCGTGGGCTTGCATGGGCAGGTAGCGTGGGGTGGGTGGGTTGCGCCATGCGCGGCAAGAAACGGACATTGCGCGACGAATGCGTGTGTGAGGGGGGGAGCGTTGTGTCGTGTGTGTGTTGTATGTGTGTGTGTAGTGGGGTTGGTGGGTGGGTGTGGTTTGCATGTCTGCAAGATGTGTGTGTGTGTGTGTGTGATGTGTGTGATTCGTGTGTGCTCCCGACGCAGCGACGGACCAACACGGCAGACTGACTGTGTGTGTGTTGAGTCGGTGGCACTACCCTTTGCGGATATTGGGTCGTGTTTTTGTGGTCATCTGTGTCTGAGTGTCTGAGTGTGTTGTGTCTGTATTGTAGGAGCTGCCCCCGCCTCGTTTTGCGTGTGTGCGTGTCTTATATGTGCATGCACCGCGCTGTGGGGGGATTTGTTGTTCGTTGGTGACGGCAGCCAGGCCCCCCCCCCCTCCGCCCTCCCTCGCGCACTCGTACCACCCGACCCCCCCCCCCCGTCCCCGTCCTTCAGTGCAGCCCCGCCAAACCTCGACACTCTGCCCCCCTCCCCCCGTCCTCAGTCCAGCCCCGCCAAACTCAGTGATTCCCTTCTCATGACTTTTAATTGATTTTCCGTCCAGAAGAAATGGCCCCAGCTCTAGCTAGCCATTCGACTGAAAATCCGGCCCCATGTCTCTCCCAGATCCGGCTCCAAACGCCAGAAAGGAAATCACTGCCCCCACCCCTAACCCCACACACACTCAGTCCAGCCCCAACCGCACCGTGTGCGTCGTCGCCCCCAGGCACGCTGGGCACGCGCCAGAACCCGGCCTTGCACAGCACGGGCACCAGGAGCGCGGTCGGCAGGCGCTCGAGCAGCACCGACGCAGCAGCCGCGTGGGGGTGGTCGGCCGGGTGGTGGTGGTAAGGGTGGGCGCGGGCGGCGGCCGCAGCGGCAGGCGCCGCCGCCTCCCCGGCCTTGCAGAGCGCAGTCGGCAGGCGCACGAGCAGCGGCGAGTGAGGCTGGTCGGCCGCGAGGTGGTGGCCAGAGTGGGCGTGGGTGGCGGCCGCAGGCGCCGCCTCGAATCCATCCATCGCGCTTGGCGCGGTGTGGCGCTAGGGTGCTGGCTGCGCGAGGAGCAGACAGGAGGGTGGTGGGGGCACACGTCAAGACGGTTGCACCACGCGCCTACGCAGGGCTCTGCACGGCGCGTATGCGTGCGTCCACACATGAGCGTGGACGCCAGGCTTGCATTGTTTACTCGCTGCACCACACTGGCACTCATGCTGCATTTGATTTGACAATGATTTGATTTGATTGGAAAGGTCACGGGACTACCGCTGGGCTACATGACGACGATTTACATGCTGCAGCTGGGTTCATGAGGCGTGTGCGTATGCCTCCTGAGAGATGCGTATGGCTTGTGGCGTGTATGGCATACATGGTGCACTTAACTGATGGCAGGGGGGGCAGGGCAGGGTCCTCAAACTTTGAAAGTCAACACGGGAAGAATATGAACATCTGGGTGCCCACAACGCCCTCCTCTCACTACGCGCACACGCATGACGCGCATGCACATGTTTCCTGATGGAAAGCGTCTGTATCACTTGCATATCATTCAGTTTGTAAAGGGCGGCGAGGGGAATATGGTCTGGTGCGCCCCCCTCTCTGATGCACGAGCCCACTCCCAGGCAGGGTATTATATGCAGTAGGGCACAGCTTATGTGCATGCATGCGGGGGTGAGAGGGCCGTCGCCAGAGGGCACCGCATGCTATGAGCGGTGCGTACGCGTTGTGTAGGTTTGCCCCCCCCCCCTGTGCCCCAATCCCCTCTGTGCTACTGGCTAAGCCCCATGGTCACAACACGAAACTCACTCGAGGTGGGCAAGTAGCAAGAGGGCGCCCCCGAGCGCAGGCCGCACCAGCCCGCTGCACCTGCAGAAGGAGACCAAGTGAAGCGCCGAACAGCTGTAGCCAAGCCACGAGGAGGTGGCTGCAATAGGTTAATTGCAAGGTGGTATGTGGTGCGCTGCGTTGGAAAAATGATGTTCACACCCCCAAAATGGAAAACGAACGTTTGCAACACGTACTGTCGTCCATCGCACGACTTTCGCAGCCATGCAGTCGCTCATGGCTTCGCGGATGACTGGTCGCGTCGGGGCGTTCACGTCCCGCCCCTGCATGGCACCTCGCCCTGCGGCCATGGTGTCCACCAGGAACACCTCCTCCAGCTCCGTCTTCCTTGGAGGTGAGGCCCACCTGGTCCGCAGAGGAACTGGAGGCTGCCGCTGTGGGCGTGGAGGCACTTGTGGGGCGCCCATGTGCGAGCTTATCGTCACGCCGCCTGGGCCGCGCATGGAGTCGTCGCCCCGCCCCCACGACGTGGACGTGGTGTCAGGGACCACGGAGGAAAGGTTTGATGCACCGCTCATGCTGCCTACTGTCCCCGATTGGCCGCAGGCATGCTCGGCGGCTCGGCACTTGCCGCACCCGCCCCGTCGCGCGGCTCGCTGCTCGTGGTCGCCGCTGGCGGCAAGTCGATGGCCTGCACCAAGGAGGGAACCCGCAGGTGAGGAGGGAGGGCGAGGGGGGAGGATGTGGATGCATGGGCCTGGCCTGCTGGAGAGGCCTTTCAGTTGGACTTAGCAGCTCGCCCCGGGCTGGGCATGTGGAGCCCCACATGGGGGGCATGCACACCTGGCGGGAGGGGCATTGTGTGAGAGGGGGGGGGGCACCATGCGGTAAACGCAGCCAGCGCATCACTTGCATGGCGGCGACCCGCATGCGCATGGCGGCAGGCACGGGTCGGGTGCACAGCCGCCCACGCCACGAATGCAGTGCGGCGACATGTGCACATGGCTGAACCCCTCAGTGCATGGCCACACGGGCAGACAGCTCTACCCACCGACCCCCGCCCCGGTTAGCACCACAATTGCCACCGCCACATGCATCGCCACCGCCACATGCACACTCACACGCACGGACGCACATGCTCACACACACACGCACACACACGCACACACACTCATGCACACCTCCCCCCCCCCCCTCACTTCCCCCCCACCACACACATGCTCACCCACCCACCCACCCCACCACCACACACATGCTCACCCACCCCACCACCACACACACATGCTCACACACACATGCTCACCCCCCCCCACCACACACACATGCTCACGCCCCCCACACACAATCACACGCACGCACACACGCACGACCACCACCCTCTGCACAGGGCCCGCCGCCGCACCTCCGGCTACCGCGCACGCACCGCGACCAAGAACGGACGCAGGGTGATCAAGGCTCGTCGCGACAAGGGACGCCACTCGCTGTGCCCCGCCTCGGAGAAGTCGTCCGGCGGCAAGAAGCCCTAAGAAGTGGGAGGGAGCGACACTGCTTGACGCATGACACTCGCTGTGCCCCGCGTCGGAGGAGTCGCCCGGCGGAACGAAGCCCCGAGCTCGGGCTGAGAAGAGACCGAGCTCGGCGCATGACGCAGCACACAGGCGCCAGCTGCCGCGGGTCTCAGCGACACGGCACGCGGCGCCAGCACCACAGGGGCGGGCAGCCGGGACCCTCGGCCCGACCCAGACCCCCACGCGCGCCCAGACCCCCGCAGTTTTGAGTTTTTTGTGGGTGGGCCCGTGTGGGGCCCCGGGGAGCGCGGCGCAACCACCGTGCGCGCTCTCATCATAGAGCATCGATTGTTGTAGTAGTACCACCACTGGGGTAACGCCTGGTATTCCGGACCGAGATCTTAGATCACAGCTCACCCCTCCCAGCTCACCCCTTTCGGTCGCATCAACACTAACCACCACGCGTCCAGACGCAGCTCGCTCAAACAGTGTGCGGTGATGCTTGTGGTCGCCACATTCGACCGGGTCAGATATACAGCGCGAACCGGACCGAGCAGCTACACAGCACACTCGTCTCGCCCACAAACACGAATTCCCCTGTCAATGAAGTGCCACGCCGTCTCATATTACCTCTCTGCACTCTTATTACCTCTCAAGATTCTTATTGGACTCTTATTCCAAAGACTCTTATTATCAGAAAGCAGTCATGCTTGCTGGCTTCGAACCGTCTTTGCTTTGACAGCCAAGAGCTTCGACAGCCAAGAGACAGCGTCCCACACAGCACAGACGGAACGACATACAGTCGACGCACCACACACAACCTGTGATGGCAGAGGTGTTTATGCACGAGCCTCGTCATCGACCACGCGACGCTACAGCGTGCTCGCTGGCCCGCTCGCGAGGAACTCGAGCTTCGACTTGTCGAGCATTAGCTTCTGAACGCACAGCAGCGCCTGCCGCCGCACCTCGGCGTCGGCGTGGGCCATGTGGCGCATGATGAGCGCCTGCGATGGTTCGGATAGACACGCATGCGTGTTGTGGGCGGTTTAGGGTTTAGGGTTTTAGGGTTTAGGGTTTCTAAACGGTTTAGGTTTTAGGGTTTGTGTTGTTGGCGTAGCGGTGCAGGTCGAGCACGCGTGCGCGCGGCGGCGCGCGCCTGGCATGACGGGTGTGCGCAGTGCTCTCTCTACCCCACCCCACCGCCACCCTGCCCATTGAATCCCCCCCCCTAATTTCAGCCCGCTGGCTCGCCCGGGCGTGCGTGCGCAGCAGACCCCACCCGCCTATCTTTGGCTAGGAGGATCGTTCATGATGCAGCGCACATACTCGCAGCACATACCACCACCAGCCAGCCATCTCATTAAGGTGCTCGGCGCGTAGGGCCCTACGCGCTGAGCACGGTCTAATACGCCTTTGTCCCTGACTGCAACATCCATCATCACCACCCGCCCTTTGGCCACAAGCACAGCCCCCCACAACTTGTGATGCGGCCGTGCAGGCTAGTGGCACACATTGTCACAGCACAGCACAGCATAGCGAGTGCACCCACCCACCTTGCCCTTCAGATCGTTGACGATGAAGCGTCCGAGCGGGTGAGCGCTGACGAAGTGCCCAACGTCGGAGCACCCCACCGCGACCGTGCGCGCGTCGCGGGACGACTCGACGAGCTTGAGCAGCAGGCGCAGGATCTGGAAGTCGGTGGCTTCAAACCTGTGTGTGGGTGCGCGCGCACGCGCGCGTGTGTGTGTGTGTTTGTGTGTTCTCCCCCCCCCTGCCCCTCGCCCCTCGCTCC
>VFSX01000050.1:367500-430000 GCA_016618255.1 Chlamydomonas sp. UWO 241 | reverse complement strand
CGCGTTCAGCTGCAGCAGCCCCGCGGCCACGCCTCACACACACACATACACACACACACACCATCTGCAGAATACACCGCCCACCAACCTGCTGCGGCAGCCCTGCGGCCACGCCTCGAATCTCAACCTGGAGCCCTGACCAACACACACGCACACGCACGCACACACACACACACGCGCACACACACACACACACGCCAGCTGCAACACACGAGGCCCACCAACCTGCTGCGACCGCTGCGCGTTCAGCTACGGCAGCCCCGCGCCCACGCCGCAACTCCCCACGTAAAGCCCTAACACACACACACACACACACACACACCAGCTGCAGCACACCGCCCACCAACCTGCTGCGACCGCTGCGCAATCAGCTGCGGCAGCCCCGCGGCCACGCCGCAACTCCTCACATAAAGCCCTAACACACACACACACACACACACACACACACACACACAGCTGCAGCACACCACCCACCAACCTGCTGCGACCGCTGCGCGATGAGCTGCGGCAGCCCCGCGGCCAGGGCCACAGCGAAGAGGCTGAGCTCCTCGTGACAGAGCAGGTTCCGTAGGGCGGAGAGAGCAACGCGGAATACCTGTGTGTGTGTGTGTGTGCGTGTGTGTGTGCGCGCGTGTGTGTGTGTGTGTGTGTGTGTGTGTGTGCGTGTGTGTGTGTGCGTGTGTGTGTGACACAGGGCCGTTCAATCGGGTCCGGATCGGACGCCAACGCCCCTGGCACCCATCGCGACCAGCAGCGGATCAGTTCGCATCGCGCGCTAAGAGCTGTGATGCGGAAGAGGCGCGGTGGTTGGTCACACTGTTGCTTGATTCAAGTGTGACCGCCTCCAAGATCCCCCTTCTGGCTCTGCTGCAGCAGATAATGCCATCATCTAGACTAACACACAATGAATCACTGGTTCTAACACCACATCCTGACAGGCTGCGCCCCGGCCCCCGCTGCATGCATGCATGCATGCAAGCGCCATGCGCAACACCTCGTCTGGGCGAGCGTTCACTCAAGCCAGCTTTTTTCTGCCCCCCAGGCTGCGATGGATAAGCAGGTTGTGTGATGGTCAAAGGTCTGATGAAGACAGGGAAAGACAGAGGCACTGCAAAAAAAGAGTCCACACTTTTCACACTTTCGGACGGCCAGCCAGGCCCACGTCCGGGTACCCGGATGCAGACGCCACCCCACATCCGGCTTCCCGAACGTCAACCGCCCCCCCCCTGTACGGCCCTGGTGTGTGTGTGTGTGTGCGTACAAAAGAGTGGTTGGCAGGGGCACAGCAGGTTGCGCAGAGCGTGTCGCGGAAGACCTGTGGGGGTCAGGGGGTTTAGGGTTTTAAGGTTTTGGGCATAGGGTTTTGGGTGGTGGGGTGCACATGCGAGTGTGTGTGCGTGCGTGCGCGTGCGTGCGTGCGCACGTGCGTGCGTGTGTGTGTGTGTGTGTGCGCTAGCGCACGCGTGTGAAAACGGGACGGAGAGCGCGACGCAGAAGACCTGTGTCTGTTTTTTTTGTGTGTGTGTCAGGCCTTGAGCCAGGTGTTTGGGTAAGTTTCCAGCATTCCTTGTATTCCAGATTTGCCCGAAAATCTCAACTTTTTGCGCGGGTTCTAGGTTCCGGGTTCCGGGTTCAAGGACTCAGCGCACCTTCTCCTTCTGTGCCGTTTCTGTGACGCCCACAATCGCTCGACGCCCCCAGAGGTTCAGGGCCCAGGGTTTGGGGTTAAGGGTTCAGGGTTGACGTTGAGGTTTTAGGGTTCATGGTTTAGGGTTCAGGGTTCGGGGCTTAGGGTTTAGGGCATTGGTGTCATTAAGGAAACCAAGAACGTCCTGTTTGCCCCCGCAACATCGGAGGGAACATGCCGAACTGCCCCCACCGAGGGCATTTTTTCTCGGAAAAGTGTGAAAATCGTCGAATTTCACACTTTTCGGCGCGAATTTCCCGCGATTCGCCCCCGCAGTTTCTCCCCAAATTTCCCGGTTTGCCCCCGCAGCGGCGGCTGCCGGGGCTGCGGGGGCGCTAATGACAACACTGGTTTAGGGTTCAGGGTTCAGGGTTGAAGGATCCAACGCACCTTCTCCTTCTGTGCCGTTTTTGCGACGCCCACGGTCGCCTTGACGCCCCCAGAGGTTTAGGGTTTGGGGTTAAGGGTTCGGGGCTTAGGGTTTTCGGTCAGGGTCAAATGATTCAGCGCACCTTCTCTTTCTGTGCCGTTTTTGCGACGCTCACGGTCGCCTTGACGCCCCCAGAGGTTTAGGGTTTTGGGTTCAGGGTTCGGGGCGTAGGGGTCAGGGTCAAATGATTCAGCGCAACTTCTCTTTCTGTGCCGTTTTTGCGACGCTCACGGTCGCCTCGATACCCCCAGAGGTTCGGGGCCCAGGGCTGGGGGTTCAGGGTTCAGAATTTAAGTGAAGGTTTCAGGGTTCATGGTTTAGGGTTCAGGGTTCGGGTCTAAGGGTTTAGGGTTTCAGGATTCAGCGCACCTTCTCCTTCTGCGCCGTTTTTGCGACGCCCACAATCACCTTGACGCCGCCAGCCGCCGCAAGCGCCGCCGCGTGCGCCTGTGTGCGCGCGGAAAACGTTGGTAGTTAGTGTGCGTGTGAGTTTGGGGCTCGATTAACGGAGGCGCGTTCTCGTCGCCGAGCCCTGGACCCAGCAATGCGGCGCTGCTGGTGACGAGGATCTCCGTGCCGCTGACGAGCGGGGTAAAATACGACTGGCCCGGCTCCTGCTAGACTGCCCCTCGGTGGAACACTTCAGGAGCGGCTTGCCCGGCGCTGCCATGGCTTGGCGAGTAGCCGCGGCGCTGCCGCGGCCCGTGCTGGGAGACGGCCCTTATCCTCCCCCCATGCAGGACGCCATGCGGCACCGATCTCGACGAGTTGATCGACGAGCGGAGGAGCTGGCGCCCGTCAATGCATGCTGGACATTGGTCAAGATGGCTGCCCGTGGAGGCGGGCTACCATCACGGCTTCAGCGGTGTTGACCGCCGAGGCAACACAGAGTATATCCGCTTCACCATTCGCAGCGTTCGTCACCGCGCTCACCCTCGGGGGCGCTCGTCTGCCGGTGACTGGCGTTGGAAGGTCTTCAGGCAGCCTCCATGACAACTCTGTCGTCCATGCCCCCCTGGAGGGTGGGACCTGGCCATGCATGAGGCATGGGGCGCCGGCTGAGCCCCATGCAAACGAGAGCTGGACAGCCATGCACTGCCAGGCGGGGACCGTTCCAGTCAGCGCCAGTCGGCTTTGTCGGCTTGACTGGCCACAAGGCCACTACTGTGACCCTGAGGAAGGTCCTTTTCTATATGCTCCTTGCCAGACATGTCTCTCAGAGACCGCTGTTTGGGGTAGTCTAGCCGGCGGGAGCGGTAGTCTATTGGCCGGGAGCCGGCGGTTCTCTAGTACACTCAAGTGGGCTGGAGTATCGGCGGGTGATCTCTAGTAGAAGAGTAGCCTGCTTAGCTGGAAACCCCGTGTTACTTGTGTTACTTGTGTGCGTGTGAGAAGGGTCAGTTGTAGCCACACACACACACGCACACACACACACACATGTAGGCACACACTCACGCACCCACCTGCGCAAATGTCATCTGCCACACGCACAGGCACAGCTCGTACACTAGCTGCGAGTTGGCCGGCACAGACACACGCACACGCACGCACACGCACACACGCACACACACACACACGCACACACCCACACACCCACACCCACACCCACACGCACGCATCCACCTGTGCAAATGTCATCTGCCACACGCACAGGCACAGCTCGTACACTAGCTGCGAGTTGGCCGGCGTGTTGGCTGTCTTGAGGAGGGGGGGTAGCACCTGCAAGTGTGTGTGTGTGTGTGTGTGTGCAGTGCACACTGTGCACATGTGTGCGTGTTGGCGGTCTTGAGGAGAGAGGGTAGCACCTGCAAGTGTGTGTGTGTATGTGTGCATGTGTGTGCGTGTTGACGGTCTTGAGGAGGGAGGCTAGCACCTGCAAGCGTGTGTGTGTGTGTGTGTGTGTGTGTGAGCGAGCGAGCGAGCAAGTGGGAGAGAGAGAGTGTGACACTGCACCTCTGCATCCCCCGCGAAAGAATAGCGTGCGCGTGCCCTGCTCCCTCAGCAGATCCGAGGGTGGGGGCGACAGCGCATGAGCGCGCGTGTGCATGCTGTGTTTATGTGTGTGAGAGACAGAGGGAAAGAGAGAGGTAGAGAGAGAGAGAGGAGGAGAAAGAGGTAGAGGGATAGAGAGAGAGACTGAGACAAGAAGAGACAGAGAGAGACAGAGAGAGACGAAGAGCAAGAGAGGGAGAGAGATGAAAACAACATGTACACAATTATGAAAAATATGTAAACAAATAAGAAGAAAAAACTGTGACGCCGCACCTGCACGCCCCCCGCGCGAAAGAACAGCGCACGCGTGCCTCGTTCCCTCAGCAGCGCCGATAGGCAGCTTACGCCCAGCGGGACGCTCCTCGAGGGGTTGCTCGGCCGGCGCATCTGGGCGCACAGCCAGTCGACAAACGCAGAGATATGCTGGGGGGGGGGGGGGCAGAGGCACAGTGTGTGTGTGTGTGTTTGCGCGCGCGTGTGTGCGTGTGTGTGTGTGTGTGTGTGCGTGTGTGCGTGTGTGTGTGCGTGTGTGTGATGTGCTGCTCGGCCGGCGCAGCTGGGCGCTCAGCCAGTCGACAGACGCAGAGATGTGCTGCGAGGGGTGGAAGGGGCAGAGAGTGTGTGTGTGCGTGTGCGTGTGTGCGTGTGTGCGGTAGAGAGAGTCACCAAGATGTGCTGTGAGGGATGGGAGAGCGAGAGAGAGTTTGTGCCTACACGTGTTGAATGGGCTACAAAGAGAGGTGTTCGACAAACACAGGCATGTGCTGCAAGGGATGGAAGAGATGGAAGATAGAGAGAGTTTTTGTGTGTGGGTGTAAGAGAGTCATTCGAAGCATAGAGGCGCTGCGCACTGATCGAGGGGGGCAAGCAGGTGGAGGGACGCCAATCGCACGCGAACGCAGGCGGCCCGCGTGCAAAGGTGGGCGGGCGGGCGGGCGGGCGAGCGGGCGGGCAGGCAGGCAGGCGGGCAGGCAGACACAGACACAAAAAAACACGAGAAAACCATCGGCTCTGCGGTGTCTTGCGCAGGAGCCAACGCCCCTTGCAGCAGACAGACAACACACACACACATACGCAGACACACACACACACACAGGCAAGAGACCCACCGGCTCTGCGGTGTCTTGCGCAGGAGCAAAAGTCACGCGCTGCAAACACACACACGCACACACACACACACACACATACATACATACACACGCACGCACACAGACAAGGAACCCACCGGCTCCGCCGTGTCTTGCGCAGGGGCCAACGCCCCGCGCAGCACCGCTGCCGGTCGCGTCTCGATCGCAGCCGTGAGCAGCCGTGCCGCCATCTCCTGCGTTGGCCAGTCCCCGCGCGACAGCAGCCTGCGATGGAGGGTTGGGTGGGGAGGGTGGAGGGGGGGGGGGGGCAACGATAGCAGCCGTGAGCAGCCGTGCCGCCATCTCCTGCATGGGCCAGTCCCCGCGAGACAGCATCCTGTGATGTGGTGGCGGCGGCGGCCAAAGAGGGGGTCAGGTGGGGGAGAAGGGGGGGGAGGGGGAGGGGGGGGGGTCAACCATGCAGTGCCATGCAACCGTGAGCAGCCGCGCCGCCATCTCCTGCGTGGGCCAGTCCCCGCGCAAAAGCAGCCTACGACAAAGGGTGGCGGTGGTCGGTGGCGGTGGCCGGGGGGGTCGGTTGGAGGAGGTGGGGAGAGGGGGCCTCAGGGGAACCATTCTGTTATGTTCCGGTCTGCTCCGGACTTGGGTCTAGGCGGTGGTACTAGGACTAGTACATGTCTTTGCTGGAAACTCGATGTTACTGTTATGGTCACCGGTCTGCTCCGTTCGGTGCCACACACACACGCACACACACGCACACACACACACATACACACACACCAAGACATGCGGTGGCCACTCACCTCAGCAGCACACTGTGACAGGGTGCGGCTCCGGTAGGTGTGGCAGGTGCTGGTGGCTCGCCCGCCAATACGCACGCACGCACACACACACACACACACACACACACACACACACACACACACACATACATGTGCATGTGGTAGCCCCTCACCTCAGTAGCACAGGGTACGGCTCCGGCAGGTTTGGCAGGTGCCGCTGGCTCGCCCACCCATGATGATGTTTTTTACAGTCGTGTGTGATGCACCTACTGGCAGCTACCCATACGCACACACACGCACACACACAGCAGCATGCACACACACACACACACACACACATATACACACGTGTGATCTACCGCACCTCAGCAGCACGGGGTACGGTTCCGGAAGGTGTGACATATGCTGCTGGCTCGGCACGTGGAACAGTCCCGCGCGCGCCGGGCTCTCTGCGAGCCGGTTTGGGGTGTTTGTAACGTTTCCTGTGTGTGCAAAGCAACGGCCCAGCGCGCTCACAAACGAGGCGACAGACGACGCTCGCGCCGTGTGCGCATAGCAACGGCCCAGCTCGCTCACAAACGAGGCGACTGAGGGCACTCGCGCCGTGTGCGCATAGTAACGGCCCAGCTCGCTCACAAACAAGGCGACAGACGACGCTCGCGCCGTGTGCGCATAGTAACGGCCCAGCTCGCTCACAAACGAGGCGACCGAGGGCACTCGCGCCGTGAGCGTAAAGCAACGCGCCTGTGACTGGCCTAGCTGCCGAGCTAGGCCAGTCGCAGCGCCAGCTCGCTCACAAACGAGACGACAGGCGACGCTCGCGCCGTGTGCGCATAGCAACGGCTCAGCGCGCTCACTAACGAGGCGACCCGAGGGCACGCACGCCGGCAGTGCTCGTCGCCGCGCACGCCCACCCAGCGCGTGCGTGCGCGTGCGCGTGCGGCATGGCGCGCCGCGCGCAGCCGCGTGGCACCACAAGGGTTCTCCTTGCCGTTCGGATTCCGATGAGGAGACCGCTGGAAGGGCGGTTTGCCGATGAGGGGCGAAAAGAGGGGTTCGGAGAAGCCGGAAAAAGCGGTGGTCCGGGGGCGCAGCCCCCCTGAAAAAGGCCCAAACCCTGAGAATAACCGGGGTGCTTTCCAGAAACCCGGAGAGTCTGTGAGGCCCTCTCCAGGAAACCCGACAGCCTGACAGCCCCAAAGGAAACCCCTGGCACGCACCCACCGTGCATCAGCTCCAGCAGCATCGCCAGCACGTACTGGCACGTCTCCTCCCGCGACACCGCCTTGAGAACAGTCAGGAACGACTCGACGTAGGCGGGGCCGGCCTGCACACGCACACGCCGGCGCCAATGGCCGGCGACGTACACGCGCGCGCTCACACGGGTGCACACGTACGGAGCGGAGGAGAAGGAGGGTGGCCAGACTGGCTGCCCGAACTGAGACGCGACCAGATGTACTAGAGCCAGTGGGATGGACACAGTCAATGTGTATCCACTGAGTGGACTAGTGCGGGTGATAGTATCTGCCTGCCTCAGGGATTGAGTGCGCAAGCACAAGTCTAATACGCCATTAAAGGCGTCCAACAAGACTGTAAAATCGACCACGTACACACCACCGTGGATGGGCAGGCGGTGGATGGTGCATGCACGCCGTGTGCCGACACGCATGCCGCGCCCAGGCTGTCCATGAGTCCATTGCATGCAACCGTCGCGTGTACGGCGTCCAGGCAACAGTGCCCTCGTGCGGGCGGCGCATGGGCTCGCATGGCGCGCATGCGTGCCCATGCAAGTGCGTGTGCGCACCTCGTCCAGCAGCGCCGCGCGCATCGGGGCCGCCTTCTTGTCGTAGCGCTTGATCAGAGACAGGTCCTTCTCACTTATAAGGCGTGCGCCGACGTACGCCTCCCATCCTATCTCCCGCGCCTGGGAGCACAACGTATGGCACCAGCATACGGGGCGTTGCTCAGCAACGGCGGTGGGAGGACAGGCCAGGCGCTACTCAACCACGCGCACCATGCATGGGAGCCATGCGCAGCGCATAGCCATGCATCCATGCACGGTAGACAGATCAAGCGCGAGCGTGTCTGCATGGAGCGCATGCATGGAGCGCATGCATGGAGGTGTATGCATTGAGCCGGCCGCCCCTCCCCGCAGCGGCCACACGTGAGGTGGTCGCAGCAGCGGTTGTGGGTGGACCCAAGTCACGGGCACACGCACGCATCGCACCAAAATATCGCCCCAGTCGGACGCGACGAGGACACACGCCGAGGGCGTCATACCCGACTGCTGCGGCTGCACGCCGAGCTGCAGGCTCTAAAGATGGTGATTACACGGTGGATCTGATACAGCGGCTACCCCTGTGTTTTGTGCCTTGCCACACTAAGCCTTCTCCAAGGCAACTGTAGGCCTTCCATTCAACGGTAACCCTGGCGGGAATCTTCATCCTGAGATGAAGATACCAAAATACCATCTCCCGTCACTGGCGGTGGTGGTGTGAAGTCTCAAGTCCATGCCAAGTGATCCGACGGGCTTCAAGTGGTGGACGTCCCCAATGGCCCCGGCGGATGTGCTCGCATCCTATTGGCCGACGTGGCGGACGTGCTTGTCCGTCGCTCCCGGTGGGGCCTTGCGGGCTCGGGCTGCTCCATCTTCCAGGCGCTGAGTGGCAACGAGCGGGCGCTGGTGCGTACGAGGCGGACCTCGTGGCTAGGCTGAAGGCTCAGCTCCGACGGGGCCCGCCTGTTTCGTGGACAGCCTGCCTGTGCCCGCGCGCGAGCTGATTGTAATGCTGGCCTGCTTTTGACTTCTGGCCTCATCTTGGCATAAGTATCCAACCATGTGCATTGCTTTTGTGCCAACACAAAGCTCCGCCCCCCCCCCCCCCCGGAGCAGAGGGGGGGCGGCAAGGGACCGCATCAGCTTACTCGCCGAGGTTATCTTGCGGCCCGGCTTGTAGTTTCCTGCTGCTTTTTGTTTTCTGTCCCTTTACCCGCTAACGCAATGCTAATCTCCAGCAGGGCACACTGCTGCTTTTGTCAAGGGGAATGAAAGCACGATGATGGCCCGCGGCGCAGTTGACTGTCGTGTGCGGACTGCAGTTGCATGCCAGCTTGGCTGGGTAGTCTTTCTTCGCGGTTGTTCTCAACGAGGGACTGTGCTGGGGGGGCTGGTGTCCACTGGCTGGTATTGCGCCTCTCTGGTTTTGTGTGCTTTGGCGCCTTGTTTTCTCTGGATTTAGGCGCTCCCGTCGTGTTGCACTTTCGACGATGACAACGACACTGTATGAAGCAAGCGCGGGGCGTAGCCGGGTAGGGACCTATGCGCAATGACACAACCAAGTCCCATAGACAACAGGCAGTCTCAGAAGAGGTGGCTGAGGTTGCTTCCGTGTGCGTGCCTGTGCCTATCCTCTGGAATCAGTTATCCCTACGTGATCGCGGACCCCCGGCTTACACTCCTGTGCGCTTGACGCGCACACATTGAACCTCCAAACAAAACAGGTGGTGTCGGACCTTGACAGCCCCTACTCGCTCGCGTACCCCGCTGCGCCTAACACTACAGTGCGCACGACGTGAACCTACGCCGATGTCCCGATCTCCGGTAGGTGTTTGAGAAAGACACTCGAACTGAGGCTATTTGGTAACGCACATCGATTATGCGCCAGGCCTGCTGAGCCGACGCAGTGTTCATCTCGTGAGATGTTGCTGCGGCTGTTGCAGCAGTCTTGTTGACATAATCTATGACACTCTGATATGACTTGATTGGCAAGCGCCACTTGACCCCCTATCCCCTGCCAGGCTGGAAGCAGTTAGGACCTATTTGGGAGGCGTCGCACAATGGCTCTCCTCTTTGCTCTGGGACTACACGTTTGCAGGCAGCCGGCTGGTGGCTACCGCCCCTCACAAGTAATTGTTATGGCCATAACTGGTCTTGGATCTAGCTAGGTGGTGGTACTAGGACTAGAAGGTAGTCTTCGCTGGAAAGCCGATGTTACTGTTGCTGTGACAGTGTGTCTGTGCCAGGGTCACCGGAAACGGCCAACGGCCCCCATCGTTGGCGTTGGACCGCTGGCTAGGCCAACGGTGCCAACGTCAACGGGCCAACGGTGCCAACGGGGCGAAAAACGCGCTCGGAAGCGAGGAAAAGTGTGGAATCTGAAATTTAGCGCGCTACGAGCTCCGTTACTGGCGATGTAGCGTGGCTGTATAGCTCATGCAGCACTGGGAGTACAGAAAAAATCCCGAGGAGGGCACTGGGAGCACTCACATACCCAGGCACGCACACACATCTAGTGCTCAAGGGTGTTGCGTGTGGGTCGTGCTCAGTCAGTATTGTTTCCCATACAAGCATCATCCCCACTACTCTTTGGTTGCTAAGATCCATGAAATTGGCAATTTTAAGCCACCGTTGGCTGACAGTTGGCTAGCCAACGTTTTTATTTGCCTTTGGTGTTGGCACCGTTGGCGTTGGCCGTTGGCACCGTTGGCCCGTTGGCGGTGACCCTGGTCTGTGCTGAAAGCAAGAAAAAACAGTCAGACAGCACACAACCAGCACGTGCGACGTGCTATAACACAGGTGGCCCCTATGATGTACTGGTGGAAGAGAAGAGTGAAGCCAAGCGGCTGCCCACATGCCCCCCCCTCCCCTGGCATTGCACTACCCACCTGCCCCCACAGCCCATCCTGCATGCGCTCACGATGAGCGACGGTGGCTGGAGCGCCTCTCATGTTTCTTTGGCTGCTGTGCGAACACCACGAGGCCCCCTCCTGCCTGATGACCCATGGCATGGCAATAGTGTGTGTAGTCCAGGATGTGTGTTGGTTGTTAGGTGAACTGCTGCTGCTGATGATGATGATGGATCTTACAGTCTGTGTGACACCAGTAATGATGTATAAGACCGGTGTCGGCGCTAGCGCCCGACACCTTAAACTCAGTTTCAGTGGGAAACTGGCTGGCTACCTGGTAGGGGTGAGGGTAAACCCCCACACGCGCGCACGCACTGGACCTAGACAGGACACTGGGCCCCCAGATCCACCCTATACCACCCAGGTAGTAACAGCAACGCATTGTTGGTGTGCGCCTGTGTTCTACTACTAGTCCCGCCGCCGCCATTGGCTCCAGCAATCTCCTCCATGCCCGCCAGCAATCTCCTCCACGCCCGCCAGCAATCTCCTGTATGCCCGCCAGCAATCTCCTCCATGCCCGCCAGCAATCTCCTGTATGCCCGCCAGCAATCTCGTCCATGCATGGGCGCCGCCATGCGATCTCCATGCGCCGCGCCGCGCTCCATGCGCGCCAGCACCCGTACCACCCGCCTCATTCCCGTTCTTTAGCCATTCCCCGTGACACCTATGGCTGATCCTTGTTCCGCCGTCCCCTTTGGCATCTGTAACCCGTATCCTCTCCCTGTAGCCTCATTCCTCGTTCTTAACCGCCATCTCCATTATGGTGCCCGCCCGCTGGTGGGGCCTCGCCTCGCCCCATGCCGCACGGCTAGTGTATTGATTGCTGCGCCATCTATAATCTGCGCCTTGGGGCAGGGAACCCCTGCGCCACAACCTCCTCACAAAGCCTAGCCGCATGTGCCTCGCTTCCCATGTTTCTCAATTTCTCGCCATCCGCTTCCATGCTGCCGCCTGCAATCTCCTCCACGCCCGCGAGCAATCTCCTCCATGCCCGCCAGCAATCTCCTCCATGCATGCACGCGCAGAGCGCCGCCATGCAACCCCCATGCGCCGCGCGCGCCATGCGCGCGCCGCGCCCGCCAGCTCCCGTAGCCTCATTCCCCGTTCTTTACCCATGCGCCGTGACGCATTAGCCTTGTCCGCCGTCCCCTGGCATGCATAACCCGTAGCCTCATCCCCGGTAGCCGCATTCCCCGTTCTTAGCCGCCATCTCCATTATGGTGCCCGCCCGCTGGTGGGGCCTCGCCTCGCCCCATGCCGCACGGCTGGTGTATCGATCGCGTCGCCATCTAATAATCTGCGCCTTGGGGCAGGGAACCCCTGCGCCGCAACCTCCTCACAAAGCCTAGCCGCATGTGCCTCGCTTCCCATGTTTCTCAATTTCTCGCCATCCGTCTCTCTCTTCCATCCAGGCACAGTAACCATTAGGAGCCGCAATCTGCTTGAGTTCCGATCGTTGTGAGAGGGGGTGCATGCTCGCCGCAATTCTCGCCATCGTGCATCGTGCTCTCCATCGTACCGCTGCCCCATCTGCCACATAGCCTCGCCCCATCAGGACCAGTTCATCAGTAGCGCTGTGCGTCACAGCCGCTCAGGGTAAATTTCCAGATTTTCAGCCGCCCAGTACCAAGCGCAGTTGTCCCGGTTGTCCGCCATCGAGCGGCGCCAGGGCGGGAGCCCCTGGCGAAGAGCTTATGAACTTAATGAACTGCTACGCATGAATGTGAGGAGGTGTGGGGACACGGCAGCGGGTGGGGGTGCGCACGCAGGCGTAGAGGCAGCACCACAGAGAGCGAGCATGCGTGTGTAGTGTTTAAAAACACTTGTTTGGTTTGGCTGCTTGTTGTGGGCAGTTGTTGGTGTGACGGGCCTTGCTCCGAAACCAAAAGCTTACCCACTGGGCCTTCAATCGGAGAAGTGCAGGTGTGAGTTCCCGCTCTACCCTCTTACCAGAGAGGGATTTAAAAGGTCGGATATCGAGATGTCAAGCCACTGGCTGGTCCTACCGCATAGCACGCTTCGTGCTAACTCCTTACTGGACATGCGCAAGGGTGGCTGTTACAGTTGGGCTGCGGCACAGCAGTCAGGAGAGTTGGCATGGGAGCGCGTGCTGATACGTCTGCCGACTCGCTGCCTGGCGAGAGGCGCTGGCCTGGCGTGCCTCACTCGCCGCAGCGGCGAGAGGGGGGTGGTGCCCGGTGGCTCGAATATGAGGCGTCGTTGGCTGCGGTAGCAGTGCGGGCGGGCAGGCGCAGGGGACGCGGGATGTGGCGGGGAGGACGTGGGGAGGACTCCGAGGAGGCGCTTTGAGGAGGCGCTCACGTAAAACGTGCAACAACGGAGCACGCTCGCTGCCCGCCTTCTAGCTTGTCCCCCTTCCAACTGCGTGTGGTCGCCATGCGCGCGTGCGTATGCACACTGCCAATAAGCCCCACAGCAACATTGCTAAATCTGCAGCAGCCCCCCAATACCCCACCCCGCACCAATTATACCCCATGATGCATGCCTATGATGAACATATGGTTGGGCGGCCCGTCAAGTCATGCCTCGCGGGCCACCTCGAAACACCGTTCTGCGTACACTGTACCCCGCCCCGTGGTTGCACACACACGGCGTACACACGCCTCTGTGGCGTGCGTGTGAGGGCACAGCAACACAGTAGGTTCAGCGATGTGCTATTGGGCGAGAAGAGTATAGAATGGCTGTTCCATCTGCACCAGCTGTGTGCAACCTCCCCTTCCCCGTCCAGCCGCCTGGACACATGCATCTCTGCAGGAGGCCCCACCCCCGCCCCAGGCCACCCACATCCCGTGACGCATGTCCGCTGATGGTTCGGCGGGTCGCACGCTGATTTGCTCTGTACGGACACAACGATACGCTTGCTGCTCGACAAACAGCAGCCTCGCACGCATGTACGGCAGGCCCAGGTGGTGGTGAGGCCATCAGGGGTCCCTGCTCGATTTTACAGTTGTCGGGTGGTGGAAGTGCTATAATAAAGAGCAGATCTGCAATACGTGCAATGAGAGCGACTGTGCTGAAGTGCAACTACAAGTGTGATGGAGACGGCAGCGCATGCACGTTGAGTTTGAGACAGCAAGGCATAGAGAGGGATCGAGCACGAGTGGGTAGTGTTTAAAAACACTGGTTTGGTTTGGCTGTTTGCCGTATGCAGCTCGTTGGGGTGCGCCACGCCACAAGGCACGGCTCAGGAGGGGAGAGAGCGAGCACGCCTTACACGTCTGCCGACTCGCTGCCGCCCTTCTTGCCCTTCTTGGGCAGCAGCACGGAGTGGATGTTGGGGAGGACGCCTCCCGCGGCGATGGTGACGGTGCCCAGCAGCTTGGGCAGCTCCTCGTCGTTGCGGATTGCGAGCTGGATGTGGTAGGGGATGATGCGGTTCTTCTCGTTGTCGCGTGCTGCGTTGCCAGCCAGCTCCAGCACCTCTGCAGCGAGGTACTCCATGACGGCGGCCAGGAGCCCCTCCTTGTGACCCCTTGACTGACTGTGTCGGATTGTCGGGTAGGTGCACACGCCTGACCAACTCGATCAGACCCACGCATGCATGCGGCACACGCGCAGCGATGAGCGAGGTATGCAGCCGAGGAGCGTGAATGCGTACAGTATGAGTGGAGGGCGGACAAGAGGCACAAGAGGGGAGAACGAGTGGTTGTGTTGAAAAACACATGTTTGGTTGGTTGTTTGCGGTCGTGCGTTGATCGAGTTCGGTGGTGGTCGAAGTAAGTAACAGCTGCAGGGCTGAGAGGCGGCGGTGGTGGTGCTTAACCGCCGAAGCCGTAGAGCGTGCGCCCCTGGCGCTTGAGCGCGTAGACGACGTCGAGCGCGGTCACGGTCTTCCTGCGCGCGTGCTCGGTGTAGGTGACCGCATCTCGGATGACGTTCTCGAGGAAGACCTTGAGGACGCCGCGCGTCTCCTCGTAGATGAGGCCACTGATGCGCTTGACGCCGCCGCGGCGAGCGAGGCGGCGGATCGCAGGCTTCGTGATGCCCTGGATGTTGTCGCGGAGCACCTTGCGGTGGCGCTTGGCGCCGCCCTTGCCGAGGCCCTTGCCGCCCTTGCCGCGTCCAGACATGGTTGAGTAGTAGTGGGGGGGGAGTTGGAAGTGAGCTTCCAAGTGATGAGGCCGCGAGGGGGGTCCGTGAGCTTCCAAGTGGTGAGGCCGCGAGGGGGGGCGGTATTTGAGGAGGGCGCAAAGGGGGCGCGTCCTGCTGATCCGTCACTTTGCAAGTCAAGGGGCGCGGTCAACGCCAGTCAAGGCGCCCCTGTTGCAAAGTGACGGATCACCAGGACGCCCCCTGTTTCGCCACTACTTGACCGCGCCCCGACGCCCTTCCCACTATCAGAAACACTCTCAGACACTCCAACAGCAACATGGCCCGCACCAAGCAGACTGCCCGCAAGTCGACCGGCGGCAAGGCCCCGAGGAAGCAGCTCGCCACCAAGGCGGCTCGTTAGTCTGCTCCCGCGACGGGCGGCGTCAAGAAGCCCCACCGCTACCGCCCTGGGACCGTCGCCCTGCGCGAGATCCGCAAGTACCAGAAGTCGACCGAGCTGCTCATCCGCAAGCTGCCGTTCCAGCGCCTGGTGCGTGAGATCGCCCAGGACTTCAAGACCGACCTGCGCTTCCAGTCCTCCGCCGTGCTCGCCCTCCAGGAGGCAGCGGAGGCCTACCTGGTGGGCCTCTTCGAGGACACCAACCTGGCGGCCATCCACGCCAAGCGCGTCACCATCATGCCCAAGGACATCCAGCTCGCACGCCGCATCCGCGGCGAGCGTGCGTAAGCGATGTTCCTTCAGCAACATCAGCCCGCCGCTCCAGCTCCAACTGATCCATCATGACCTCCGCTGCCTCTCTCACTGAGGCACGCCTCTGACACTCGACTACCACTGCTGCTGACGTGACGCTTTCGACCATGTAACAACAACAAGTAACACGGGGTTTCCAGCTAAGCAGGCTACTCTTCTACTAGAGACACCCGCCGATACTCCAGCACACTTAAGTACTAGAGTACCGCCGGCTCCCGGCCGATAGACTACCGCTCCCGCCGGCTAGACTACCCCAAACAGCGGTCTCTGAGAGACATGTCTGGCAAGGAGCATATATGAGAGGACCTTCCTCAGGGTCACAGTAGTAGCCTTGTGGCCAGACAAGCCGACTGGCGCTGACTGGAATGGTCCCCGCCTGGCAGTGCATGGCTGTCCAGCTCTCGTTTGCATGGGGCTCAGCCGGCGCCCCATGCCTCATGCATGGCCAGGTCCCACCCTCCAGGGGTGGCATGGACGACAGAGTTGTCATGGAGGCTGCCTGAAGACCTTCCAACGCCAGTCACCGGCAGACGAGCGCCCCCGAGGATGAGCACGGTGACGAACGCTGCGATTGGTGAAGCGGATTTACTCTGTGTTGCCTCGGCGGTCACCACCGCTGAAGCCGTGATGGTTCGACCATGCAAGCACCCAAAACCAAACATGTGTTTTTCAACACAACCACTCGTTCACTTCTCTCATGTCTCGCTGCGTCTTCTACTGCATCTCTGCCTGCCCCTCGCATCGCTGTGCATGTCACACAACAGCCACTGCGTGGGGTCGAGGGGGGCGGGGCGATGGGTTTTGCTTCAGCTTTGCCTGCTGCAGTAGGACGCTCACACAACCATCACTGCTGCACAGTGCGCCTGATAGCTGCTAACATTCGCGCATCCAGACACCAATATGTGGTGGCACGAGCACCAACGTAGCAGTCCGCGCAGCCCTCCGTCACCACTGGTGGCGCGGTTCACATGCCTGTTTGTGTGCCGTACGCGTTTGCAATTGGGGCACGGTATGTTGGTGCTGCGGCTCGCACTGTCGAGTCCACTGTCATGCATGAGGCATGCGGCTGTCAAACGACCCGCTACACCTGGAGCATGTTGGGCAGGCTTGTGGTGTTGGGCGGCTGGGTGCACACGCACGGCGTCCAACCGCAGCTGCCAATCGTGGGCGTGTCATAAGCTCTTCGCCAGGGGCTCCCGCCCTGGCGCCGCTCGATGGCGGACAACCGGGACAACTGCGCTTGGTACTGGGCGGCTGAAAATCTGGAAATTTACCCTGAGCGGCTGTGACGCACAGCGCTACTGATGAACTGGTCCTGATGGGGCGAGGCTATGTGGCAGATGGGGCAGCGGTACGATGGAGAGCACGATGCACGATGGCGAGAATTGCGGCGAGCATGCACCCCCTCTCACAACGATCGGAACTCAAGCAGATTGCGGCTCCTAATGGTTTACTGTGCCTGGATGGAAGAGAGAGACGGATGGCGAGAAATTGAGAAACATGGGAAGCGAGGCACATGCGGCTAGGCTTTGTGAGGAGGTTGCGGCGCAGGGGTTCCCTGCCCCAAGGCGCAGATTATTAGATGGCGACGCGATCGATGCACCAGCCGTGCGGCATGGGGCGAGGCGAGGCCCCACCAGCGGGCGGGCACCATAATGGAGATGGCGGCTAAGAACGGGGAATGCGGCTACCGGGGATGAGGCTACGGGTTATGCATGCCAGAGGACGGCGGACAAGGCTAATGCGTCACGGCGCATGGGTAAAGAACGGGGAATGAGGCTACGGGAGCTGGCGGGCGCGGCGCGCGCATGGCGCGCGCGGCGCATGGGGGTTGCATGGCGGCGCTCTGCGCGTGCATGCATGGAGGAGATTGCTGGCGGGCATGGAGGAGATTGCTCGCGGGCGTGGAGGAGATTGCAGGCGGCAGCATGGAAGCGGATGGCGACAAATTGAGAAACATGGGAAGCGAGGCACATGCGGCTAGGCTTTGTGAGGAGGTTGTGGCGCAGGGGTTCCCTGCCCCAAGGCGCAGATTATAGATGGCGCAGCAATCAATACACTAGCCGTGCGGCATGGGGCTAGGCGAGGCCCCACCAGCGGGCGGGCACCATAATGGAGATGGCGGTTAAGAACGGGGAATGAGGCTACAGGGAGAGGATACGGGTTACAGATGCCAAAGGGGACGGCGGAACAAGGATCAGCCATAGGTGTCACGGGGAATGGCTAAAGAACGGGAATGAGGCGGGTGGTACGGGTGCTGGCGCGCATGGAGCGCGGCGCGGCGCATGGAGATCGCATGGCGGCGCCCATGCATGGACGAGATTGCTGGCAGGCATACAGGAGACTGATTGCGGGCACGGAGGAGATTGCTGGCGGGCATACAGGAGATTGCTGGCGGGCGTGGAGGAGATTGCTGGCGGGCATGGAGGAGATTGCTGGAGCCAATGGCGGCGGCGGGACTAGTAGTAGAACACAGGCGCACACCAACAATGCGTTGCTGTCACTACCTGGGTGGTATAGGGTGGATCTGGGGGCCCAGTGTCCTGTCTAGGTCCAGTGCGTGCGCGCGTGTGGGGGTTTACCCTCACCCCTACCAGGTAGCCAGCCAGTTTCCCACTGAAACTGAGTTTAAGGTGTCGGGCGCTAGCGCCGACACCGGTCTTATACATCATTACTGGTGTCACACAGACTGTAAGATCCATCATCATCATCAGCCGATTACACTGCTATTCTTAAGGTATCCCCCCCCCCTGGTTTATTCTCGGGTCCCAGCGCTCGGCAGTGGGTGTGCCTGCGGACCCTCCGTCAACTCCGATCAGATCATCTTGCGCCTCGTCAGCGTCGAGTACACGCGCTGGTACGTGAGCAGACACAGCAGCAGCATGGACACGTTGATGACGGCAAACGGGAGCGGGGCCCACACCTCCGAGGTGACGAGCTCGGGCAGCACAAGGTTCTCGCCGAGCATGCCTGCGCGCACGCGTGTGGTGGTGGTGTGTGTGTGTGGGGGGGGGGGGTCGTTTTTACGGCCCGTCGGACGCCTAAGTTGGCGTATTAGACCTCACGGTGTTTGTGTGCGTGCATGGACACGCGCGCGTCGGGCCGCACACGTCAGCAACACCGTTGAACATGGAAAGCGAGAACCCCGCTGCTGCTTCGCAGCTCGCCTCACGAGGCTAAATCCCACGCCCCGAGGGTGCGCACTGCAAGCTGAATCCTGTTAACACCGCTCACCAGCAGCTACGTTGAATATCGCGAGCGAGAACCCCGCTGCCGACGGGACGATCTCGAAGTGACTGTCTTTGTTGCGGCGGTAGTCCAACACGCGCCCCCCCACACACACACGCGCGCGCACGCACACACACACACACAAGCAGCGTGCCCCGCCTGGCAGCCAGCCACTCACCAGCAGCTGCGTTGAATATCGCGAGCGAGAACCCCGCTGCCGACGGGACGATCTCGAAGTGACTGTCCTTGTTGCGGCGGTAGTCCAACACGCGCCCCCCCCCACACACACACGCGCGCGCACGCACACACACACACACACAAGCATCGTGCCCCGCCTGGCAGCAAGCCACTCACCAGCAGCTGCGTTGAATATCGCGAGCGAGAACCCCGCTGCCGACGGGACGATCTCGAAGTGACTGTCCTTGTTGCGGCGGTAGTCCAACACACGCCCCCCCCCACACACACACGCGCGCGCACGCACACACACACACACAAGCAGCGTGCCCCGCCTGGCAGCAAGCCACTCACCAGCAGCTGCGTTGAATATCGCGAGCGAGAACCCCGCTGCCGACGGGACGATCTCGAAGTGACTGTCCTTGTTGCGGCGGTAGTCCAACACACGCCCCCCCACACACACACGCGCGCGCACGCACACACACACACACAAGCAGCGTGCCCCGCCTGGCAGCCAGCCACTCACCAGCAGCTGCGTTGAATATCGCGAGCGAGAACCCCGCTGCCGACGGGACGATCTCGAAGTGACTGTCCTTGTTGCGGCGGTAGTCCAACACGCGCCCCCCCCCCACACACACGCGCGCGCACGCACACACACACACACAAGCAGCGTGCCCTGCCTGGCAGCCAGCCACTCACCAGCAGCTGCGTTGAATATCGCGAGCGAGAACCCCGCTGCCGACGGGACGATCTCGAAGTGACTGTCGTTGTTGCGGCGGTAGTCCAACACGCGCCCCCCCCCACACACACACGCGCGCGCACGCACACACACACACACAAGCAGCGTGCCCCGCCTGGCAGCAAGCCACTCACCAGCAGCTGCGTTGAATATCGCGAGCGAGAACCCCGCTGCCGACAGGACGATCTCGAAGCGACTGTCCTTGTTGCGGCGGTAGTCCAACACGCCCCCCCCCCCCACACACACACGCACGCACACACACACACACACACACACACACACACAGCCTGGCAGCCAGCCACTCACCAGCAGCTGCGTTGAACATCGCGAGCGAGAACCCCGCTGCCGACAGGACGACCTCAAAGCGGATGAGCTTGTTGCGGCGGTAGTCGAGGTCGATGTTGATGAGGTCCTCCGTGTCATCGATGAACTCGCCTGGGAAGGTGGCGGGAAGGTGGTCGGAAGGTGGGGGGATGGTGGTGAGAGGGTCGATTCACACTGGTTGGAGGCACCACGTCGACGTCGTTGCTCGCCTGCGTTTGAGGGGGTGGGCGTGGGCTGAGCTGTGTCGGGTGTGTTGATTACATTGGTTGTGTTGTGTTTGCTTGCGGCGGAAGTCGAGGTCGATGCTGATGCGTGGGGGTGTCGTCGATGAACTCGCCTGCGTGTCGAGGGGGTGCACACTCATGATGAGCGCCTCGCCCGTGCAGTCCGTCAGAATGGGGTAGGATGAGAGCCGTGCGACAACCCAGCGATAACCCTCCCCCCCACCTCTTTCCAGTGATTTTGCTTCAGTTTGTTTTAGGGGGGGAGACAGAATCGTTTTTTTCAGACCCAGCGTTGCATTATTTTCAAAACGGGCCTGGACCCCCCCCCCATCCTGTGCACCCAGACCTCATCTGCCGGAGCTGAAACTTGGTGGGCAGCTTCGTGACATTGTTCCCATTCCATCGCACTATTTGGGATGCTGTACAACCCAATCCTGTTCCTGAAACGGGCCTCGGAAGATGGCGACACGCCCCGGTGCAGCCCCACACACCAAGGTCCCTTCCACACCCTCCCAACGATGAACCACAGAAATGACCATGGATTTGGCATCCCTGTCGTTAGACAAATCCATCGCGTCATTCCCCATCCCAATTGGAGGTCTGCAGTGCATTCTGGCTTCGAGGGGGTGTGAACCAGTGGTCCACACCAATCGCCCGGTGTGGACCCTCACACCCCCACACCACTGCACTATCTATTGGGTGTGTGGGGTTTCTGAGGGTGGATTTGTACTCCTCTTGACGAGAGGAATCCAGCACACCAACTCTCGTGTCGAACGGATGTCAGAATAAAAACTAACATAACAATTCTGAGAAACGGTCCGACCTCCCCCCCCCCCCAATTCCATTTTTGTTTGGGGTGGAATTCTCCCTCATTTAGGGAAGGGAAGGGCATGGCACCGGTCCGGTGAGAAAAATCGAAGATCTTCAACGTTGCGTCTGTTTCTTACTTCCCTGCCCCCCCCCCCTGGTTTGTTTAGTTATTTTCTGGGAGCCGGCGCGGACCAACGTCTCGTTGACCGCCTTGACTGCTGCCTCAGCGTTGAACGTTGACCATCAAATTTATGGAGGTTTTCAAGCTCGTGATGAGACCTATCTGATGGGGTCGCCAGACCATCAAGCGACTTGGTTGGTAGAGCTCTATCTGGTGGGATCGTCAGTAGCCAAATGGCTCCCAATGGCTCCCAGGAGCCCAAAACAAAATGACTGCCTCTTTCCCTCCCCCCCCCCTGCCCACGCAGGCCGACAGCACACTGATCGACTCGAGCACACACGCCCACGCCCAGAAACTTGCACAAACAACTAACCCACCCTCCATGACGACGGCAGCAACTCACACACCAAATAACTGAACCCGACAGGGCGACAACACATAGCACCGCCACCCCACCGCGCACACCACTCACACACACACACACACACACACACACACACACACGCCTGCGCACGCACCGATTGACGTGAGCGTCTCCCCCGTGGAGTCTGCCAGCATGAAGTATGACTCGAGGAGGTTCTCCACATCGAGCAGGTCGTGTGCGGCGTCCGACTCTGCGTGTGTGTGTGTGTGTTGAGGAGGTTCTCCACATCGAGCAGATCGTGTGCGGCGTCCGACTCTGCGTGTGTGTACGTGTGTGCGTGTGACGTGTCTGCTGCGTGTGTGTCAGTGGTTTCCTTGGGGGCTGCCAGGCTGTCTGTTCTCCTGGAGAGGGCCTCCCGGACTCTCCGGTTTTCCGGAAGAGCTCCTTGTGCGCTCTCCAGGCTGACGTAATTCCCCCAGTCCCCGGAACCCCGCTTCTTCTCCGGCTTTTCCAAACTCCCCCCTCGCTCCCCATCGGCAGACCACCCTTTGGGCGGTCTCCTCATCGGAATCCGATTGGCCAGGAAACCCCTGGTGTGTGTGTGTGTGTGCGTGTTGGTGTGTGTTTGTGTGTGTGATCGTGTGCGGCGTCTGAATCTGTGGCAGGCACAGGTGAAAATAAGCACGAGTGTGTGTGAAATGGGGGGGAGCACTTTGTGCGTGCGTGTTTGTGTGTGTGTGTGTGTGTTGGTGATTGTGTCTGGTGATTGTGTGCGTGTGTGCGTGTGTGCGTGTGTGTGTGTATTTGGTGTGTGTGTGTGTGTGTGTGTGTGTCTGCTGTGTGTTTGTGTGCCCAAGGAGGTGCTCGCACGGCAATCAGGGTCGTGCGCGGTGTCGCAGCGCGCGGAGCATGGTACGCACCGCCGTCGCCCATGTCTCTGTCAAAGCTTCGTGGTGTAACGCTCTGCATGGCACCAGGGGGTCCGGGCGGGGCGCCCCACCCCCCAGTTACAGTTACAATTACAGTTACATCGGCTTTCCAGCAAAGACTACCTCTAGTCCTAGTACCACCGCCTAGACCCAAGTCCAGTTCTGGCCCTAACAATTACTTGTGAGGGGCGGTAGCCACCAGCCGGCTGCCTGCCAACGTGTAGTCCCAGAGCAAAAAGGAGAGCTATTGTGCGACGCCTCCAAAATAGGTCCTAACTGCTTCTAGGGGATAGGGGGTCAAGTGGCGCTTGCCAATCTACTTGACCGCCGTGGTGGAGGGGCCGGCGCCTGAGGGGCAGCCGGACCGTACACCACGGCTCTCCACCCGACCCTATCCTGAGCACGCTCAAACGCCGTGTCCGAAAAAGTCTTCCAATCAGAACGAGTGCCACTAGTTTCGCCTAGCTGCTGAATCAGTAGCTTAAGAAAATAGTGTCGGGAGGAGGCTGGAGGCCGGCCTTGCTGCCGAGCCACATCCATTGTGCAGTCAAAAGTCGTACGAGGAAGACGAGAAGCCGGCATGCGCATCACATGGCCTAGCCACTGCATTGATCGCTTTGCCACAAGGCTCTCAATTGGCTCAGTGTCGCACGCCTGCCGAATATAAGTTAATCTGTGCCGGTCGACCAGGCGCACACCCAGAATGCGACGAAGGCAGTTAGAGTGGGCAACCTCCAATCGAGTCAGTTGTGTTTTAGTAGGGGCCCATGTTTCGCAGCCGTACAGAAAGTGGGGCAGCACGAAAGTGTTGTAAATCCGCATCTTAGACCGCACTTGCATCTTCTTGCTGGCCCAAATCTTATCAAAAGACGCAAACACGCCCAGCGCACGACCGACACGCACACCGATCTCCTTTTCCACACCACCACTCTGGGTTATCCAACTCCCTAGATACTTAAATGCAGAGACGGTCTTCACTTCACCACCAGTCAGCGCAAACGTGGGCAGATCCGCGTCAAAATCTGCTGGCAAAATCATCACTTCTGTCTTGGCGGCGTTGATTTGCATGCCAAAGCTAGAGGACACTTTGTCAAGGATTTTCAGCATAAGCGCCAACTGAGCTGGGTCATGCGAGAACAAACATAAATCGTCGGCATACATCAGCATTACTATGCGCTCAACCGACGACGACAACACAGAGCCGCCGGCTCGGGTCACGACTGACACGCCAGCCCCCTCTGGCATCATGTCTAGCGCCTTTTTCACTATGTGGTCAATAAAACATTGAACAACACAGGAGCAATGACGCACCCCTGTCGCACACCAGACGACACGGGGAATTCGTGCCCGATTTTCCCAGCCAGCCGCACGGCAGCTGCGGTGTTGGTGTGAAGATCCTCCAACAGATCAATAATGTGCGGATGAACACTATATAATCTAAGGACTCTCCACAGTGCCGCACGGTTTATGCAATCGTAAGCTTTAGAATAGTCGACAAATGCCACAGCCATGCATTGTTTGTACTCGGCATGTGCCGCGCTCAGCGAGCGCAGAGTAAAAATCGCATCAACAGTGCCTCTGCTTTTTCTGAAACCACACTGAGCCTCATGCAACTGACCATCAACCTGCGTGGAGACGCGGTGCAGAAGTATGGCAGCGTACACTTTCCCGGCAATAGAGAGAAGGCTTATACCGCGGTAGTTACCAGGGGAGTCACGCGGACCCTTCCCCTTATATAACGGTGTGATAATAGCAGTTTTCCATTCCCTCGGGGCTCTCCCCGACCGCCATACGGCGATGATGACCCGGTGGAGCCATGCGATGGCAGGTGGGCACCGCAACAGCATGGCGTCCAGCTGGTCACCCCCCGGAGCGGCGGCCGAGCGCAACGCTCGCACACACGCCTCCGTCTCAGCCAGGTCAGGGGGGCGCCCGTGCGCCTCGTCCACCTCTGTGGCGCGTGTGAGCTCAAACGCCGCTACATCGTTCTCCAGCTGGTTCAGGGTCTCGTCGCTGAGCTTGGTCTCCCCGCCATATAGCTTGTCGAATGACTCTGTCATGGCCTTCAGCACCCCGTCTGGACCGCTGTGCAGCGCGCCCGAGACGTCCCGCATGGCAGGTGGGATCTGATGGCTGCGGCTGCGGCCCGCCAGCCTGTCGCACGCGCGCGCAAACTGGCGCAGATTCTTCTTGCGTAGCATGTCTTGCGCCTCCGCCACCTGCTGGCTGATCCACCTCTCCCTGTCTCTCTGCACAGCTGCGTCGGCCGCGCGGTTGGCGCGGTTGCGCTCTCGTTTGGCAGCAGCAGACTTGCTCCTGAGCCATGCCGTGTGCGCGCGCTGTCGGGCGTCCATGAGCCGGAGGGTGCGCTGCGACAGAGTGAACTGCCAGCCGCGCCGCCGGCGGCTGCCGCTTGGAGCGAGGTGGTTGGTGGCCACCTCGCGAATGGCAGCAGCCATCGCGTCGTACTCCGCCTGGGCATCAGCGCCCTCGGGCGGCACGGCCTCCAGCAGCCCAAAGCGATCGGACAGCTGGAGGTTGAACTCACGACGGACAGCCGGGCGCCGCAGTTGTGAAGAGTCCCATGCGCGCCGCTGAGAGCCGCCTGCATGGCGGGAGGCTCGCATGCGGAGGCGCATGGACAGTACCACCATGCGGTGATCGCTGTCCCAGGTTGGGCTCCTACGCACCCTAAAGTCTGTCACCGCATGCATGCGGCGGCGCGCAACCAGGATGTAGTCCTTGACGCTGTGCAGGCGGCGCACAGAGCATGCATGCCGTCTGCTCTGTGCAACAGCCATGGGGCTGATGTGGGTGTACTGGTGCTCAGGCCTGTGGGGGTAGAGAGTGTTGGCAGCGCGCAGGCTGCATGCAGTGGCAGTGTCGAGGAGCAGGCGACCGTTCCTGCTGGCCACCGCTGGCTCCGTGAGGGGCAGGTGCTTGCCAACGCATTCGTGGTCGGACACCGAATCCCTCCCCACTGCTGCATTGAAATCACCTGCCACGATGAGCAGATCGCGCTTGTCGTTGGCCTTGTCCGCGAGCGCCGCTACTCGAAGGTAGAAGTCGCCAGCCTCCTCGTCGCTCGCCGCCTCCGTTGGACTGTAGGCGCTGACGATGGTGATCATCTGCCCACGGTCCGCTGCAAAGCGGGCCTGGATGAGGCGGTCGGACACCGCCTCCCAGGAGACGAGTGCCGATGCCCATGCAGGGGACAACAGCAAGCCCACCCCACGCTGCCGGTGCTCCCCACCCGACCATAGCAGCGTCCACGACGTGTCGCCCGTAGCCACTTGCGCCTCCCCGGAGCCGGTCCTGCGCAGCTCCTGAAGCGCTGCAACACCGACGCTAAGCTTGGCGCAATCTTGCACCAGACTCGCCAGTTTGACCAGTCCCTCCTCCTCTGCAGGACATGTCCGCACGTTGAACGTAGCCACTCTGGTGTTCTGATTGACGACTTGGACGCGTCGCCAGGCGTGCCCCGCTACACGCGGGGACTGGGCAGGAAAAGGCTGCATGCATGGGGTGCCTTGTTTCCCCTTTGCTCGCATCCGCGGCCAGCCAGCTCAAGTCCGCGAGGCGTCCTTGGCCGTCTGTGATGCCGGGCCGGTATGCCCTCCTTGGGTTGGCTCTACGCTACAGGGTCATCGGACTCGCGTCGTCGACACCTGGATCGCAGCGCGCCCGGGGGGTTGCCACCCCCCCGAGGCGCCCACCACAGCGTGAGGCGCACCCCGGACCACCGCAGGCGCTACGACCGCTCGGACCTGCGCGCCGCAGGCGTCGCAGCTGTGGTAGGGCTGGCAACGCATGTGCTTGCTGCGCATGTGCCGACCTGTACCGGGCAACCCACCGAGCGAGACGGTCGACGCGTTGCGCGTGTGCTTGCTGCGCAGGTGCGACGAGCGACCCTAGCTCCAGTACCTTCTCGGCAGCTCCGGCACCTTCTAGGCAGCTCCGGCAGCTGTCTACAGCTGTGCAGCCGTCGCACCCCCTCTTCCAGGGGACCCTCAACCTAAACACAAAACCCCTAAACCCGTGATCCCCAAAGCAAACCCACACAAACCCACGCAAACCTACCGAGTGAGACGGTCGACGCGTTGCGCGTGTGCTTGCTCCGCATGTGCGACGGGCGCAGCGACCCCACCGTCGCGCCGCCCAACGGAGGCGGTGTGAGGGACGCCGACGACGCGATGGACGCGGAGTAGAGCTCTGCAACAGGGGGTTCCAGGGTTTAGGTTTCAAGGGCTTTGTGGTTTAGGGCTTGGGTGGGGCCCGCTGGGTGCGTTGTGAGAGACGTTGCCGACGCGATGGACGCGGGAGTAGAGCTCTGTGGCAGGGGCTTTCGGGGTTTTAAGTTTCAAGGGGGTTTGTGGTTTAGGGCTTGGGGGCTTGGGTGGCGCCCACTGGGGGCGATGTGAGGGCCGCCGACGACGCGATACAGCAGACGCGGAGTAGAGCTCTGCGGCAGCGGTTTGAGTTCAGAATTTGTGGGACTGAGGGAGCGTTGGGGCATTTAGCAGGTGTCGGGTTATGAGTAGGGCAGGAGGCGCTGTGAGAGACGCCGACAACGCGGCTGGTGCGGAGTAGAGCTCTGTGGCAGGGGATTCCGGGGTTAAAGTTTCAAGGGGTTTGTGGTTAAGGACTTGGGGCTTGGGTGGCGCCACTGGGGGCGACGTGAGAGACGCCGCCGACGCGACTGATGCGGGGTAGAGCTCTGCGGCAGGGGGTCCAAGGGGTTGAGGTCAGGCTGACGGGGAATGCTGTATTCCGAATACAGTAGCAGTACCAGTAACATCGGCTTTCCAGCGAAAACTGCCGTCTAGTCCTGCCTCCTAGTACCACCGCCTAGACCCAAGTCCAGGTATGGCCCTAACAATTTACCTAAAACCCTAAACCCTAATCCCTAAAGCCTCAAGGGGAATACGAGAGCATTTAGTAGGGCGCCGAGATCAGAAGCCAAGACCGAACCTAATCGCCAAGATCGAGAGCTACCAGCGGCGCTTCCCACGAGACGCCTCCAAGCACGCGCAGGCCCACATGTGTGGCCTGCAGCAGCACCCCCAGCAGCACGCCAAGATAAGACCAACCGGCAGCGGATGGCATCTCCAGCGACACGCCCCCACACACGTGCCCATGCGCGGGCGCATGTGTGGCCTGCAGCACCTCGTGGCCTCCTCCAGTGAACCCCCCCAGGGGGCGGCCAAAAAGCGGCCAAGCAGCAAACCCTAAACTTTCCAGTTTGTTTCTTGGCCGTGAGGGGGTCAAATGCAGCGCTCCCGCTGAAGTTCGCTTGCTGATCCTCCCGCTTGGACGTGCACCCCCGGAACACCCGGCAGCGTGCCAAGATCACACCTACCGGCAGCGAATGGCGCTTCCAGTGACACGCTCCCAAACACGGGCAGCGGAGCCGCATGCGCACCCGCGGCGGCGCGCGCGATCAGCACCGGCGCCGAGTGCGAATATCCCACCCCATCCAATATCACACCTACCGGCGGAGGATGGCGCTTCCAGCGACACGCCCCCATACACGGGCAGCGAGGCCGCATGCGCCCTGGCAGCAGCGCGCATGAAAGGCACCCACACACACAAGCACACACACACACACACACGGACATCGCGCAGCGTGCCGAGATCACACCTACCGGCAGCGGATGGCGCTTCCAGCGACACGCCCCCATACACGGGCAGCGAGGCCGCATGCGCCCCGGCAGCAGCGCGCGCAATCGGCATCGGCGCAGACAGCAGCGGTCCACCCCCCGGCATCGGCCGCGGCGACGGCGGCCCGCGCGCACCGCTGCCTGCGGTTTGGTGTTTAGGGTTTAGGGCTCAGGGTTCAGGGTTCAGGCTTCAGGCTTCAGGGCTTAGGGTTTAGGATTTAGGCGATGGTGGCCCGCGCGCGCCGATGCTGCCTGCGGTTTGGGGGTTGGGGTGAAGGGCTCAGGGTTCAGGCTTCAGGCTTCAGGCTTCAGGCTTTAGGGCTAAGGGTTTAGGATTCGTCGTTCAGCGTTTAGGTTGAAGGGTCGCCGACAGCAGCGGCCCGCCACCCGGTATCGGCCGCGGCGCCGGCGCTGCCTGCGCTTTGGGGTTGGGGACTCAGGGTCAAAGGTTGAAGGGTTGAGGGATTAGGTCGCTGCCGCTCCCTTTGAGGGGCACTGGTGGCATCGGCCGCGGGCTTGCGGTGGTGGCGGTATCAGGGCCAATTTGGTGCAGCGACCCGCACCTGCGCTACCTGCGCTGCCGACACCGAATCCGCCGCCCGCGCCGCCTCCGCCTCCGCCCTCCGCGCCGCCGCCGCCGCCGCCGCCGCCGCCCCTCGGCGGCGGCGTCGCCAGGAACACGACGCTGTCGGACGGAGAGGGCGCGAGCGATATGTCGAGCGCGTGCGCGGCGGGGCCGCCGCTGCCGGCCGCCGCCGCCGTTGGCTGCGCCATTCCCGCCCACGCTGCAGCCGACGGGGACACCGACGCCCACGGCGGCATCGACACCGCGCGCTGCGCCGCCGCCGCCGCCGCCGCCCCGCCACCGCCGCCGCCGCCGGCCGCCCCGCCGCTGTACCCGCCGGCCCCAGCCGCGCCGCCGCCGCCGTTGCCGCGCGCCGCTCCGTCGCTCGCGCCGCTGGCGTGCCCCATGAGCCCCATCCCCATCCCTGACATCATGATGCTGTGCGTGCGCATGATCTCTGCTGACGAGCGGCGCGCGCCGCCGGAGAGGCCGGAGGGGGCGGCGAGCGCCTCGAGGGCAGCCTGGGCGTGTGTGTGTGGGGGGGGCGGGTGAGGGGGGAGTAAAGAAGGTGTGTGTTCATGCTGTGTGTGGGCATGATCTCGGCGGACAAGTGGCGCGCGCCGCCGGAGAGGCCAGAGGGGGGGGGCGAGCGCCTCGAGGGCAGCCTGAGGGGGGGGGGGGGGGCACACAAGGGTGTGTGTGTGTGTCCGGGGGGGGGGGGAGAGTACTGTTTCCAACGGTGGGGGTATGGTCTCAGCGGACGAGTGGCGCGCGCCGCCGGGGAGGCCGGAGGGGGGGGGGGCGAGCGCCTCGAGGGCAGCCTGGGCGTGTGGGTGGGTGGGGGGGTGGGGTTGTCAGCGTGCTATGCGTGCACGCACGGTTCCGGCGGACGGGCAGCGGGGGGGGGGGGCACTCGAGGGGATGGGGGGGGGGGGGGCACGCACACGCACGCATGCACGCATACACGCACCTTGATTGCCCTCCACTCCTTGCCGCGCGTGAGGCAGCACCGCATCATGTCACCATCATCCTCCATCAGCAAACACACTTTCACACGCACACAAACACACACACAAACACTCACGCACGCACACACGCACACACACACACGCACATGCATGCACGCACACATGCACCTTGAGCGCCCTCCGCTCCTTCTCGCGCGTGAGGCAGCACCGCATCATGTCACCATCATTCTCCATCACCAAACAGACTCACGCACGCGCACGCCCACGCCCACGCCCACGCCCACACCCACGCCCACGCCCACACCCACGCCCACGCCCACACACGCACGCGCACACGCACGCACGCACACACACACCTTGAGCGCCCTCCGCTCCTTCTCGCGCGTGAGGCAGCACCGCATCATGTCGTCGTCGTCTTCCATCAACCGCTCCAGTGTCTCCACGACAAGCTTGACGCGCCCAGTCAGCCGCTGGTGGCGCGTCTTGACGCGACGAACCTAGGGTTTTGGGGGTTCAGGGTTTTGGGGATCAGGGCTTGGATTTGGGGTTGAGGTTAGGAGGTCCGACTAGGGGGTGAAGAACTGTCAACCACCAGCTCTTCACGCTCGTCCAGTCAGCCGCTGGTGGCGCGTCTTGACGCGGCGAACCTAGGGTTTTGGGGGTTCGGGGTTTTGGGGATCAGGGTTTGGACTTGGGGTTGAGGTTAGGAGGTCCGGCTAGGGGGTGAAGAACTGTCAACCACCAGATCTTCACGCTCGTCCAGTCAGCCGCTGGTGGCGCGTCTTGACGCGGCGAACCTAGGGTTTTGGGGATTCAGGGTTTTGAGGATCAGGGTTTGGATTTGGGGTTGAGGTAGGAGGTCCGGCTAGGGGGTGAAGAACTGTCAACCACCAGCTCTTCACGCTCGTCCAGTCAGCCGCTGGTGGCGCGTCTTGACGCGACGAACCTAGGGTTTTGGGGGTTCAGGGTTTTGGGGATCAGGGCTTGGATTTGGGGTTGAGGTTAGGAGGTCCGACTAGGGGGTGAAGAACTGTCAACCACCAGCTCTTCACGCTCGTCCAGTCAGCCGCTGGTGGCGCGTCTTGACGCGGCGAACCTAGGGTTTTGGGGGTTCGGGGTTTTGGGGATCAGGGTTTGGACTTGGGGTTGAGGTTAGGAGGTCCGGCTAGGGGGTGAAGAACTGTCAACCACCAGCTCTTCACGCTCGTCCAGTCAGCCGCTGGTGGCGCGTCTTGACGCGGCGAACCTAGGGTTTTGGGGATTCAGGGTTTTGAGGATCAGGGTTTGGATTTGGGGTTGAGGTAGGAGGTCCGGCTAGGGGGTGAAGAACTGTCAACCACCAGCTCTTCACGCTCGTCCAGTCAGCCGCTGGTGGCGCGTCTTGACGCGGCGAACCTAGGGTTTTGGGGGTTCAGGGTTTTGGGGATCAGGGTTTGGATTTGGGGTTGAGGTTAGGAGGTCCGACTAGGGGGTGAAGAACTGTCAACCACCAGCTCTTCACGCTCGTCCAGTCAGCCGCTGGTGGCGCGTCTTGACGCGGCGAACCTAGGGTTTTGGGGGTTCAGGGTTTTGGGGATCAGGGTTTGGATTTGGGGTTGAGGTTAGGAGGTCCGACTAGGGGGTGAAGAACTGTCAACCAACAGCTCTTCACGCTCGTCCAGTCAGCCGCTGGTGGCGCGTCTTGACGCGGCGAACCTAGGGTTTTGGGGGTTCAGGGTTTTGGGGATCAGGGTTTGGATTTGGGGTTGAGGTTAGGAGGTCCGACTAGGGGGTGAAGAACTGTCAACCAACAGCTCTTCACGCTCGTCCAGTCAGCCGCTGGTGGCGCGTCTTGACGCGGCGAACCTAGGGTTTTGGGGGTTCAGGGTTTTGGGGATCAGGGTTTGGACTTGGGGTTGAGGTTAGGAGGTCCGGCTAGGGGGTGAAGAACTGTCAACCACCAGATCTTCACGCTCGTCCAGTCAGCCGCTGGTGGCGCGTCTTGACGCGGCGAACCTAGGGTTTTGGGGATTCAGGGTTTTGAGGATCAGGGTTTGGATTTGGGGTTGAGGTAGGAGGTCCGGCTAGGGGGTGAAGAACTGTCAACCACCAGCTCTTCACGCTCGTCCAGTCAGCCGCTGGTGGCGCGTCTTGACGCGACGAACCTAGGGTTTTGGGGGTTCAGGGTTTTGGGGATCAGGGCTTGGATTTGGGGTTGAGGTTAGGAGGTCCGACTAGGGGGTGAAGAACTGTCAACCACCAGCTCTTCACGCTCGTCCAGTCAGCCGCTGGTGGCGCGTCTTGACGCGGCGAACCTAGGGTTTTGGGGGTTCAGGGTTTTGGGGATCAGGGTTTGGATTTGGGGTTGAGGTTAGGAGGTCCGACTAGGGGGTGAAGAACTGTCAACCAACAGCTCTTCACGCTCGTCCAGTCAGCCGCTGGTGGCGCGTCTTGACGCGGCGAACCTAGGGTTTTGGGGGTTCAGGGTTTTGGTCCAGTCAGCCGCTGGTGGCGCGTCTTGACGCGGCGAACCTAGGGTTTTGGGGGTTCAGGGTTTTGGGGATCAGGGTTTGGATTTGGGGTTGAGGTTAGGAGGTCCGACTAGGGGGTGAAGAACTGTCAACCAACAGCTCTTCACGCTCGTCCAGTCAGCCGCTGGTGGCGCGTCTTGACGCGGCGAACCTAGGGTTTTGGGGGTTCAGGGTTTTGGGGATCAGGGTTTGGATTTGGGGTTGAGGTTAGGAGGTCCGACTAGGGGGTGAAGAACTGTCAACCAACAGCTCTTCACGCTCGTCCAGTCAGCCGCTGGTGGCGCGTCTTGACGCGGCGAACCTAGGGTTTTGGGGTTGAGGGTTTTGGGGATCAGGGTTTGGCGTTGGGGTTGAGGTTCGGAGGTCCGACTAGGGGGTGAAGAACTGTCAACCACCAGCTCTTCACGCTTGTCCAGTCAGCCGCTGGAGGCGCGTCTTGACGCGGCGCGCCTACCACTGTCGGTACGGCCGGCCGGGGTGGGTCGGGCTTCAGGGGTTTTGTGACAGGGGTTTGGGAATTTCAGGGTTTCAGGCTTTGGGGGGTTGGTGCTGGGGTAAGGAGATGGGGTGGGGTTGGCGACAACCAGCTGTTCACGCTCTCGCCCAGTCGGCCGCTGGTGGCACGTCTTGACGCGGCAAACCCTACCAAGGTCTGTTCTGTCGGGGTTTGATGGTTTTGGGGCGTCGGGGTTGTATGGTTTGAGGTTTTGAAACCCCAAACCTTGAACTAGGCTTGTGGTTTGAAGTTGAAAGCTGCCATCAACCGCCCCAGCGTCTGCACGACCGGCTTGACGCGCCCAGTCAGCCGCTGGTGGCGCGTCTTCACACGGCGCACCTACGAGAGGTTTTGGTGTCTCAGGGTGAGTCCTCGAGTGGGGAGCCTCGTCTCCGCACCCTCTACATCAGCGGCCACGAGTTGTGGTTGCACCCCAGTGATTTTCTTGCCAGGATTTTAAATTGATTATTCCACGGCCGGACTTTGCTTTGACCGCGTTGACCGGTGACCTCCCGTTGACCGTGTGTCCTCATACATGGGTCATTTGAAAGCTCTCGACGAGCTCTGTCTGGCGGGCTTGTCAGACCAACAATCCACTGCATGGGTTGATCATGAGCTGTGTGCAAGGTCAAAGTACAGCCGGAATACAGCCAAATGGCTTTGTAGAGCCGAAAAGGAAATCACCGTTGCACCCTCAAGTACCCCGTTGAAGCCCCAGTCATACCTACCAAATCCGAGAGTTTTCAAACACTGGCTGGTCTGGTTCGTTTGTTAACGCCTGCATCGCATGCTGCGCCTGCGCCCTGCTTTCGGCGTTACCCGATGCCCCTAAATGAACCCAAACCCGCACCTTTTCTAGCGTCGGCTGGTCGGCGTTCTTCGTCAGTTCCTCCATCGCGTTCCGTGCCTGCGACCAGCTTTCGGTGCAACCCTGCAAGGCAAAAAAAAACGCACCTAGACCCGCACCTTTTCGAGCGTCGGCTGGTCGGCGTCCTTCGTCAGCCCCTCCATCGCGTTCCGTGCCTGCGACCAGCTTTCGGTGCAACCCTGCAAGGCAACAAACAAAAAAACGCACATAGACCCGCACCTTTTCGAGAGTCGGCTGGTCGGCGTCCTTCGTCAGCCCCTCCATCGCGTTCCGTGCCTGCGACCGGCTTGTGGTGCAACCCTGCAAGGCAAAAAAAACTACAACCGCACGTAGACCCGTACCTTTTCGAGCGTCGGCTCGTCGGCGTCCTTTGTCAGCCCCTCCATCGCGTGCTGCGCCTGCGCCCTGCTTTTGCGTTACCCCATACCCCCTAAATGAACCTCAAATCCTCACATTTTCTAGCGTCGGCCGGTCGGCGCCCTTTGTCAGCTCTCCTCCATCGCGTTCCGTGCCTGCGCCCTGCTTTTGGCGTTACCCCATACCCCCTAAATGAACCCAAACCCACACATTTGCAAGCGTCGGCTGGTCGGCGTCCTTCGTCAGCCCCTCCATCGCGCTCCGTGCCTGCGCCCTGCTGTCGGCACGACCCTGCAAGGCAAAACACCTAGACTCGCACCTAGACCCGCACCTTTTTTAGCGTCGGCTGGTCGGCGTCCTTCGTGAGCTCCTCCATCGCGTGCTGCGCCTGCGCCTTGCTTTCGGTGCGACCCTGCAAGGCAAAACCAAAAAAACGCACCTAGACCCGCACCTAGACCCGCACCTTTTCGAGCGTCGGCTGGTCGACGTCCTTCGTGAGCTCCTCCATCGCGTGCTGCGCCTGCGCCTTGCTTTCGGTGCGACCCTGCAAGGCAAAACAAAAAAAAAGCACCTAGACCCGCACCTTTTCGAGCGTCGGCTGGTCGACGTCCTTCGTGAGCTCCTCCATCGCGTGCTGCGCCTGCGCCTTGCTTTCGGTGCAACCCTGCAAGGCAAAACCAAAAAGACGCACCTAGACCCGCACCTAGACCCGCACCTTTTCGAGCGTCGGCTGGTCGGCGTCCTTCGTGAGCTCCTCCATCGCGTGCTGCGCCTGCGCCTTGCTTTCGGTGCGACCCTGCAAGGCAAAACCAAAAAAACGCACCTAGACCCGCACCTAGACCCGCATCTTTTCGAGCGTCGGCTGGTCGACGTCCTTCGTGAGCTCCTCCATCGCGTGCTGCGCCTGCGCCTTGCTTTCGGTGCAACCCTGCAAGGCAAAACCAAAAAGACGCACCTAGACCCGCACCTAGACCCGCACCTTTTCGAGCGTCGGCTGGTCGGCGTCCTTCGTGAGCTCCTCCATCGCGTGCTGCGCCTGCGCCTTGCTTTCGGTGCGACCCTGCAAGGCAAAACCAAAAAAACGCACCTAGACCCGCACCTAGACCCGCACCTTTTCGAGCGTCGGCTGGTCGGCGTCCTTCGTGAGCTCCTCCATTGCGTGCTGCGGTCCTGCGCCTTGCGCCTTGCTTTCGGTGCACCCTGCAAGGCAAAACCAAAAAAACGCACCTAGACCCGCACCTAGACCCGCACCTTTTCGAGCGTCGGCTGGTCGGCGTCCTTCGTGAGCTCCTCCATCGCGTGCTGCGCCTGCGCCTTGCTTTCGGTGCAACCCTGCAAGGCAAAACCAAAAAGACGCACCTAGACCCGCACCTAGACCCGCACCTTTTCGAGCGTCGGCTGGTCGGCGTCCTTCGTGAGCTCCTCCATCGCGTGCTGCGCCTGCGCCTTGCTTTCGGTGCGACCCTGCAAGGCAAAACCAAAAAAACGCACCTAGACCCGCACCTAGACCCGCACCTTTTCGAGCGTCGGCTGGTCGGCGTCCTTCGTGAGCTCCTCCATCGCGTGCTGCGCCTGCGCCTTGCTTTCGGTGCAACCCTGCAAGGCAAAACCAAAAAGACGCACCTAGACCCGCACCTAGACCCGCACCTTTTCGAGCGTCGGCTGGTCGGCGTCCTTCGTGAGCTCCTCCATCGCGTGCTGCGCCTGCGCCTTGCTTTCGGTGCGACCCTGCAAGGCAAAACCAAAAAAACGCACCTAGACCCGCACCTAGACCCGCACCTTTTCGAGCGTCGGCTGGTCGGCGTCCTTCGTGAGCTCCTCCATCGCGTGCTGCGCCTGCGCCTTGCTTTCGGTGCAACCCTGCAAGGCAAAACCAAAAAGACGCACCTAGACCCGCACCTAGACCCGCACCTTTTCGAGCGTCGGCTGGTCGGCGTCCTTCGTGAGCTCCTCCATCGCGTGCTGCGCCTGCGCCTTGCTTTCGGTGCGACCCTGCAAGGCAAAACAAAAAAAACGCACCTAGACCCGCACCTTTTCGAGCGTCGGCTGGTCGACGTCCTTCGTGAGCTCCTCCATCGCGTGCTGCGCCTGCGCCTTGCTTTCGGTGCAACCCTGCAAGGCAAAACCAAAAAGACGCACCTAGACCCGCACCTAGACCCGCACCTTTTCGAGCGTCGGCTGGTCGGCGTCCTTCGTGAGCTCCTCCATCGCGTGCTGCGCCTGCGCCTTGCTTTCGGTGCGACCCTGCAAGGCAAAACCAAAAAAACGCACCTAGACCCGCACCTAGACCCGCACCTTTTCGAGCGTCGGCTGGTCGGCGTCCTTCGTGAGCTCCTCCATCGCGTGCTGCGCCTGCGCCTTGCTTTCGGTGCGACCCTGCAAGGCAAAACAAAAAAAAAGCACCTAGACCCGCACCTTTTCGAGCGTCGGCTGGTCGACGTCCTTCGTGAGCTCCTCCATCGCGTGCTGCGCCTGCGCCTTGCTTTCGGTGCAACCCTGCAAGGCAAAACCAAAAAGACGCACCTAGACCCGCACCTAGACCCGCACCTTTTCGAGCGTCGGCTGGTCGGCGTCCTTCGTGAGCTCCTCCATCGCGTGCTGCGCCTGCGCCTTGCTTTCGGTGCGACCCTGCAAGGCAAAACCAAAAAAACGCACCTAGACCCGCACCTAGACCCGCACCTTTTCGAGCGTCGGCTGGTCGGCGTCCTTCGTGAGCTCCTCCATCGCGTGCTGCGCCTGCGCCTTGCTTTCGGTGCAACCCTGCAAGGCAAAACCAAAAAGACGCACCTAGACCCGCACCTAGACCCGCACCTTTTCGAGCGTCGGCTGGTCGGCATCCTTCGTGAGCTCCTCCATCGCGTGCTGCGCCTGCGTCAGTAATTTGTTTTCTGGGTTTTAATTGTTTTTCCACAGCCGAGCTTTGCTTTGACAGCGTGAACAGTTGACCTCCCGTTAACTGTTTGCCCTAACAATCTGCTGGGAGGATTGATCTGTGTGCAAGGTCAAAGTACATCTCAACCCGACTGAGGCGATGTTTCTAGGGGAAAAGGGTGTGAAAATGTTATTTTCACACTTTTGTGCAAGGTCAAAGTACAGCCGGAATACAGTCCAATGGCTGTGTATAGGAGAACACTAAACCACCGACCTGCACAAGTGGTCCCGCTAAGGATCTTGGGGAAATTCTGGCTCAACCCGGGCTTCACGGCTCACTCCCCAATCTCAACCCGACTGAGGCGATGTTTCTGGGGGAAAAGGGTGTGAAAATGCCATTTTCACACTTTTGGGGTCGGAGCTCGCGCGATCCCAACCTGACGTGCCAGCCCAAATCGGCCAATCTCACCCCGCAAATGCACGTTTGCGGGGTGCGGCCTGGCTAACGGAAACACCGACCTGCGCCTTGAACATCTCGACCTCGTGCGCGAGCGACGTGCAGATCTCGCCGAGCGCCGTCTCCAGCACGCACAGCTCAAAAGGGAGCACGTCTTCGGTTTCGTCGTCGGTGTTCTGTTGGGGCCGGGGCAAAGGGTGCCATCAGAGTGGGGCTGCAGGGGGGCGGGGGGGGGGACTCCAGGACGCACAGCTCAAAAGGGAGCACGTCTTCGGTTTCGTCGTCGGTGTTCTGTTGGGGCCGAGGCACAGGGCGCCATCAGAGTGGGGCGGCGGAGGACGGGGGGGGGGGCAGGGGGGGGGGGGAGATGACTCCAGCACGCATAGCTCTAAAGGGAGCACGCCTTCAGTGTCGTCATCGGTGTTCTGTTGGGACACACGGCGCCATCAGAGTGGGGCGGGGAGCGAGGGGAAGGGGAGGGGGGGGGACTTCAGCGCACAGCTCAAAGGGCAGACATCCTCGGGTTTTTGCTGATGCGAGTGCGTGCGTGTGTCTGCTTGTGCGTCTGCGTGCTTACATGCATGCGTTCGTGTGTGTGCGTGTGCATAAATGCATGCATGTGTGTGTGCGTGCGAGCAGCCCCCCCATACACACACGCTCGACACGCGCTGCACCCACCAGCGTGTCGGGCTCGCTGCCAAACCGCGATGACGCGTGCGAGCCCATGAGCACGCCCGCCGTCCCAAAGTTCCCGCCGGTCGCTCGGCTCGCCTTTGCCCTCTCACGCACGCGCTGCTCAAGCGTGAGGTTGAAGCGCTCAGAGTAGGCGTGGCGCTCGTCCTCGAGGGGGATGATGACCTGGGGGCAGCAGGTGGGGGGGCGTAGGGGGGCGGGGGGCGTAATGGCATCATAGCTCACATCAAACCACAGCACTGACACGCGCCGCGTGCATTGCAACCTGGTGGCATGTAATGCAGCTACATGTGTACTGTTGGCAGCATCCTTTGCAGGGTGCGCAAGCACAGGTCTCACACGCAGACACAGGCGTCCGTCCGACGGACTGTTCACACCATCCACCCGCATCGGGGCTCAACTTGATCACCCACCTTATCTGCCAGGATTCATGAGCACCTTGAACAAAAATCCATCAAAATCCGTCAGCAAGCACAGGTCCCACACGCCAACACAGGCGTCCGTCCGACGGACTGTTTACACCGGCCACCCGCATCAGGGCTCAACTAGATCACCCACCTTGTCTGCCAGGATTCATGAGCACCTTGAACAAAAATCCATCAAAATCCGTCAGCAAGCACAGGTCCAACACGCCAACACAGGCGTCCAACAGACTGTAAAACCGACCGGGCTCAACTTGCTCACCCACCTTGTCTGCGAGGATGAGCACCTTTACAAACTCCATCGTGAACACGATCGTGTGGTCTCTGACGCTGATCTGTCCGATTGTCCCATACGCCTGGGACCCCTTTCCGATTTGCGAGTCGAGCAGGCGGAAGTCTCGACTCGTCACGTCAAGGCCGAAATCGAGACGCAGCTGCCGCCGCTCGAGCGTGAGCGTCTCCTTCCCCCCGCTCTCGTGGAGCACGAGCCAACGCATGCTCCTGCGGGCGCGTGTGCGGTGCGTGCATGGGGGGTGGGTGTCAAGTGGAGACCACGACGGTCGACATGCTGCGCGTGCGCACATACGTGCTCAGGTGCGTGCGTGGCCTGCTGTGGCGGTGGTGCAGGTGAGTGGATTGTGGAGCGCAGCTGCCAGCCGCAGCGTTGCTCACTTGGCTGCCTTCGTGCTTGCGTGCGCGTGCGTGTGCATGCGCGCGGGCGCGCGAGCGTGCGTGCGCTGGTGGTGGTGCAGGCGAGTGGATTCTGGTGTGCAGCTGCCCAGCCGCATCGCTGCTCACGTGGCTGTGTGCGTGCCCGCGTGTGCGTGCATGTGCGTGCGCGCGTGCGCGCGTGCGTGCATGCGCATGCGTGCTCGCATGCTCGCGCACGTGCGCTGGCGTCCCGCCAGCGGTGGTGCAGGCGAGTGGATTGTAGTGCGCAGCTGCCCAGCCGCATCGCTGCTCAGTCAGGAACAATGCACTTACTCGCATGTTACCCGCACCCGAGGTTGGCTGCATGCATGTTCGCTTGCGTGTGTGCGTGCGGGGCATGCATGCGTCCCATGCGCCCCCATCATGGGGATGTACCCCCCCCCTCGCCCCCATCCGATCGGGGCGCACCTGTGCTTCTTCCTCATGAGCAAGGGGCCGCCTGGCATCGCTGCGGCGCCAGCAATCATCTCCGCGACAGCAGCCGAGGTGGTTGGGGCGTGCAGGCGCCCATCAGTCACCCCCGGACCCCCAGACAGGCGAGCGTACGACACCGCGCCGTCGTCCATGGGATGCGACTCGGCTCATGGGCGCATGATAGGGATGGTGAGTTGAGGGATGGTAGTTGAGGCGGCAAAAGGAGGAGCCATGTCAGCCCACACTTGCACGCAGGCACTGGTCACAGGGAAGACTGCAAGTTTTACAAGCAGACTGCTGGCAGAGGAGTTAAACACAGGCAGTGTGTCAGCACGCATGCCTGCATGTGTGGACACACACTGCCCCCCCCCTCCCGCGCGCGCTTCCCGTATGGACACAGCAAGGCCTCTGAAGAGCAGCACAGGCTTGTTACAGGGGACGGCAGGAACTGATAAAAGCAGGCATTACTCAGGGTGTCATCGCCTGCCCGACTCCCGTCCGCCTCGAGGCGGAGCTCTGCACGCTCCTACAGGATCATGGCCGCCGCCCCAGCCTCTCCCTACGCCTCTCCCTACGCCCCGTGCGTGCGCTCGATAGACCGGCAGCAAATCGGGCACTGCGAGGGGTGCGGTCAGCGGTGCTGTCAGCGGTGCCGTCAGCGGGGGCGCGGTCAGCATCACAAGCGAGAGTATACGCACGCAGCCATGATGTCGACTGCATACGGCGTGTGCGCCACACGCCCCCCCCCCTCCCCACGCATGCGCACCTCGTTGTTGGCCGCGCGCACATTGACGCAACAGGTGGTGCACATCACGCGGTGGCCGCACGGGTGGAGCGTGATGCTGCGCGGCCGCTCCAGGCACACGACGCACCACGCCTCGTCGTCGGGGTACGGCCGCCGCTGCTGGTGCCGTGGCGCATACGCAGCCGCCGCAGCCGCAGCCGCAGCCGCCGCAGCAGGCTGCTGCTGCTGTGCCGCCGGGGCAGACGTAACCGGCGCCGTGCGTGCAGGCAGTGCAGGCACAGGCCCAGCCGGTGGTGGGGTGCGCGTCGCGGCTCGGAGCGCAGCGCCCAGCAACGGGTGGCTGCTCATCGGAGCATACGAGGGGCTGAGCGCCGGCAGGGGTGCTGGTGAGAACACGGGTGCCAGTGCGTCGCTGCAGAAAGCTGCTCCGCCTCCGCCGCCGCTGCCGCGCCAGCTGCAGCCTTGGCGCGTGCGGCGGCAGCACGTGCGGTCGCAATCATCGTCTCAAGAGCAGCCTCAGCCGCGGCAGCCTCTGCCGCGGCCGTCGCGGCCGCAGCCTTCGTGGCTGCCAGCCGCTGTGCTGCGGCTTCCTCTGCTGCTGCTCCCTCAGCAGCCGCTTTTTCAACAGCCGCCCTCCACGCAGCCGCTCTGACTGCTTCTGCTCTCGCTGCCACGGCGTTCCGAGCAGCAATCTCAGCAGCAGCAGCGGACTCGGCGATAGCTCCTGCTGCGGCAGCCACCTGCTGCTGGAACGCGGCCAGCTGCTCCGCCATTTGCGCCTGCTGCCGCGCGATTGACTCTGCTGCGAAAGCCGCCTGCTGCTCGGCCGCGGCCTGCTGCTCCGCCATCTGTGTTTGCAGTGCCGCCGCTGCCCTCTCCGCCTCCTCCGCCGCCGCCAGAGCCTCGGCCTCCACATGCCTCGCATCAGCCACCATCCTCTGCGCAGCAGCGGCAGATCCCACCGCCCGGGACGACCTGCCCTCCGCCGGCGTTGTGGCTGCTCCAGAGGTGCTGGCGCCACCTGCACTGGAGGCAGGCTCAGCAGTCTCCCCTGCAGCCCTCCCTTATGCCGCCGCCTGCATCGACGACCGCGCAGCGGACCCCCCGACTGCGGCACCTGGCGCAGCCTCAGCTTCCGTCTGCTGTGCAGCGGCAGACTCCACAGCCCCGCGCGGCCTGCCCTCCACCAGCTGTGCAGCTGCTCCAGAGGTTTCGGCACCGCCTGCACCGCTGTCCCCTGCAGCCCTCCCTTCTGCCGCCGCCTCCGTCGACGTCCGCGCAGCGCCCACCTCCGCTGCCGGCGCTGCCGCACCTGAGGAGGCCACGGGCTCAGCGCTGCCACCTCTGCAGCCCAGAGATGCATTCTCTGCAGCCCAGAGCTGCAGCCCAGCGGCAGCCGCTGCAGCCTGCGCCGCCTTAACCGCATTCTGCCGCGCCCGCTTCTCCCTCTTCTGCTCGGCTTCCTGCCGCGCCCGCTCTGCCCCCTCCCGCGTCTGCTGCTGCTGCCGCGCCCGCTCTGCCCCCTCCCGTGCCTGCTGCTGCTGCTGCTGCTGCTGCTGCGCTGCCGTGCGGGTGTCGGCCGGCGCGCCTCGCGACGATCCGCCTGCGGCCGCCTCGGGGCCGCAGTGCTGCCTGCCGCTGCGCGCGTCAGCACTGGGCGCACCGTCGCCACCACGCTGCGCCTTGGCCTTCTGCGCCCGCTGCTCCTGCAGCGCCTGGATCTCGGCCTGAAGCCTATCGAAGTTGTCGCCGACGAACATGGTGTCTTCGGTCGGACGCAGCCGCCGCATCGCCTCCGCCTGCAGCTCCAGCAGCGACAGGGAGCCGGCAGCACCCTGCTCTCCCAGCTGCTCAGGCAGCTCCTCCCAATGTGCCCCGCCGCTCTGGCTGCTGCTGGATGGCTCCCCCAGGCCGGTCAGCTGCTGCTGCTGCTGCTGCTGCTGCTGCCCCACCAGCTTCTGCTGCTCAGCTGCCTTAGCGGCCACCTCCATCGCCTCGACCTCGCGCTCTGACTCGCTGTCGTCGCTGACCGACTTGACGACCTTGGGCGCGGGCGCAGCCTTCTTGTTGGCAGCCTTCTTTGCCTTCTTTGCCTGCGGTTTGGCGGCCTCCTCGGCCTTTTTCTTGGCAGCATCCGCCTCGTATAACTCCACGAACGCAAACGCGTTTGAACTCTTTGCAGCCTCCCAGAGCACGCAGCGCCATGTTTCAAGCAGGGCCTCCCAACAGAGAGGATCCTGGGTGAGCAGGCATTCCATGTGGGACCCAGCTAGACCCACAAAAGTTGCCTGGACTTCGATCGCCATGAAGTCAGACATGAAGCAGCTCTGCTTCAGGCGCGCTACGCTTTCGCTGATCGCCGCGGGCACGATGGCCATGAACCCTGACACGTCGCACGGGTGGACCTGGAAGAGGGTATGGAAGGGCGTGTCGTCCGCTACAGCTGAGCGGCGGATTGCCTCTGCGGAGCTCGAGAAGAAGCTCGCCTCGCAGTAGAACGCCTGCGCCTGCTCGTTCGCAAAATGCTCCCGCTCCTGCGCTTGGCTGATCTCTGCCCCGCGTCTGTTGTTCTTGACCTGAGCACGGCCCTTGGCATCCCTTGACTGGGACACCGCGGCAGCCCTGCTGGCGGCTCCAATCTTCTCCCTCTCGCGCGCAGCCATCACATCAGACTCGTACGCCTTCTGGTGAGACAAGTGAGATCAGCAGCTGAGCGCGCCACTCGAGGAGCGTACGCCAGAACGCGCTGCAGTCAATCATCTTGGCCACGAGCGCGATGAGCCTGTCCACGTCGTCTTTGCTGCCGGGTGTCTGGAAGCACACAACCACTTCCTGAATCGCAGCCGACAGCTGGCTGGCATTCCACGAAAGGCAGGCGATCCACTCCATGGTCTGCATCAACATTGTCGTGTCTGGCAGCTCAAACCGAGTCTCGACCAACCCTGCTGAGCCCGCGTCAAAGTCAAAGAGATAGTCCAAAAAAGCGTCCTCGGCAGCGCGCGTCCCGAGAGCAGGCGGGAGCGGCCACTTTGGTTGCCTCGCCACCGGCAGGTGCCACGACGACGTGCCAGACGGCATCGCCGACTGCTGCCTCCACTCCTGACACGCCCCATCTCGCGCGATGCACCCACTCTGGTGAGCAGCGTGTGCTGCCGCGTGGGCGAGGCTGGCCTCGCGCACCACCACCTGCTTGCCGCTTCTGCCGCTGCCGCTGCCCAGCGAAACACAAAACCTGAGGCTGTCGGATGCAAGGATCGATAACAGCGTGGCACGCAGCTTTGCCCGCGTGGCCGACCCCCGGAAGCCGCCCAGCTCCCATAAAAGGAGCACGCGCAGCTAGCGCAGCTGCTCGAAGTCAAGCAGCCGCAGCTCTGGCAGCAGGCTCTCATGCCTGTCGAGCGTGCCAGCAGCAGACACGTTGCTTGGCTGCGCCCCGCGGCAGGCGGCCAGGAAGCTCCTGATGGGAGACAGCAGCCTCGGCGTCAGCACGCTGGCCTCGGCCAGGATGCCCATGATGTCTGCGATGTCCAGCCGCAGCTGCGCTGCCACGAGGACGGCAGGCGCGTCGCTCCGCCCGGGCGCGCCCGCCTCTGCCTCAGCCTTGCGCTCTGCCGCAGCACGCTCCACCCTGTTCCGCCTGTGCCAGCACCTCTGGCACCTCCACGTCGTTGCGTGGCGACACTGTGACCTCGTGAACGCAGGCGGTCCCTGTCAGCACAGCTGCCATGTCCGGCTGCTCATCGACCGCCGCGACCGCCTGAAGTAGCCGCACCACATCGTCCACTGGGCGGTCGTCCCACGACCAGAACAGCGGGTGCGCTGTGAGTGGTTCGCCCGCAGGCCACGCATCGGCGCCGGCCAGACCACGCTCGCGCATCAGCAGCGTGTGGCCCCTGATCAGGTGTATCTGGAAGGTCGCCGACTGGGTCGCCTGAACCAGCTCGTCCTCGTCCACGAGCTGGAGGAACGGGTCGCACTCGAGCAGGGCCTGCTGCACTGCGGAGAACTCGGCAAAGCGGCTGCCGGCAAGGCGGTTGTAGTCGGTGAGTGCGGCAGTTGGCGTCTGCCGCATCAACAATTCACTCTCCTCCATGTAGCGCTCGAGCACGAAGCGCGGGTCGTTGGCTGCAGCTGCAGCGTCCGGTCTAGCATCCTCCAGAGCGGCGAGCACTGTGACAGCACGCTCGAGCCAGCTCACTGACACGCCGCTGCCCTCCAGTACCTGCAGCAGCGTCGGCGGGTTGCCCTCGCAGCCGTCCATCGGCCGCCCGCTCATAGAGTGGTCCCTGGAAGCCACCCAGCCGGCGCCGCGCGAGGAGTGTTTCGTGAGGGTCAGCTGCTCGCGCCCAAACTGCTGCATCCAGGCCTTGACGTTGGTGACGCGACCAGCGCCGTCCTCGCGACTGCCGTCGCCCGCCTTGCTGCTGGCTACCGTGGCCCTGTCCCCGCCATTGCCGCCGGTCTGGCCTGACCCCTTGCCGCCGCCACCCCTGCCCGCCTGCACGTCCTTGCTGGCCGCTGACATGCCGGCGTCCTGCACCGCGGCCGCGACGGACTGGGGAGGTGCAGACGCTGCCCACGTGATCCACTTGCCCGTCTCCTGGTAGTGGAGTAATGCGGCCTCCAGCTTGCGCATCGTGTCCGCGACCTCCTGGCCCTTGTCCTGTGGCAACGGGGGACAGGGGCAGGCAGGCTGTTGGCCGCACGCACAGGGTGCTAAGTGCACGCACGAGGGTTAGACACGAGGCCAGGGCTGGCGGTGGGTCGTAAGCACGCATACCAGCGGCACGCGCGATCTGAACACACCTCTGGTGGGACTTGGCTCTTGCTCTTGACGACCCTCTCCAGCTGGGCTTGCAGGGTGGACAGGGGCACCGCTGTCATCTTGATCAGTGCCTCGATGCGCTCGCGGGAGCCCTGCAGATATCATGGTGGTGGGTGTGTGGGGGAGGCTGCACACGGTTGGTCGCTGCCCAGGTGGACGAACAAGCAGGCATGAGATCAGAGCGGCCGCTTTGCGGCATCGGCAACGGCTTTAATGCTGCACAGGACGCACCTCTGGCTGCCGCAGCTCGCGCACAAGGAACTCGCGCACCTCCTCCTTCGCCGCCCTCTTTTGCCGCGTCGTTTGTGGCTGCGTCAGGCATGGCGAACTCGGCCTAACACGGACAGGGGGGCAGCGCGGAGCGGTGCATGAGCGCTGGCTCGGTTGCGCACGTGCATCCTGGATGCGCGTGCCATGTGCAGTGCATCGCGTGCGCGCCAGGCTGCACAGCACCGACGTGCGCGTGCAGCGCTCATGCATTCATGCAGCGCTCATGCATGCATGCATGCGCTCACGTAAGTGCAGCTTACCGCCTGGCCCTGGGGCTCCTTCTGCAGTTCTCCTGCGCCTGCGCGGCGGCCATGGTGGCGTCTGAGATGCCGCCCGTCTTCTGGTAGAACAGTGTGCGCTCCAGCGCATTCTTAGCCTTCTCGTAATCCACCACTAGGTCCGCGATCACCGACTGCACGCGCTCTCCCTTGCGGCTGCTGTCGTGGCGGACGGGCTTTTCATATGCAGGGTCGAGCCAGGCGCACGACTCCCACCGCCCAAACGGCCCCTCCACCCAGTCACGCAGCATGTGCGCAATGATCCCGGGGCCGGAGATCGTGTTGCGGGTGTGCTCCACCCACAGCTTCAGCGCTGCTAGCGAGTACGGCTGCTGCGCGGTCTCCACGCGGCAGTGCCAGTAGATGTAGGTCTTGGCGGTCTCCCAGGCAATGCCATCGACGCCCCGCGTGAGGTGGAGCCTGGCGCGGTAGAGGTCGAGCAGATGGGACAGCTCTGGGTCGCCCTCCGCTGCCGGCACGAATTCGTCCAGCATTGCATGGGCAAATGCATGAGCCACATCGTGATCTCCGCCTCTCTGGACCGCTTCGCGCACTACAGCCACCGCTTTCATCATTGCCACCACGAACTTGCCAGTCACGGCTGAGCTAGTGACGCTCGAGCTGGTGGCGCCTGAGCTGGTCACGCCTGAGCTGGCGACACCTCTGGCCCCGCCCAACTTGCACTTCACCATGTCCGCTTGCCTGCACATCATTGGGAAGAAGTTGGTGCGTGCCTGCGCCCGACCTAGGTAGGTCGCGCCACACCCAATGCGGAAGATGACGGGATCTGGCCACCCCTCAGGGACTGTTGGGTGCGTAACATCCTGGCCATGGTCTAGAATGGCTCAGATGGAGGGGGTGTCTGTGTGTGTGTTGAGTCGGAGTACCTACATGGATTGTATGGAGTGGATTGTAAAACTCATCATGATTGCCCATGCCCATGCGTGCACCATGCGTGCGCCATGCGTGCGCCATGCATGCGCCCCTGGGCCTGTGTGGCCTGGCTGGTCACTCCTACACTCCTTCTGCATTTTTTTAACGCATTCAAAACTCACCTACTGGCTACTGGTGGCGTTGCTCCAGATGCATGGAGCACAGCAGACCGTCGTCCACGCAAGAGTTGGGGCCGGAGTAGACTACAGTCGCTTTATTCCGAGGAAATTATATGACGCAATCCGACGCAGCAGCACAACAGCGCGTTTCGATCCGATGAACTCAATTGTGTGATTGTGTGGGCAGTGTGACCAAGAGGCTGGAGTGGCGAGCCTGCATGTGTGCCAGGGGCCCCTGTTGTGTGCAGGCCTGGGGCAGCCCTCCATGCGCTCTACTCGCGGCAACACGCATGTGCGCTTTTACAACTTAAAACGGCAGCTATAAGAAGACGGTAGCGTGTGCTGTGCTGTGCTGTGATTCACCGTAATGGGAATCTAGACAGCCTGGTTGCGGATCGTTGCTGCTAGTGGCCATCTCTCCACTAGTGTGATGGCATGCAGCTGCGTTTTATGACTCTCCAGCTCCCATGCTGATTGCAGCGGCAGCGCTAGTATCTCTTTCATCCACAGTCGCGTGAGCGCGCAGGCAAGCTGGTGTCAGCCCTGCACTGCTCGGTGCCGGTTGAATGTGCTGGTTGGTAGCTGGGAGGTTTCGTGGTGTTGTTTGAGCTCACGTCGAGACAGACAGTTAATTTCACATGAACGCAAGGAGGGCGATCACTCCCTGCACCCTACTAGGCTAGTTGAGTCACAGCTACAGCTCGTCCCTCCTCCATCCGTCCGTCTCGCCCCGCTCCTGACTCTCCCTCGCTTCCCCCGCCGCCCGCCCCGTGTCGCTCACAGGAGGCGCCTTGGCCTGCTTGGCGCTGCCAGGCGGCTTGGGCTTGGAGTCCTTGGCCTTGGAGGGTGACGACCCCGCCTTGTCAGGCTTGGCGGCACTGCCGCTGCTTCCGCCCCCGTGCTTGCTGCCACTGTCGCCCTTCCCGCCGCTGCTCTTGCCCCCGCTGCTGCTCTTGGTGCTCTTGCCGCCGCTGCCACTCCCACCACTGTTGCCCACGCTGCCGTTCTTACTACCCTCGCCGCCTTTCTGGCTCTTCCCACCACCGCCGCCCTTGCTGCCCCCGCCCTTCTTCTTTCCAGCCTTGCTGCCGCCGCCCTTGCTCCCACCCTTGCCAGCCGGTAGCGACACCTCCCCCCCAGCTCCTGCCCTACCCTGCGACTCCAGCGCCTCAAACGCGCGCACGAGCCCAGACCACTCAAGCAGCACATCCTCGACGCTGAAGAGCGGCTCCTCGTGCGATGGCGCACCGGCCTGCACGGCCTCCTTTGCGTCAAGGCGAGCCTGCATGCGTGTGTATGCGTGTGCGTGCGTGTGTGCATGTGCGTGCGTGTGTGTGTGCGTGTGCGTGTGTGTCTGTGTGTGTGTGTGTGTGTGTTTCCGTGCGGGTGTGTGTGCATGCACGTGTGCACCGCATCGAGGACCCGCCCACCAGGAACGACGTGACGCGCGATCCGAGCGCGGCAGCGCCCATCCGGCTGTCCTCCCACTGCGCAAGCAGTGACAGCTTGGAGCCAGCATCGGCGCGCAGGCGTGGAAGGGCCTCTGCTCGCGCCGTCGCCTCGGCCGCCCTCCGCCGCATCGGCTCTCCGAGACGCTTGAGGGCGCGCAGCCGCGAGCGGCACTCTGCGTGTGTGTGTGGTGGCATGGGGAGGGGGGGTGAGGGTCAACGGGAGGAGCTGCAGCTTGATTGTCTGGCGCGAGGGGAGAGAAAGAGGGCGTCCAGGACGCGTGGCGAGTGGGACGCTTGAGGGCGCGCAGCCGGGAGTGGCACTCAGCAGGCGTGGTTGGGCATGGGGGGGGAGAGTGGCAACATGTGTGTGTGTGTGTGTGTGTGTGCGTGTGTCTGTGTGCAGCTTGGTTGCCTTCAGGCACAAGAGAGGGGTGTCCAGGTGGCGAGTGGGCCGGTGGAGGGCGCGCAGCCGCGAGCGGCACTTGGCAGGCGTGGTTGGGCATGGGGGGGAGAGGGGCAACATGTGTGTGTGTGTGTGTGTGTGTGTGTGCGTCTGTGTGCAGCCTGGTTATCTTCAGGCGCAAGAGGGGCATCCGGGCGTGTGGCGAGTGAGTGCCCGCTTGAGGGCGCGCAGCCGGGGCGCGGTGCCCTGCAGCCCTACAGCCGATTCCGGCAAAGTCTCAGACAGGGGGCATCCGTTGGTGAGAGAGATTGGTTACACGTGCCGGTGGTACTTGCCAAACACCCCCGAGGGGACGCCGGGCTCACTGTATGTGCGGGGAGACGGGAAAGGGATGGAAAAAGGAAAGGCGAAGGGGTGCGCCGCAGGCATCCGTTGGTGCGGCCAGTGTTTGGGAGCATGCCAATACCGTAAGAGAGAGAGAGATTGTTACACGGCCGGTGGTACTTCCCTAAACGCCCCCGAGGGGACGCCGGGCTCACTGTATGTATATACCGTAGAGAGAGAGAGAGATTGTTACACGGCCGGTGGTACTTCCCTAAACGCCCCCGAGGGGTCGCCGGGCTCACTGTATGTGTGGGGAGACGGGGAAGGGATGGAAAAAGGGAAGGCGAAGGGGTGCGCCGCAGGCTCAGGGGTCTCACTTCCGGGGACACACTCAATGGCATGCGCTTGTCAACTGTCATTTATTTTTTATTTTTTATGGGCGCGCACACTGTAGCAGAGCATCAACCGTCCGGCGTAGCCCACCCCGTGGGGCAGGCCACCCGCAAACTCGGCAAATCAGTATCAAAACCCAAGCCACAGAGTGGCCGGGGCGGGCAGGGCCCTCCGGGGTGTGGGCGGGGCAGCACGTTGACCACTCAGCGCAGCGAGCGCCAGCGAGGTTCCTTCCTTGAGCGCAATGTGCGCCAACTGTAGGTCGCCAAGCAGTCAGCGTGCCGCCATCGTCAACCCACCAGGGGGTGTGCCCTAGTCAGAGTCCGGGGAGCCGGGGGGACGCATGCGCCCCGCCGACCTGTTCACGGGGGATCCACCGGAGCGTGGAGGCAGAGGCGACGCCGGTCGCCCGCACGCACCACCCCGATGAATGGGTGGTCGGGGGGAGGGCCATCGGCAGCAGCCCACGCCGGTGGGACTCGGTCGAGGGAGGCGATCTCCTGGAGGCCCGTCCAGAAACGGGCCACCGCCGCGCGGCCGGCACGGTCAGCTTTGTCAGGCTGGGCCGGGCCAGCCGTGAGGACCGGGAAGAAGTCAGTAATCAGGGATTGGTCGTCGGGGGGGCGGCGCCGGTGTCGAGGTGTAGGGCCCACAGGAGGCGGCGTCCATACGCCATGGCGTCAAGGGCCGCCACACAGACGACGCGCCACATGTTGGCGTACACGGCGGCGTCGGGCGGCTGCAGCAGCCAGACGTGGCGGCACGCCAGCGCGCCCGCCAGCACCCCCTTGGCCTCCAGCCCGGCGCGCACGGCCTCGACGACCGCCGTAGCGACGCGACACTCCCAGAAGTAGTGGGAGCGCCACATGAGGTCGGGGCGCGGGCCGTGTGTCGGGTGCCAACCGCAGGGGCAGGGGGCAGTGAAGATGATGCCACCGCCGCCCGCGCCGGGCACGCCGTTGAGGGTGACGCGCCAGAGCGTCTCCTTGAGCGTGTTTTCGCACCCGAGCATCCACCCGAGCACCACAAACACACCACAAACAAACACCACAAACCAACACCACACACACAAACAAACACACACGAATACACACACATTTCATTCCAATCTGGATCTGTACATACAGAACGGCAACACAACGGCGATGTCGTACCAGAGGTCGTACTGAGGGCGTCTATCAAAAGCGGGCGGCCCCTCGTCGCTATGAGGACGCACACACACACACACACACACACGCACACACACACACACGCACACACACGCACACACACACACACACGCACACACACCTGCAGCGCCCGCGCGCCCGCCGTCCCCCAAGTGCAGCCACTCCTCCGTCTCAGCCAGCGCCCTCGTGAGCGCACCAACGGCGCCATCGCCCGCAAACCTCCGCCACCCTCCCCCCTCTGCTCCCCCGCCTCCCCCCCCTCCGCTGAGGCTGCCGACGCCCGCTTTCCCATGACTCCCCTCTCCTCCTCTGCCAAAAACACCGCCCTCCTCCCCGCCTCCCCCCCCTTCTCCTCCTGCGCCGCCACCGCCGCTGCCCTCCCCTCCTCCACCCCCTCCTCCGCCGACGCCGCCGACGCCACCGTCTTCCTCCCCTCCTCCACCACTGTCGCCGCCCAGCTGCAGCGCCTCCGAGGCCTCCGCCGCGTACGCCTCGAGAGCGCTGCGCGCGGCGCCGTCGGCGGCACGCGTCGCGTCGGCGGCGTCCCATGCAGAGAGCGCTGCCTGCAAACACCAGGGCATTGGCAGGGGCGCCGGAAGGAGTTCGTGGGGTGGGTGGTGGTGGTGGTGGTGGTGGTGTGTGTGTGTGTGTGTGTGTGTGTGTGTGAGTGTGTGCGTGTGAGCGTGAGTGTGTTGAGCCTCGAGCGCGCTGCGCGCGGCGCCGTCGGCGGCACGCGTCGCGTCGGCGGCGTCCCATGCAGAGAGCGCTGCCTGCAAACACCAGGGCACTGGCAGGGGCGTCGGAAGGAGTTCGTGGGGTGGGTGGTGGTGGTGGTGGTGGTGTGTGTGTGTGTGTGTGTGTGCGTGTGAGCGTGAGTGTGCTGAGCCTCGAGAGCGCTGCGCGCGGCGCCGTCGGCGGTGAGCGTTGCGTCAGCGGCGTCCCATGCAGAGAGCGCTGCCTGCATTGGGCAGGGCATTGGGGCGTTGGCATTGGGGCGTTGGCATTGGCGCGTTGGGCAGGGCATTGGGGCTTTGGCAGGAGTTTGCAGGGTGGGTGGGGTGGGTGAGGAGGGGGGGGGCGTTACAGCAGGGCCGCGTGCGTGTCGCTTCGGCTGTGTCCCATGCAGAAAACGCTGCCTGCACACACCAGGGCATAGGCAGGGGCGTCTGCAGGGGTTCGCGGGGTGGGTGGGTGGTGGTGGTGGTGGTGGTGTGTGGTCGATTTTACAGTCTTGTTGGACGCCTTTAATGGCGTATTAGACTTGTGCTTGCGCACTCAATCCCTGAGGCAGGCAGATACTATCACCCGCACAAGTCCACTCAGTGGATACACATTGACTGTGTCCATCCCACTAGCTCTAGTACATCTGGTCACGCCATGCGTCTCAGTTCGGGCAGCCAGCCTGGCCACCCTCCTCCTCCTCCGTTCATGTGGCGCACGCCCGACATGCCGCCAGCCTCCATGCATGGCGCTTGCGCTGCGAGGCGCTTGCTGCCAGTGCTCCTCCGTCGTCATGTGTCTCATGCAAGTAAGATTCGCCCTGCATGGAGACCCTCCATGCAGGTCACTGAAGTGCCCCGCGATTCGTGCCGTAGCTGCAGTCCGTAAGCCGACGCCGTCGCCGCAGCCGATGTCAGTAGCCGTGGCCGTAGCCGTGGCCGATGCAGATGCAGATGCAGATGCCCAGAGGGCGGACGTGTAGCCGATGCGATGTGAGTGCAGATGCAGGGTGTCCCTGGCCGTAGCCGAAGCCTTGGCCGATGTCAATTAATAGCCGATGCCCATAGCCGGTGCCCTGGCTGTAGCGTAGCTGCAGCCTCTGCCCGGTGCCGGTGCCCGTGGCTGCATGGGGGTACCGACGATGGCGGCGCCGACTTCTGCCAGCAGCCTGCCCTCCGTCCCCGCATGCCTCGCAGTTGCCTGCCTTATGACGCCGTGTCTCAAACAGCCACTAGCACTCTGGATCAGGGCAAATCGGCGACATAGCCGATTCTCCAAAACCCAGAGTCGCTCACGCTGCAGCAGCACCCTGTCAGCCCAGTTGGTGCGCCATTGGCGGCGTCGGGGCGGGAGCCCCCGACGATTTTGACACCACTTGAAGTTTTTTTGTGTGTGTGTGTGTGTGTGTGTGTGTGTGAGTGTGTTGATTGTCGGCAGGGGGGGGGGGGGCGCTACAGCAGGGCCGCGTGCGCGTCGCTTCGGCTGTGTCCCATGCAGAGAACGCTGCCTGCACACACCAGGGCATTGGCAGGGGCGTCTGCAGGGGTTCGTGGAGTGGGTGGGTGGTGGTGGTGTGTGTGTGTGTGTGCGTGTGTGTGTGTGTGTGTGTTGAGTGTCGGCAGGGGGGGGGAGGGGTCGTCACAGCAGGGCCGATCGGCGGCGTCCCATGCAGCTAGCGCTGCCTGCACACACCAGGGCGTTGGCTGATTTTCGGCAAGGGTCGACAGGGCGGCGCGCATCGCGTCGGCTGCATCCCATTCAGAGAGCGCCGCCTGCGAGGTTTGACGGGGCATCGGCGACAGGTGGGAGCCGGGTCGGCACGCGCCGTCGGCGGCGCGTGAGTGGCACGGGCTTGGTGTGTGAGTGTGTGTGATGGTGGCGGGGGAGGGCGTTCGGGATTACGGTAGCATGCACTTGGAAGACCAACACACATACACACATCTGCACGGCTGCCAGCTGCGGCCCCGTCAGCAAGTAACGCGGGGTTTCCAGCTATCGCAGTTCTCAAACTGTTTGGCGCACCCCCCCAAAAATGAAAATCGCAAAACGCAAAAAAATCGAATTGTCGACACGTGCACCCCCCAGTAGCGACACGCCCCAAGCCAGCCACGACAGTCGTAGTGACACCTGGTACCTGCAGACTGGGCAAGGGTGGCGTGGAGGGCCTTCTGGGGTCACATTCCAGCCATGCAACCGCACTAGTCGCCCTGGTGTGGTCGCCTCCGGCCACCGCACGCCCGACCACGGCAGCTCTAAGAAGCGCCTAGTCGGTGCCATCATTGCCACGTGGCCAATCACGCGGCCTTTCCCGTTTTCACCGTTTTCCGTTTTCCGTTTGAAAAAAGTGAAGTGCGCCAAACAGTTCGAGAACTGCGATAAGCAGGCTACTCTTCTACTAGAGACTCCCGCCGATACTCCAGCACACTTAAGTTCTAGAGTACCGCCGGCTCCCGGCCGATAGACTACCGCTCCCGCCGGCTAGACTACCCCAAACAGCGGTCTCTGAGAGACATGTCTGGCAAGGAGCATATAGGAGAGGACCTTCCTCAGGGTCACAGTAGTGGCCTTGTGGCCAGTCAAGCCGGCAGAGCCGACTGGGGCCGACTGGAACGGTCCCCGCCTGGCAGTGCATGGCTGTCCAGCTCCGTCAGCACCGGGTGTAATAAGCCGATCAGTGGCACACACATGCTGCCCCCCCAGGCACACACACACAAATACACACGCACCTGCGCTGCTGCCAGCTGCACCCCCATCAGCACCGGGTGTGACCAGCCGGGCGAGGGCTCCACGCGGCACGCCACGCGCTTTAATCCAGATGAGGGCCCACCGCCATCTGCACACGTGGAGTGTGTGTGCATGCGTGTGTGTGGTCGATTTTACAGCGCGTCGGACGCCTTTTATGGCGTGTGTGGGAGGGACGTGTGTGTGTGTGTGTGTGTGTGTGCGCGTGTGCATGTATGTGTGGCATGCCACGTGTTTCAATCCAGACGATGACCCACCGCCATCTGCACACGTGGCGTGTGAGTGCATGCGTGTGTGTGTGAGTGTGCGTGTGTGTGTGTGTGTGTGTGTGTGGTCGATTCTAGAGTCCGTCAGACGCCCTTGATGGCGTGTGTGGGGGACGTCTGTGTGTGTGTGTGTGTGTGTGTGTGTGTGCATGTGTGTGTATGCGCGGCATGCCAAGCGCTTGACACCAGGCGAGGGAAAAGGACCGCTGCCGTCTGCAACCGTGGTGTGTGTGTGCATGTGTGTGTGTGTGGGGGGGGCGTGTGTGCATGTGCGTGTGTGTGTGTGTGTGTGTGTGTGGTCAATTTTACAGTCCGTCGGGCGCCCTTGATGGCGTGTGTGTGTGTGAGGGGGGCGTGTGCGTGCGTATGTACGTGTGTGTGTGTGTGTGTGTGTATGTATGTGTGCGTCTGCGCGGCATGTCACTCGCTTGACACCAGATGAGGGCCCACCGCCATCTGCACACATGGGGTATGTGTGCTTGTGTGTGCGCGGAGTCGATTTTACAGTCCGTCGGACGCCTTTCATGGCGTGTGGGGGCGACGTGTGCGGGGGGGGGGAGAGGGTGTGTGCGTGTGTGCGTGTGTGTGTGTGTGTATGTGTGTATGCGCGGCATGCCCAGCGCTTGACGCCAGGTGAGGGAGAAGGACCGGCGCCCTCTGCACACGTGGTGTGTGTGTGCATGTGTGTGTGTGGTGGTGGGGCGTGTGTGTGTGTGTGTGTGTGTGTGTGGTGGTGGTGGGGACGTGTGTGCACCAGCACAAGCAAAACGACACACACACACACACACAAACACACACGTGCGCGCGCACACACACACACACACGCACATGCCGCCCTCCCCCCCAACACACACACACACACACACACACGCACCCGCGCGCGCCGTCTCCACCGCCGCCTCGGCCTTCACCAGCGAAAGCTGGCCGCCAGAGTCGGCCTCGAAAGACAGCAACACGTCGGCTGAAGCTGCGCCGTACTTTTGGAGCACCCGCCCGAAGCCGGCAATTTCAAATGAGCCGAACAGGGGCGACGCGACGCCTGTGTGTGCGCATGTGCACGCGTGTGGTGTTTGTGTGTGTGTGTGTGTTGTTGGGTTCAGAGTTCCGGTTTTGTGGGCACCGTACTTGCAGAGTGTGCGCCCGAAGCCGGCGATTTCAAAGGAGCCGAGCAGTGGCAACGCGACGCGTGTGTGTGCGCATGCACGCGTGTGCGTGCGCGTTGGGAGTGGGTGGGTGGGGCACGGGGTGTTGTTGTTCAAGGGTAACTTCCGTTTTTATCAAGTTTTTATGTGCACACAGCGACATTTATGAGAAAGCTCGTCCACCCGCCGGACATTTGAAAGGAGCCGGGCAGTGGCAGCTCAACCGCCTGTGTGCGTGTCGAATGGACTTAGAGGGACGGTAGGGTTGCAGTTACAGTTACATCGACTTTCCAGCAAAGACTACCTCCAGTCCTAGTACCACCGCCTAGACCCAAGTCCAGTTCTGGCCCTAACAATTACTTTTGAGGGGCGGTAGCCACCAGCAAGGTTGCAGTGCAGTGGTCCCTGGGAAGGATTTTAGTAATTAGTTTTTTGCCGGCTCCAGCAACTTTGACTGCTCATACCAGGCACAATACACAGCGGGTATTCATGCAATGCATGCCGTTGTGCTGCTCTCGGCAAGAGCTTTCCAACGTATTGCTCCACGCCCTCACCCACAAAGTGTAAGGTGGTTTTCTAGGAAATGGGAAATCCGGCTCGGAGCGGTATACGGCTCGCAGGGGAATCACTGTTGCAGTGTAGGGCAAGTGTAGGTGCAGCGGGTGTAAGGAATGTTTGGGGGCAAGGTAACAGTGATCCCTCTGCAAGCCGTATACCGCTCCGGGCTGGATTTCTCGTTTCCCAGAAAACCATCCCTCACTTGGTGGGAGAGGGCGCGGAGGGGTGCGTTGGAGAGCGCTCGCCGAGAGCAGCACAGCAGCATGCGTTGCGTGAGCACCTGCTATGTATTGTGCACAATACAGGCACGCCTGGTATGTGCGGTCAAAGTTGCTGGAGCCGGGACATGAATAAGTACTAACATCCTTCCCAGGGGACTCTGCAGAGTAGGTACAGTGGACAGTGGGCGGTGCTGGGGGGTACACACGCCTCGCTGGCTTTTAGCCTCGTTGGCTTTAAGCAGGCTTTTTGCCTTTTCGGGTCTTGTGTTTTACTCAGGGTCGAGGCGCCCCCGTTGTGTTACGCTTTCGACGGCGACGAAAGTTGACTGTTTGGCAGGAGTAGAGTAGGAGCGGGAGTCTAGACGGCAGGTAACCGGCTGGTGGCTATCGTCCTTCACAGGGCGGTGGCACTAGGACTAGTGTTGTCTTAGCTGGAATGCCATGTAACTGTAACTGTAGAGTAGGAGCAGTGGCTTTAAAAGGACTGTGGGGCTACAGTGTAGGGGCAGTAGGACTGTGGTGAAGGGGCACCTGTAGGAAGGACTGTAGGGTGGCAGTGTCAGGGCAGTGCTTTTGAGGACTGCAGGGGCAGTGGTCCCTGGGAAGGATTTTAGTAATTAGTTTTTTGCCGGCTCCAGGCACAATACACAGCGGGTATTCATGCAACGCATGCCGTTGGGCTGCTCTCGGCACGAGCTTTCCAACGCACCACTCCACGTCCTCTCCCACTAAGTGTATGGTGGTTTTCTGGGAAATGGGGAATCCGGCTCGGAGCGGTATACGGCTCGCAGAGGAATCACTGTGCAGGGGTGCAGTGTAGGGCGGCAACGCCTCTCAAAATGAATTGTCAGGGACAAAGCTTGACTTGGGTTTAGGTGGTGGTAATAGGACTAGGAGGTGGTCTTTTCTGGAAGGCCGATGATGCTGTTACAGTGACTGGAGGGTTGCAGAGTAGGGGCGGTACCGCCGGCTGTTCAGGGCCCGTGTGCGCGCTCGCAGCGGCGGCGGCGGCGCGCGTGTGTGTGCTGTGTGTGTGCACATGCATGTGAACGACACACAGTGCAGCTTCTGCCCAGCCCCTCCCCCCCCCACCCACACACACACCAACCGCCCAGACCCACCCTCCCTCACATGCCCGAAAGGCTGGCGCTGGCGCGGCCTCGCGGACTCTCCCAGTAGGACCCTTCTGAGCCCTTGGCTCTAGGCCTTGTAACTCACGCCCCGGGGTGGCCCCATGGTGTTCCAGCCCTCTGGACGCGTGCATGCAAAACAGGTCAAAAACTTGTAAAAAGTGTTGAAACCCCCACACACGGACGCACCTGGCGGCAGCCCATGGCCCGTCCCAACATCATAAACCAGACGTACGCGCAGCGGATCGTCCGTTACACCGCGCAGCGTCAGCGTGCGCGCCATCGGGAGCAGCCGCCCAGCGCGCAGCACGCTCCGCCCTAGGACCTTGGGCAGCACTGACGACGCTCGGTCAGGCCCGGGCTCCCCGGGCCCAGGCTTGGGTGTGGGCTCGTCCACACCCGCGTTGGGGTCCACACCCACTCCGGGGTCCGCACCCAGCTCTGGACGCGCCTCGTCCTCCTCCTCCTCCTGCCCCTCGACGCCCTCCTCGCCGCCATATCCATCTCCGTCGGCGTCACCGTCGTCGTCTGCCGGATCCGCCTCGTCATCAGCGTCGCCACCATTGAGGCCGCCGTTGCCCGCCCCCTCGCCACCGCCCGCATCCGCGCCCTCGTCTCCCTCCGCCTCCTCACCATCACCGCCCCCGTCCGCGCTCTCCACCTGCCCCTCATCTTCTCCCTGCCTGCGAGCATCCCCGACCTCATCCCCGCCCGCCGGCTCGACGCCACAGCTGTCGCCGCAGCCGCCGCTGCCAAAAGCCTCTACGCCGCAGCTGCCGCTGCCGCCGTCGTCCTCATTCAGCAGCAGCCGCACGCCAAACAGCACGGCATCGCTCAGACCGAACCGCAGGGCCGGTCGGCCGGTCATGTTGGCGGCCAGCAGGCAGCTGCCCAGCACCACGGCCTCATCAGAGTCGAGGTGGCGGTCAAGGTGGCGGCCGGAGAGAGCAGCACTGAGCGCAGCCTGCATGTGCACACCATGCGTGCGTCACTCTGTTGGAAGTGTGATGTTGGCAGCCAGCAGGCAGCTGCCCAGCACCAGCATGGCCTCATCAGAGTCGAGGTGGCGGTCGAGGTGGCGGCCGGAGAGAGCAGCAGTGAGCGCGGCCTGCATGTGCACATGAACACCATGCGTGTGTCACTCTATCGGAAGTGTACAGTTGGCAGCCAGCAGGCAGCTGCCAGCACCACGGCCTCATCAAAGTCGAGGTGGCGGTCGAGGTGGCGGCCGGAGAGAGCAGCACTGAGCGCGGCCTGCATGTGCACATGAGCACCGTGCGTGTGTCACTCTGTTGAAAGTGTGATGTTGGCAGCCAGCAGGCAGCTGCCAGCACCACGGCCTCATCAGAGTCGAGGTGGCGGTCGAGTTGGCAGCCGGAGAGAGCAGCACTGAGCGCGGCCTGCATGTGCACATGAACACCATGCGTGTGTCACTCTATCGGAAGTGTACAGTTGGCAGCCAGCAGGCAGCTGCCAGCACCACGGCCTCATCAAAGTCGAGGTGGCGGTCGAGGTGGCGGCCGGAGAGAGCAGCACTGAGCGCGGCCTGCATGTGCACATGAGCACCGTGCGTGTGTCACTCTGTTGAAAGTGTGATGTTGGCAGCCAGCAGGCAGCTGCCAGCACCACGGCCTCATCAAAGTCGAGGTGGCGGTCGAGGTGGCGGCCGGAGAGAGCAGCACTGAGCGCGGCCTGCAGGTGCACATGCACACCGTGCGTGCGTCACTCTACTGTTGGTGTAATGTTGGCAGCCAGCAGGCAGCTGCCAGCACCACGGCCTCATCAAAGTCGAGGTGGCGGTCGAGGTGGCGGCCGGAGAGAGCAGCACTGAGCGCGGCCTGCAGGTGCACATGAACACCGTGCGTGTGTCACTCTGTTGGAAGTGTGATGTTGGCAGCCAGCAGGCAGCTGCCCAGCACCACGGCCTCATCAGAGTCGAGGTGGCGGTCGAGGTGGCGGCCGGAGAGAGCAGCACTGAGCGCGGCCTGCATGTGCACATGAGCACCGTGCGTGTGTCACTCTGTTGAAAGTGTGATGTTGGCAGCCAGCAGGCAGCTGCCTAGCACCACGGCCTCATCAGAGTCGAGGTGGTGGTCAAGGTGGCGGCCGGAGAGAGCAGCACTGAGTGCAGCCTGCATGTGCACACCATGCGTGTGTCACTTTCCTGTTGGTGATATGTTGGCAGCCAGCAGGCAGCTGCCCAGCACCACGGCCTCATCAGAGTCGAGTGAGGTTACGGCGGGACAGAGCAGAGCACTGCATGTGTGCACACTGTGCGTGCGTGTGTGTGAGTGTGTGTGTGCATGTTTCAGGTGCAGCTGCTCCTCGGCCTCCCGCGCGTGCCGCCTCCTAGCAGCTCCACAGAATCCAGCTCCCGCCGCCTTCAGCCCATGCATCCGAAAAATGACCAAGTTCCCGATCCCACCGATGGTCACACACAATTTAAGACGCCCACCTGCACGCCCGGCACGCGCGTGCCGCCTCCCAGCAGCTCCACCAAATCCAGATCCGACACTTTCAGCCCGGCGCGCGCGAGCAGACGCGCCAGCGGCGCGGCCGCCCTCTCGAAGAAACGAGGGGAGAGGGCCTCGAACTCTGGGCGTGTGATGGAGCCCTGTGTGCGTGTGTACACGTGTGGGGTGTGGGCGTGCTCGTGCGTGCACGCTCAATAACATGTGGCACGAGGGGTTCGAAACTACCGTACCGCTCATTTTAATTAACGTTTTACGTAGTTCGCCGCGGCCAAAATGGTTGTTTACAGCTTTCTTAGGACGCAGAGTAGTGTAGTTAACGGCAGCCAAAATTTCAGTTTCCAGCTTTCTGAAGACACATGGTAGTGCATTTCCTGGCGCCCTCGACCCCTAACCCGTCTTCACGGCATGGCACAGAGTTCACGGAGCACAAAACAGACCTAGAACGCCCAACTGCCGTGTCCCCCCGGGGGCTGCCGTGTTGCTGCCCCTTACTCAGTGAGCGCCCACACCCACCCGCAGGTCCTTGCCGCCATGCAACTCCTCAACGATGACTGGTGCTGCGCTGTTAGCACTCAGCATCTCCTGTGTGACAGTGTGGGTGCAGTGTGGGTGTGCAAGAGAAAGAGAGACAGAGAGAGACAGGGTGAGAAAGAGAGCCATGCAACTCCTCCATGATGACTGGTGCGGCGCTGTTGGCACTCAGCATCTCCTGTGTGGGTGCAGTGTGCATGTGAAAGGAGTGAGAAGAGTGTGAGAAGAGGGAGAAAGAATGAGAGAGAGAGACAGGATGAGAAATAGAGCCATGCAGCTCCTCCACAAGAAGACTGGCGCTGCGCTGCTGGCACTCAGCATCTCCTGTGGCTGTGTGGGTGCAGTGTGGGTGTGTGTGGAGTGAGAATTGTGTGAAAGAGGGAGAAAGAGAGAGTCAGAGAGAGACAGGGTGAGACAGAGAGCCATGCAACTCCTTCACAAGAAGACTGGTGCGGCGCTGCTGGCACTCAGCATCTCCTGCGGCAGTATGAGTGCAGTGTGGGTGTGAGAGGAGTGAGGAGAGTGTACAAGAGAGAGAGAGAAACAGAGAGGGAAAGGGCCATGCAACTCCTCCAAGATGACTGGTGCGGCGCTGTTGGCACTGAGCATCTCCTGCGTGACGGTTTGAGTGTGAGGAGTGAGGAGAGTGTGAAAGAGGGAAAGAAAGAGAGAGACAGAAACAGACAGGGCAAGAAATAGAGCCATGCAGCTCCTCCACAAGAAGACTGGCGCTGCGCTGTTGGCACTCAGCATCTCGTGTGAGAAGGGTGGGAGTGGAGTAGGAGGAGTGAAAAAAGTGAGGAAGAGAGAGGTAGGAGGCTGCTACAGGGTGAGAAAGAGCCCCATGCAGCTCCTCCTTATGACCGTGATGGCTGGTGCGGCGCTGCTGCAGTGATTGTATTTTCGGAAACTCCAATAAATTTTCCACAACCGGATTTCCCCTTGACCGCGTTAACCCCCCGTCGACCGTTTGCCCTCATACATAGGTCATTTGAAAGCTCTTGATCCCGAGCTCTGACTTGCGGGCTCGTCAGACTACTCCGACTCACTGGGTTGAGCTGTGTTCAAGGTCATATTACAGCTGGAATACAGCCAACTAGCTTGGGACAGCCGAAAAGGAACACACTGCGCTGCTGGCAGTCACCAACGCCTGTCGCAGTGTGGGTGTGAGACGAGTTTGGAAGGGTGAGCTAGAAGAAGACCCAAGGCAAGGGGATTGAGCAAGCTGGGGAGAGGGAGGGGGGGTGGGGGGGGGTGATGGAGTCATCACCACTACGCACCCCACCTTGGTCCGTCGCGCCGCTTGCTTCAGCCGCGCAAACGCGCGCGGACTGCCGAGCACCTCCCCAGTCGGCAGCCCATGGTCCGACTCGAACCGTGACGCGAAGTGCCTGCGGCGGCGGTGGGTGGGTGGCAGGTGGGGGGTGCGCACGAGGGTGGCGGGGGGGGGGGGAGCAGGGAGCAGTGATTCCCCTGCAAGCCGTGCACCGCTCCGAGCCGGATTTCCCATTTCCCAGAAAACCACCACACACTTGGTGGGAGAGGGCGTGGAACGGTGCGTAGGAAAGCTCTTGCCGAGAGCAGCCCAACGGCCTGCGTTGCATGAATACCCGCTGTGTATTGTGCCTGGCATGAGCGGTCAAAGTGACTGGAGCCGGCAAAAAAGCTTATAACTAAAATCCTTCCCAGGGACCTGACAGGGAGGGGGCAGTTGCAGGTCAATGTCTTTGAAGGCAATTCGTAAATCAAAGATTTGATCACCTTTGTACCGTATGTTGTGGGCTGGCCCGTCACATCTCCTGAGTCGGACGCAGAGCGGGTGTGAGTTCCCGCTCTACCCTCTCACCGCGGAGGGGACTAAGAGGTCGGATCTCGAGATGCTAGGCTGCTGGCTGTTTCTGGCATAAAGTAGCATTAAGGAGTTTGTGCTGACTCCTCAATTGACATGAACATAGGGGGCTGTTTAAGCACCTGAGGACTCAGCGCTGCGCGTACTGCCCTTCCACAGAACCGCGCTCTCCTTCTCAGTCCCTCTCTCTCTCCCCACACCTGACAAGCGCCAGCAAGTCCAACAGGCTGCTGCGCAGGCTGTCGTCCCACACACACATACCACCCCACACAAGTGTGGTACACACACACACACACACACACACACACACACACACACACATACACACACACACATGCACACACACACACACATGCGTGCACAAACACACACACACACACACACAAGCATGCGTGCACACACACATATACACGTGCAAACACGCACACACACACACACGCACGCACACACACACACACACACACACACACACACGCACACACAGACACAGACACACACACACCTGACAAGCGCCATGTCCAGCAGGTTGCTGCCCAAGCTGTCGTCCCACTCAACACCCAGA
>VFSX01000050.1:260000-362500 GCA_016618255.1 Chlamydomonas sp. UWO 241 | reverse complement strand
GCTGCCACATCCTCGTGCTCGAGGGAGACACACGCACACACGCACACGCACACACGCAAACACACACACACACATACACACACACACATGCACACACACACACGCACGCACACATGCACACACACGAACACGCACGTATGCACGCACACACACGTGCCTGCTGGTGACAGCGGCAACGTCACCATCACCATCACCACCACCACCACCACCACCACCACCGCGCGAGCGCACAGCCCTCGCAAAGGTCCCCCAAGCACCATGTGCCCATGCCAGGCACATGACGCACACACACACACACGCACACGCACTGACACACACACACACACACACACCCGCATGCACACATACACACGCACACACACACATACAGCCCACCACCGGCCCCCGCCCGGCAGCACTCACTTTAATGGGCCTGAAACCCACTAGCGCAGACGTCTTCCTTTTGCTAATCTCGTTCACCACCACCTCCCTCCTCCACTGCTGCTGTGCCTTGGCAGACGGATGCAGGCTGGCAATAGCCACCTTGAGGAACTCGCTGCCCAGGTCCACCACTAGCAGCGGGGCTGGGGATGCTGCTGCACACACGAGCTGCTGCATGGTGGCTTGCATGCACACCATGCATGCAAGCCATGCCGCGGCGCCTAATCGGCCAGCTGCCAGACCTCTCAGGCGAGGGAGTCTTCCACGCGACGATGGCGCCATTGCGATTGGCCAAATTGCCTGTTCGCCTCAGAAGTTGTGTTGTGATCTCACTTTTCCACGCTTTTGACATTTTGGCCTTGGGGTAACTCTTTAACTCTCCGCTATAGCCAGTACTGTGGGCGTGGGGTGCCGGTACCCACTCGCCGAGTAGTGCGAGCTCTCGCTGCGTGCTAACACCCATCTGCTCACGTCGGCAGGGCTTGAACCACGCGAAGCACGCGATGGGGCGGACGGCGAACGGAGCACCACGGCTCTGCTGCATGATGGTCCTGGCCCTGGCCCTGCAGGATGCGGCTGCCTTTTATTTGCCTGGGGTAGCCCCTCTGGACTTTCGCAAGGTCTGTCTTGTTAGATCACTACTTTTTTGACGTGCAACACTCTGCGGCCGCACACGATCATAACGCATGCGTGGGACATGCCCCCTGACGCGGCACTAGGGCCTCATGGGAGAGAGTTTCCCTCGAGGCACCATGCACCATGCATGCGCATGGGGCGCATGGGGCGCATGAGTGCCTGCTGCGTGCTGCCGTCCCTGTGTCGGCACGGCAGGCGCCGGCCCTGTGTCTGAACGGCAGACGACACCCGCGCGCCCATGCCCTCGGTGTGCCCGCGCAGAAAGACCTGATGGGCCTGAAAGTCAACAAGCTCGAGTCTGTGCGCTCGGTGCTGCCCTATGAGTTCTACTCGCTGCCGTACTGCCGGCCGGAGCGCATTCAGCAGAGCGCAGAGAACCTGGGAGAGGTGCGAGCAGATTGGCATCAGGGAGGGCATCAGGGAAGGCATGGGGAAGGTGGAGGGGTGTGGGGTGCCGCAAGAGTGTCCACTCGCTGCTGCATTGCCGGTCGGAGCGCAGCCAGCAGAGCACGAGCATCCTTGAGGAGGTGCGGCTGAGGGCTGAGCAGGCAGGCTGCACAGTCTGGACAGGCATTTGTATGCCCCTCTCTATTCATCGCCTCGACCGGATTGCGCCAAACAGAGCGTGGATCACCTCGGGGGGAGGTGCGGCTGCGATTGATGGCTGAGCTGGCAGGCTGCGCGGGGCAGGCTGGTTGTGCTGTGGGCCAGCAGACTGTTGGGCGGTAGGTGATGCTCCAGTCGCACAGGTACGACGTGTGCCTCGCACAGAACGGCCCTCGAGCGGGGCATGGCACCAGTGATCCCCCCGCAAGCCGTATACCGCTCCGGGCCGGATTCCCAAATTCCCAGGAAACCATCCCACGCTTGGTTGGAGACGACTTGGAGGGGTGCGTTGGAAAGCCCTGCCCGAGAGCAGCACACCGGCATGCATTGCATGAACACCGGCTATGTGTTGCGTCTGGTATCAGCGGTCAAAGTTGCTCAAGCCGGGAAAATAACAGTTACTATTTGTTTTCCCAGGGGCCACTGCATGGCACCAATGACCCCTGGGAAGGATTTCAGTAGTTCTTCCCCGGCTCAAGCAACTTTGACAGCTCAAACCAGGCGCGATACATAGCCGGTGTTCACAAAACGCATGCGGATGTGCTGCTCTCGCCGAGAGCTTTCCAACGCACCCCTCCACGCCCTCTCCCACCTTGTGTGGGGTGGTTTTCTGGGAAATGGTAAATCCGGCCCAGAGCGGTACACGGCTTGCAGGGGGGGGGGGTCACTGCATGGTACCTCCCGTCTTCTCCTCCTGTGTGTGCACAGTGCTGCTCAATTTGTGACCCAGGTCCTGTGTACTTTGTGATCCGACCCCGCTGCACTTTGTGATCTCACCCTGCTGTGCCCCCCCCCCCCGGTCTTCCCCTCCCCCCCCAGGTGCTGCGCGGCGACCGCATCGAGAACAGCCTGTACCAGATCCAGATGCGCGTCGACGAGGCGTGCAAGGTACGCAAGTGTGTGTGTGTGGGGGGGGGGGAAGTGGGGGTAGAAGCACAACAGGTACGCATGTCACAGACTACCTCCTAAAGTCTTCCAGTAGCTATTAAGGAAGCCTGTGCCTTCTAGATAGGTACTGGGGTATGAGGCCGCCACATGTGTGGGACACAGTGTGGGCCCTCATGTACGAACCACATCCCTTTGACAGGATGGGTTCGACAGTCTAGGCGCGAGGCAGGGGCGCCCTGACACCCCAATTCGTGTAACACATCGCCCCGTGACGACGCACGTGTGTGTGGGGGAGCAGTGGGGGTAGCAGCACAACAGCAACAGCAACAGCAGCAACAAAAACAAAAACAAAAACAACAGCAACAACAAAAACAAAAACAAAAACAAAAACAAAAACAAAAACAAAAACAAAAACAAAAACAAAAACGACAACGACAACAACAACAACGGCAGCAGCAGCAGCAACAAAAAACAAAAACAACACGACGACTACGAAAGCAGCAGCAGCATCAGCAGCAACAACAGCAGAAACGCCCCTCCCCCTCACACACACACAACAGCAACAGGTTTCGTGCCGCATCCTGGCGCGCTCCAACGCAGGCGGACCAAGTGACAAACGGGGGCTGGCACGGGCCTGATGCCCACAACCAAACGAACAAACTCCTCCCCCCCCCACCACACACACAGGTGCTGTGCTGCCATTCAGTTTCTTTTGTGCTACTGGTAGCTGACTGGTAACTGACTGGTAGCCATTGGTAGCCATTTCATAGCGTCGTTAGCCATTTCATAACGTCGTTTCCCAAGTTGCTTGACGGTCCGACGATCCCATCAGATACAGCTCACCAAGAGCTCGAAAATGACAAACATTTGACAGTCAACGGTCAACGCTGAGGCAGCAGTCAGGGTGGTCAACGGGACGTTGGCGACCAGAAAAAATAAAATAAACTGAAAAGAAAATGACTGCGTGCCGCATCCCGGCGCCGTCCAAGGCGCAGGCGGGCGAGCTGAAGAGCGGGGGCCACAGCAACAAAACAGCCCACTGTCTTCGCACCCCACACACGCGCGCACACACACACATACACACACACAGGTGCTGTGCCGCATCCCGGCACTCTCCAAGGCGCAGGCGGACGAGCTGACGAGCGGGAGCAGCAGCAACAAAACAGCCCACTATCTTTGCCCCCACCCCCCACCCCTCACACACACGCACAGTGCTGTGCCGCATCCCGGCCCCTTTCAACGCGCAGGCGGAGTCGTTCCCCGGGGGCTGGTGCCGCGACAACAAACAAGCCACTCTCTCTCTCATTTTTTTCACCAACACAGCGGCGATACACAGTCATTGATTTTTTTTTCTCAACGTCCCCCACACACACACTGCCCACACCCACAGGTGTTGTGCCGCATCCCTGCGCTCTCCAAGGCGCAGGCGGAGTCGTTCCGGGAGAAGATCCATGAGGAGTACCGTGTCAACATGTGGGTGGTGCGGTTGAGGCTGTTGTTAGGGTTGAATCCGGGTTAAATATATATAAATATAAAGGGTTCCATGGGGAGTGCCGAGTCAACATGTGGGTGCTGCTCTGCTGCTGAAGTGCCATGTGTGCGTGGTGGCTGCGCACGCGCGCACACGCAGTCCTTAAACAAGCGTAGCACAGCGGTTCAGACGCCTGCAGAGGTCTGGCGGGGCTCTCTGATAGGGCGGGTGGACACTCACTGGGCCCTGACTCGTCAAAGCGCCACGCAGCGCTCCAAAGAAACATAGCACAATAATGATGATGATGGATGTGACAGTCAGGGACACCTCTAAAGGCGTATAAGACCGTGCTCGGCGCGTATGGCCTGAGCACCTTACTAAGATGGCTGGCTGTTGGTGGTAGGGAACCCCAACTCTGTAAAGAGCGTGGGCGCACCCCTAGGTCCCCTACCGCAGCGGCAGCAAACGCTTGTTGAAGTAGGTGAGCGCAGGCTGGGAAACAATGCTCCAGACGCCTGTAGAGGTCTGGCAGGGCTCTGACAGCGCTCTGGCAGGGCTGATAGAATGGATGGACACTCACTGACCAGTCGAGGCCATTCGCCAGCGCATCGCACCAGCGCATGCCCCCTCCCAACGTCCTCCTCCCCCTGTTAAGATCCTCGACAACCTTCCCGCCGCGATGGTCCCTCCCTCGGACCTCCTTCCCCCCCTGAAGGACGTTGCATCTGAAGCTGCTGTATGGCGCAGAATTTAGGAGACGAGTGTGGCACCGGTCTGGTGCTCACAAGTTTGCATGGTGGTCTCAAACAAACACATGCTCTCTGTTATCAGCTCTTTTCCAGCTTGCAGACGAATTTTTTTATTGCCTTATCACGTATTGCATTGTCGCTTAAATATTGCCGTATCGCAATACCCCCGGCAGGATCCTCGACAACCTCCCCGTCGCGATGGTCCAGATGCGCAAGGCGGCCGCAGGTGCTGAGCCCTACAAGACGTACGTGCGCGGCTTCCCGGTCGGATTCGAGGTGCGTTTTTTGCAGTTTTTACATGTACGCGCCCGGAGGACCCCGGGGCGTGGGTTAAGGCCTAGACTCAAATTCTAGGGGGGCTCTACTGGGAGAACCCGCAAGGCCACGCAGTGCGCCAGCCTACCATCGAGGTGCGGAGTTATCAGATGAGGCTGGCCGGCAGTGACTTTGTGCTGTGCTATGCTGTGCTGTGCTGTGCAGGACCCAGCGGACGCCAAGTCAGACGACTCGTCAGACAACGGCAAACCCTCCCTGTCCCCTCTACCGCGCATGTGCTGTGCTGCGCCGACCTGCTGCTCCCTGCCGCCCCCCCCCCTTCCCCCGCTGCTCTGCGCCTCCAGGACCCAGCGGATGCCATGTCTGACGACTCGTAAGACGACGGCGGGGCCGGGCGCGCCTTCATCGACAGCCATCTCCTCACACGCAGAATCACACCTGCGCATCGCTGATCTCGTACCCTTCTTGTGCCCCCCCCCTCCCCCCGTCATGTGCTGTGCTGCGCCTCCAGGACCCAGCGGACGCCAAGTCGAACGACTCGTCAGACGACGGCGTGTGCACCGCTGGCCTCCCCCCCCCTCCCCCCCGCCATGCTCTTCCTTGCTCTGCACCTGCAGGACGCAGCGGACTCCTCAGATGACTCCTTACACTCTGGCAAGCGCACCACTGACATCCCAATCCCCCCCCCCTACCCCACCTCCCCCCCGCCATGCGCTGGGGTGTGCTGTGCAGGACCCAGCGGACGCCAAGTCTGACGACTCATCAGACGACGGCGAAGCCGGGCGCGTCTTCATCAACAACCACCTCCGCTTTACGATCCTGTACCACAAGGACGCGGAGACAGACCTCTCACGGATCGTGGGGTTCGAGGTGGGACTGATCTCTCTTGGATATTTCAGTCTATGGACGTGAATATGATCTGTTGTTGGGGGGGGGGGAGGGAGGGAGGGAGGACGAATTGGTTTGGTCGGGTGCCTGCTCCTCAGCCGCACCTCATCCTGTACCACAAGGGCACGGGGACAGACTCTCGCGCATCGTGGGGTTCGAGGTGGGGCTGGCGTCTGAGGATCGATGCTTTCGATGCCTTTGATGGCATATCAGGCCTGCCTCGGGACTGGCTAGGGCGTTGGGGGCTCCTTTGTGTAGTAGAGGGGGGAAGTTGGGTTTGTCGGATGCTTGCTGCCCAGCCTACCTTGGGCTGTACTCACTGTACAAACACACGCGCGCACGCACACACGCATGCACACACACACAAGTTAAGCCCTTCAGCGTCACGCACACACACACACACACGCGCACGCACACACACACACACAGGTGGAGCCCTTCAGCGTCACGCACACGTACGATGGCGCATGGGACAAGTCGTCCCCTGTGCTTGACACGTGCAACCCTGGACGCCAGGCGTTTGTTGATCACTCGATGAAGCCGGCAGAGGTTGCAGATGGCGCGGAGCTGGTCTTCTCATACGATGTTCAGTTTGTGGTGGGTCGTGTGTTTGTGTGTGTTGAGGGAGGGAGGGAGGGAGGGAGGGAGGGAGGGAGGAAGGGAGGAAGGGAGGAAGGGAGGAAGGGAGGAAGGGAGGAAGGGAGGAAGGGAGGAAGGGAGGAAGGGAGGAAGGGATAGAGGGAGGAAGGGATAGAGGGAGGAAGGGAGGGAGGTGTGTTTGGGTGGGGGGGGACAGGCGTTTGTTGATCTCTCTCACACACACAATCTCTCTCTCTTTCCGTCTGGCTCTCTCTCGCACAGGCTTCTGATGAGCGCTGGGTGTCGCAATGGGACACCTACCTGACGACCGGCGACGACCAGAACCACTGGGTCTCTCACTCTCTTTGTCTCCCTCCCTCACTTTCTTCCCCTCACTCTCTCCCCTCACTCTCTCCCCCCACCCTCTTCCCCTGTCTCTTGTCTTGCGCAGGCCTCTGATGTCCGTTGGGCGTCGCGATGGGACACGTATCTGACCACCGGCGACGACCAGAACCACTGGTTCTCTCACTCTCTTTGTCTCTCTCCCTCACTCTCGTCCCCTCACTCTCTCCCCTCAGTCCTCCCCCCACTCTCTTCCCCCCTCTCTCTGTCTCTTGCTCATGCCTCTGATGTGCGCTGGGCGTCGCGGTGGGACACCTACCTGACGACCGGCGACGACCAGATCCACTGGTTCTCTCACCCTCTTTGCCTCTCTCCCTCACTCTCCTTCCCTCTCTCTCCCCTCACTCTCTCTCACCACCCTCTTCCCCTCTTTCTCTGTCTCTTGCGCAGGCCTCTCTTGTGCGCTGGGCGTCGCGACAGGACACGTACCTGACCACTGGCGACGACCAGAACCACTGGTTTTCTCACTCTCTTTGTCTACCTCCCTCCCTCTCTTCCCCTCACTCTCTTCCCTCACTCTCTCTCCCCACTCCCTTCCCCTCTCTCTCTCTCTTGCGCAAGCCTCTGATGTGCGCTGGGCGTCGCGCTGGGACACCTACCTGATCATCCCCCCCCCACACACACCACCAGCCCACCCTGGCGTCATTGCAAGCCCATCTCTCTCTTTCTATCTCTCCCTCACACACACTCTCTCTCTTTCCCTCTGGCTCTCTCTTGCGCAGGCCTCTGATGTGCGCTGGGCGTCGCAATTGGACACGTACCTTACCACCGGCGATGACCACATCCACTGATTATCTCACTCTCTTTGTCTCCCTCCCTCACTCTCCTTCCCTCTCTCTCTCGCGCAGGCCTCTGATGTGCGTTGGGCCTCGCGATGGGACACGTACCTTACGACCGGCGATGACCAGATCCACTGGTTCTCGATCATCAACAGCGTCATGATCGTGCTGTTCCTGTCTGGCATGGTCGCGATGGTGCGTGCGTGGTGTGTGTGTGTGCATGTGTGTGTGAATGTGTGTGTGTGTGTGTGTGCGTGCGTGCTTGTGGATGGGTGCGTGCGGCGATAACCACATCCACTGGTTCTCGATCATCTACAGCGCCATGATCGTGCTGTGTCTGGGAACAGCAGGCATGGTCGCGATGGTGCGTGCTGTGTGTGTGTGTGTGTGCGTGTGTGTGTGTGTGTGTGTGTGTGTGTGTCATCCCTGGGCGCCATCGCCTGCGGACGGCCTGCCCGCAGGCGCCCTTGCAGCGGCGCGCGTTGGCAGAGCCCCATTACACATGCCACCCATTTTTGCACGCGGGACACACATGACAGCGTGCACAGTTTGTGTATGTGTGCGTGTGTGTGAATGTGTGTGCATGTGTGTGTGTGTGTGTGTGTGTGTGTGTGTCACCTCTGGAACGTGAGGAGTGTGACGATGTGGTGGATTGGGTGTGGGGTGTGGGCGTCTCACTCTTCTTGCTCGGGCGCAAGCGTCACATTAAACAGTGCCCTGCCGGCATTGCGACGCAGATCATACTGTATGATTCATACACGCACGCGCACACACACACACACGCACGCACACACACAGCAGATCATGCTGTGTGGATTGCAGATCATGTTGCATGCCCCCCCCCTCCCCCTTACAAATCATGCTGCTCATGCACACACACGCACACACACTCGCACTCACACACACACACACGCACGCACGCACACGCACACACACCCCATAGATCATGCTACGCACGGTCGCGCGCGACATCTCAAAGTACAACCAGCTGGAGAGTGTGGAGGACGCGCAGGAGGAAACCGGGTGGAAGCTGGTGGGTATATTTTTGCATGTGTGTTTTGGCATGCGTGTGTGTGTTTGTGCGAAAAAAGTACAACCAAGTTCAACCAAAGTACAACCAAGAGAGTGTGGAGGACGCGCAAAAGGAAAGTGGGTGATCTGGGTGGGGGGAAGGATGGGATGAGGAGGGAGGCTGCGCCGCAACCGACGCACCTGCAGCAGGGTGCGTGTCAGGCGCCGCAATGAGCATGTGAGTGTGAATAGGGAAATGCGTGCGCTTTACAGAATAGTGTGTGTTCATGTGCACTGGGCGACATAATCGTGCGCTCGTGTGCGCTGTGGTAGTGGGTGTGCGTGCGGGTGGGGGGAGGCGCGCCGGTCGGTGATCCCCCCGCTGGCAGTAAACGCTGGGGCCTGGATTTCCCATTCCCCAGAAAACCACCCTACACTTGGTGGGAGAGGGCGTGGAGGGGTGCGTTGGAAAGCTCTCGCCAAGAGCAGCACAACTGGCGTGCGTTGCGTGAACACGCGCTGTGTATTGTGCCTGGTATGAGCGGTCAAAGTTTCTCGAGCCGGGAAAATAATAATTACGAACATCCCTTCAAGGGGTCACTGGCGCCGGTCACGCCCCCCCCCCCCTGCGGCCGCGCATGACACGCTCACTCACACTGTCCACACTCTGCTACACACTCACATGCACATCGTAACAGAAATGAACGTCCAGTCCCCTCCAAGATGACGGATCTGTGACTGACGAGCACGCATTTACCCATGTAGGCGCACGGGGATGTCTTCCGCGCACCGCCCGCCGCGTAGCTGCTCTGCACGTACGTCGGCAACTCCAGCCCACACACACCACACACACACACACACACACACTGCCATGTGCAGGTGCACGGGGACGTCTTCCGCGCACCGCCCGCCGCGTCGCTGCTGTGCACGTACGTCGGCATCGGCGTGCAGCTCTTCGGGATGGCGCTCGTGACGATGATCTTTGCTCTGTTTGGGTTCCTGTCGCCAGCAAACCGGTGTGGGGTGTGTGCGGGGGCAGTGATTCCCCTACGAGCCGTATACCGCTCCGAGCCGGATTTCCCATTTCCCAGAAAACCACCCCACACTTAGTGGGAGAGGGCGTAGAGCGGTGCGTTGGAAAGCTCGTGCCGAGAACAGCACAACGGCATGCGTTGCATGAATACCCGCTGTGTATTGTGCCTGGTATGAGCGGTCAAAGTTGATTGAGCCGGCAAAAAAACTAATTACTAAAATCCTTCCCAGGGACTACTGTGTGGGGGTGGGGGTGGACGTGTGCTTTGCAGCGTCACAGTATTCGTGAGTCGCACAGTATGAATCTCCTAGTAGCAGAGCAATGTGCGGAATGGAATCGCGCTCATGACGATGATCTGTGCTCTGTTTGGGTTCCTGTCGCCAGCAGGAACAGGTGTGTGGGGGTGTGCGTTGTGGGGTGTGGGCGTGAACTCCAAATGAAGCGTCACAGTATTCAAGAGTCACACAGTATGAATCTCAATGAAAGTAGCAGCTCCATGGCATCTGTATAGGGCTCGCGACGGTGATCTTCGCTCTCTCTTTGGGTTCTGTCCAGGTGTGGGTGGGTGTGCGGTGTGGACGTGTGCTTTGCAGCGTCACAGTATTCGTGAGTCGCACAGTATGAATCTCCTAGTAGCAGAGCAATTTACGGGATGGAATCGCGCTCATGACGGTGATCTTTGCGCTGTTTGGGTTCCTGTCGCCAGCCAACAGGTGTGTGGGGGTGTGCGTTGTGGGGTGTGGGCGTGCACTCCAAATGAAGCGTCACAGTATTCAAGAGTCACATAGCATGAATCTTAATGAAAGTAGCAGCTCCATGGCATCTATATCGGGCTCACGACAGTGATCTTCACTCTCTTTGGGTGGGTGTGCGGTGTGGGCGTGCGCTTTGTAGCGTCACGTTGTTCAAGAGTCACACAGTACCGTTGTACCGCTTTGCCTTGCCGCCACTTTTATAAAGTTATAAAAGTGGCGGCAAGGCAAAGCGGTACTACGGTAATTAACTCCTTTAGGGGTCAACTGTTTCGAATTTGGGTGCCTTGCCGCGGGATTTTCTAGGGATTTTCCCCCGTTTTGACGTCACTTTTGGCGTTTTTTTTACTTTTAGGCATTAATTTTTAGGAATCGACCTCACCGCGACGTTTTCCGAATTATTTCGTCGGCGAGGCAAAGCGGTACTACGGTATGAACCTCAAAGTAAGTAGCAGCTCTTTGGCGTCTAACACTAGATAAGGCTCGTGACGGTGATCTTCGCTCTCTTTGGGTTCCTGTCGCCAGCAAACAGGTGTGGGTGGGTGTGCGGTGTGACCGTGCGCTTTGTAGCGTCACAGTGTTCAAGAGTCACACAGTACCGTAGTACCGCTTTGCCTTGCCGCCACTTTTATAAAGGGGTTAATTGTTTCGAATCTGGGTGCCTTGCCGCGGATTTTTAAGGGATTTTTACCCGTTTTGACGTAACTTTTGGCGTTTTTTTCTTTTAGGCATTAATTTTTAGGAATCGACCTTGCCGCGACGTTTTCCGACTCATTTAATCGGCGAGGCAAAGCGGTAAGTACTACGGTATGAACCTCAAAGTAAGTAGCAGCTCTTTGGCGTTTAACACTAGATAGGGCTCGTGACGGTGATCTTCGCTCTCTTTGGGTTCCTGTCGCCAGCAAACAGGTGTGGGTGGGTGTGTGGTGTAGGGTGTGGGCGTGCGCTTTGTAGCGTCACGGTTTTCAAGAGTCGCACAGAGTGGATCTCGAAGTATGTAGCAGCTCAGCATTGGCATCAGATAGGGCTCGCGATGGTGATATTCGTTGTCTCTATGTAGCAGCTCAGCTTTGGCATCTACATAGGGCTCGCGACGGCGATCTTCGCTCTCTTTGGGTTCCTGTCGCCAGCAAACACGTGTGTATGTCGGGGGTGGGGTGGGGGGGTGGGCGGGTGCTATGCAGCACCACAGTCACAGAGTTGACAGTCTGTGTGACTACCGATGATCTATACGACTTTTTCGGCTCTAGGCCCGACACCTGGCTAGAACTAGCTGGCAATAGCTGTCTCGCTGAGATGCCGCCGAGGTGGAGCAAGGGACGGCGAACGGCAGTGCTTCCTCAACCAGGCGGTAGACGGCAGTAAATAGGCGGTACGAATTAGTTCCCCGACAGGCAGCTGACCACCAAAATCTCGACAATTCAGTCGAAAACCAGGGGGGGGGGGGCATCTGGAATCGTTTTTTTCAGACCCTATACAGTTACAGTTACAGTTACATGGCATTCCAGCTAAGACAACACTAGTCCTAGTGCCACCGCCCTGTGAAGGACGATAGCCACCAGCCGGTTACCTGCCGTCTAGACTACCGCTCCCGCCGGCTAGTTTAGACCCAAACAAGTCCCTGGGGACATGTCTGGCAAGGAGCGTATAGGAAAGGACCGTCCTCCTCCTGGCCTTTAAGGCCAACCACGCGGCTGTGCCAACTGGCGGCGCTGAAGCAGAAAAGTCCCCGCCTGGCATGGTGCATGGTTGTCCAACTCCATGCATGGGGCTCTGCCTGCGCCCCATGCGTCATGCATGGCCAGGTCCCACCCTCCAGGGGGGCCAAGCCATGACAGACCCTATGTTGACTTATTTTCAAAACGGGCCTGGACCCCCCCCCCCCCCCTCCCAAGTACACCCAGACCTTATCTGCTGGAGCTGAAACTTGGTGGGCAGCTTCGTAACATCGTTCCCATTCCATCGCACAATTTTGGAGGCTGCAGAGCCCAGTCCTACTCCTGAAACTGGCCCCGGAAGACGGCCACACGCCCCGGTGCAGCCCCACACACCGAGGCCCCTTCCACACTCTCCCAACTATTGAACCTCATGAATGACAATGGATTTGGCATCCCTGTCGTAAGACAAATCCATTGCATCCTTCCTCATCCCAATCGGAGGTCTGCAGAGCATTCTGGCTCCGAGGGGGTGTGAACCAGTGGTCCACACCAATCGCCCGGTGTGGACCCTCTTACACCCCCACACAACTGCATTATCTATTGGGTGTGTGGGGGATCTGAGGGTGGATTTGGACTCCTCTTGACGAGAGGAATCCAGCGCACCGACTCTCGTGTCGAACGGATGTCCACATGAAAATTCTGAGAAACGGTTAGCGTGGAATTCTCTCTCATCTAGGGATGGGAAGGGCATGGTGCCGGTCCGGCGTGAAAATTCGAAGTATTTCGACATGGGGGCTGTTCCTAACTTTCCTGCCCCCCCCCCCCCCTGCGAAAAACACTTGTGAATTTTGCGATTTTCGCAACAGAACAATGCAAAAAGATGCCTGAACAGGCAATTCAGGATTTCTGCTGGTGGCTTGGCGGTAGGTATAAATTCATCTGAATCAATTCAGGAAGCACTGGCGAGCGGGTAGGAGCGGTTGCATTCTCTGTTTAACTCGTGTCGCTCGCCGCTGCCTCACTGGCTACTGACCGCTGCTTTGCGTGTTACGCGTGCGCGTACAGGGGCGGCCTCACGACCGCGATGCTCATGATGTTTGTGGTCATGGGTCTGGTCGCCGGGTACGCCGCCGCGCGCCTGTACAAGACTCTCCTGGTGAGCCTGTAGCCTGTTTTGCAGTTTGTTTCATGTTGCGTGTGTGTATATGCTCTGCCGCACGCGAACGTTTGTTTTTTTTGCGTGTTTGGCTGCGCCTGTGCAAAACGCGTGCCTGTGCAAAGCGCGCGCCTGTGCAAAACGCTCTTGGTGAGCCTGTAGCTTGTTTGGAGTCCCCTGGTAGTCACCTCCCTCCCGGCTCCCTGCAGCTCCCTCAATCCCATGAGAATCTCCATCCCATCCCTCAATGTGCTGTCAACTGTATACTGAGTTTAGCGTATGTTTTGTTTTGCGTGCCAGTTTCGCCGCCGTGCGTTTCAACAAGACGCTCCTGGTGCGTCTATTTGCGTTTTGAAACCATACGTTTGGGCAGCCGGGCACCCGGCCATCTGCAGGTGCTTCTTCTCATAGACCTGGTTCATGAGCCCTTCTCATGGGTCACAGTCTGCGAGTTTTGTTGTGTTCTGCGTGCTTGCCTGCGCCGCCGCGAACCTCTGCATGACGCTCCGGGCTAGCCTGTTTGAAACCAACAACTGACCAACCAGTAGCCACAACTGACTGACCAAGCGGGCGAGAGACCAATTAACAAAGGAATCAAAATCTGGTGCCGGTTTGTCCCTCGTCTCTTCGCCTCGTCCTACTCCGACTCAGTGATGCGAACGGCTAAAGCAGAAACGCTCAGGGCTAGTGAGTCTGTTTGGTATTCTAATCGTCACAACATCCATCAGGTGAGTCCGCTCTCGCTCACTCGCGCGCCCTGGCGCGTCGCCAGGCAGTGGCGAGTGTGTCTTGCCCTTTGCGCTTGGCTGCGCTGACGCACGCCCGTACGCGGCGTTTCTGGTGAGCCTGTTTGATTTTGTTTTCCAGGTATTCGACCTCACGAGTCAGCTTCCTCAATCCCGCGCCCCGAGGGTGCGCGCTGGGGCATCGTAAACTGGGAATGTTTAGGGTCTGTGCTGTTTTGCGTGCTTGGCTGCGCCGCCGTGCGCCCCTAGACGCCCCTGGTGAGCCCGAGTTTTTTTGTTGTTCTACACGTGTCTTGACTGCCGCCGCCCCACCGCCGCCCCTCGACGCACGCCCACGCGCACGCGCACCTCAAATACACCCCTCCACACGTGTGTTGAGGGGTGTATCGCTCCACACCTCACATCCACACCTCCTCACATACACAGGGCGACAGCTGGCGCGCCATGACGCTGCGCACTGCGAGCTGTTCCCGTTTTTTTCTCCGCACCCTTTCACACCTCACATCCACACCCTCCACACCTCACATCCACACCCTCCACACCGCACATCCACACCTTCACACATGCACAGGGCGACAGCTGGCGCGCCATGACGCTGCGCACTGCGATGCTCTTCCCCGGCGTCTGTTCGGCCGTGTTCTTCTCGCTCAACCTGCTCATCTGGGGAGAGGTGGGTGGGGCTTTCCACCCTGGGCTTTCGACTCAGGTCTGGGCTCTGTTGCTCTGTTGTGGCTTCATCATTTTGGGCTGTAGACTCTGTGTTGAGCTGTCTCGCTCGGCCGGCTCATCTGGCGAGGTGCGTTGGGGCTTTTGACTGTGGGCTGGGCAGGCTTTTGGGTTTAGGCTCTGTTGTGGCTTTAGACTCTGGGGCTTTGCTGGACTCTAGGGCTCAAGACTATGTGCTAGTCTGTCTTCTTCTCGCTCAGCCTGCTTTTGGGGGCAAGGTGGGTCGGGGCTTTTGACTGCGGGGTTTGGGCAGGCTTTGGACTGTAGGCTCTATTGTTTATATATTGTGGCCTTATTGTGGCTTTAGACTCTGGGGCTTCGCTAGACTCTGGGGCTAGCTCAAGACTCTATGCTCGGCACGACCTGCCGATGCCGCAGTGTGAGTTGGTGATGTTGTGGGTGGGGCTAATGTTGTGCGTGCCGTGTGCACGCTGCGCTGAAGTCGTCCAGCGCCGTCCCTTTCGCCACGCTGCTCACGATGGCGTCTGGGTGGATTCGCGTCTCTCTGCCGCTCCTCACGCTGCTCTTCCCTAACGGGAGAAACCCCCCTCCCACACAAATGCTGCGCAGAAGTCGTCCGGCGCTGTGCCGTTTGTCACGCTGCTCACGATGGCGTTTGGGTGGATTGGCGTCTCGGTGCCTCTCGTCTTTATCGGCTCATATATCGCGTACAAGAAACCGGCAGCAGACGACCCAGTGCGCACAAACAAGGTGCGTGTGTGTGTGTGTGCGTGTGCGTGTGCATGCATATATGTAACACGGCATGTGCCCCTTCCTCCTCCCCCCCCCCCCCCCCCCCGCAGATCCCGCACCAGATCCCTGAGCAGCCCTGGTACATGAACCCCGTGTTCTGCTGCCTCGTCACACGTGCCCCGCAACATTTCCCTGCGCTGTGCAGATGCTGCGTGTGTCCCCTCCCCCCCCCCCTTCCCCCTCCCCCCTCTGTCCATCTTGAGATTCAAAAGATACCACCACCACACACACACACACACACACACGTGTGCACGTGCTGCACAGACCCCGAACCAGATCCCGGAGCAGCCCTGGCACAAGAACCGCCTGCCCTGCTGCCTCGTGGGCGTGCCTGCGCTTTGTGTTGACGCTGCTCGTGCCCCCCCCCCCCCCCCTTCCCCCCTGTCCATCTTGGGATCAATAGACCCCCCTCCCCCCCCCCCCCCCCCCCCCCCACACACACACGTGTGCACGTTGTGCAGATCCCGCGGCAGATCCCTGAGCAGCCATGCTGTGCTGCCTCGTCGCCTTTCATTGCGCCTTTCCCTGCGTGCTGACGATGCGCGTGCCCCCCCCCCTCTGCCCCCTCCGTCCTCAATCAATCTTTGGATGCAATAGACCCCTCTATCCCCACCACTACCACCACACGCACACACCCACACATACGTGCTGCGCAGATCCCGCGCCAGATCCCTGAGCAGCCCTGGCACAAGAACCCCGTGTTCTGCTACCGCTTCGCCTTTCCTTGCGCCTTTCCCTGCGTGCTGACGCTGTGCGTGCCCCCCCCTCCTCCCCCTCTTTCCATCTTGGGATTCAATAGACCCCCCCCCCCACACACACACACACACGTGCTGCGCAGATCCCGCGCCAGATCCCTGAGCAGCCCTGGTACATGAACCCCGTGTTCTGCTGCCTCGTCGGCGGCGTGCTGCCGTTCGGCGCCGTCTTCATCGAGCTCTTCTTCATCCTCACGTCCATGTGGCTGCAGCAGTTCTACTACCTGTTTGGTGGGGAGGGTGGGGCGTGTGTGTTGGGTCTTGGGTGTAATGTTGTTTGTGTGTTTGTTTGTGTGTGTGTGTGTGTGATGGGGGGGGGGGGGCTCTCAGGGCGCAGTGTTCATCGAGCGCTTCTTCATCCTCACGTTCATGTGGCTGCAGCAGTTCTACTACCTGTTTGGTGAGGGACGGTGAAGTATGGGTCTGTCAGGTGTGTGGGGTTGTGTGAAAGGGGTGTATGTGGGGGGGGGGGGGGCGCTCTCAGGGCGCCGTCTTTATCGAGCGCTTCTTCATCCTCACGTTCATGTGGCTGCAGTAGTTCTACTACCTCTGTGGTGAGGGACTGCGCTGAGCTTGTGCCGTGACGCCATACAGACACGAGCACACTCGTGCACACACGCACACACAAGCGTGCACGCGCCACTTGGAGGACTCCTGCACGCCTGCTGACCCACTCTCGCCTCTCCCCCGCCTCGCCCCGTCCTGTCCTGCGCCGTTCCGCTTAGGTTCCCCCGCGCTGGTGCTCCTCACCCGCATCAACACGCACCCCCCCACCACGCACAGCACACGCATATGCGCACACACACACCCTCCTCATTCAACGTCACGTTGGCGAACGCCCACTGACTGCAGGCTTCCTTGCCCTTGTGTTCCTCATCCTCGTCATCACGTGCGCCGAGATCTCAATCGTGCTGTGCTACTTCCAGGCAAGTTCAAGAACCGGGTCGGGGATCTGAGGTGCAGCTCTGCAAGGCCAGACACTGCTGTTGCACACACTCACACTCACACACACACACGCACACGTGCACGCACACGTGGCCTTACGCGCGTGATCCTGCCCTCCGCAACCCAGTCCGCCCCCACCAACCAACGGCAGCTCTGCACCGAGGACCACAGCTGGTGGTGTCACGGTGTCACTCCAACTCAACCACATCAAGACGCAGGGCATTCGAACCCAACCGAATGCAAGTTTGAATCAATCCAACCACCCTCCCAACACCCCCACCCCCACCAACCACTTACAGCTCTGCTCCGAGGATATAACCGGTGGTGGCGCTCCCACGCAACCACGTCAGACGCAGGGCATTCGAACCCAACCGAATGCAAGTACGAATCCAACCACCCTCCCAACACCCCCACCCCCACCAACCACCGACAACTCTGCACCGAGGACACAACCGGTGGTGGCGCTCCCTCACGTCGGGCGCAGGGCGTTTGAGCTCGACCCAATGAGTGAATGCCAATGCGAGTCCACCCACCCCCACCCCGTCGCAGCTCTGCTCCGAGGACTACAACTGGTGGTGGCGCTCCCACTTAACCACGTCAGGCGCAGGGCATTCGAACGCAACCGAATGCGAATACAAATCCAAACACCCTCCAAATACTCTACCCCCCACCCCCAAAACCCACAAACAGCTCTGCTCCGAGGACTACAACTGGTGGTGGCGCTCGTACTTCACGTCGGGCGCGTCCGCGCTCTACCTGCTCGCCTACTCCATCTTCTACTTCTACTCGCGGCTCGACATCTCAAAGACCGTGCCGATGCTCATGTGCGTGCGTGCGTGCGCATCCTGGCCATGGTGCATGCGCGCTTTGGGGCGGGGCAGGGGCGGGGGCGCCTGACGGGGGGCAGGAGCGTCTGACGCAGGGCGGGGGCGTCCGACGGCTACCAGCATGCGGCAGCGCGCAGCCAGGAATTGAGGCTCGGGTGGTGGTGCCACGCGGCATATGGTCGTGTGCATGCGTACTGGTACAGGGCTGTACTAGGGGCGCACCCCGCATTAAAGGGGCGGTGTCCCCTGGTGCCTAGACACGTACCATGGGCGGCTTTGGGGCGCCCGCTCGACGCCGTGCCCTCACTGCCACAAGCTCCGCACCCACCTCTCCGCCTGGCTGCGCCCGCCTCCCACCTTCTCCCCGTGCCCCCTGCCCCCCTGACTCTCTGCGCACCTCCACGCTGCCTCGGAGCGACGCCTCCCACCTTCTCCAGCGACCTCTGTCCCCATTTCACGCACACCTCAACGACGCCTCACCTGGACGCACCTCACACCTTGACACTGCACACTGGACACGTGGACACTGGACACCTGTTGTCGCAGGACGTCGGGTCTAGCTTAGCTTGCTGTGTAGAGCAGGGTGTCACCTAGACACCTGGCCTCACACCTGGACGCACCTCACAACACGCAGGTACTTTGGCTACATGGCGGTCGTGTCGTATGGCTTCTTCTGCCTCACCGGGACCATTGGCTTCTGCGCGTGCTACCTGTTCGTCCGCACGATCTACGCATCGGTCAAGATCGACTGAGCGGGAGGGGCAGTTGGGGGTTGGGGGCCGGGAAGGGTTTACGACGGCTGCGTTGCGTCGCGGCAAGTAGGAGGTCAGGAGTGATGACATATAAATGGGGGGCAAGCCGGGGAGCCCCGGGGCGCTCCAGCCTGCTTGATACAGCTAGGACTCACTAGGACCCTTGGTTGTTGGATCACATGCCATGATGTCAATCTGTGCTGCAGTGCATGTGTCCACGCGCGCCTGTTGCCCACCCGCTCCACGTGTCACCACCCTCCCCCCCTCTTCCGCAACACAGCCGACTGCCGCGCCCCGGCTTATTATCCCTTGGGACCTGGTCGTAGTATTTGCAGCACCGCCTCTGTCCCGCTGATGTTCCACGTCTCCACATGCCTCTCCACCTGCGTCGGGCAGTGTGTGCGTTTGTGGGATCGCGGCGGTCATGGGCATCTGATGGCGCCACAAAATCTGTTCACCTGTGGGCTTGCTGGGAGACCCCCCCCTGATCAGGGCGAACCTGTCAGCCTGGCTGACGAGCCCCACCCCCTCTCTTATTGGATTGCACCTGGTTTGCGTCTGCGTTGAGCGTGTACTCTGTCGCGCCAATGACCTGCGGTGGCGGCGTGCAAGTGCGTGGCGGTGCGGTGTGTGCGTGCACAAGCAAGGCCCTGCACGCGTGCGTTGGCACACACGTGCACACCCACGTGCGTGATTGCGTGTGCGTTTGCGTTTGCGCGTGTGTGTGTGTGCACACACGTGCGTGTGTGCACGCGTGCGTTTGCGTGTGTACGCGTGCACACGCACGCGGGCCCCTCACCGACACGCGTGGCCGCCACGGCAGCTTCAGCGTCGTCTCCAGCACCCACTCGCTGCGCAGCACGCGCGGCGGAGCGGCGCCGTCGCTTCCCCTGCCTGTTTTTCCGCTGCCAGTGGCCCTGCTCCCGGTGGTCGAGCGCTGCCGCTCCTGCGTGGCCGGCAGCTGCTCCGCGATCGACAGCAGCTCCACGCGCGGCGATAGCAGGAACGGCACGAGCAGCTGCAGGTTGCGCTTCCACAGCGCGACACCTGCGCGCACAATGGAGGGGGAGGGCAGGGCTTCGTCTGCACCAATCAGCGCGTGCGCACTTTTCTGGGTGTGCTGCTCCACGCGCGGCGAGGGCAGTAACGGCACGAGCAGCTTCAGGTTGCGCTTCCAACGTGCAACACCTGCGCATGCGCGGCGGGGATGCGAGGGGAGGCTGACAAGCCGCAGCAATCAACGCGATCCCACCTAGCCAACATGCGCGCATGCGTGGGAGCGTGTGGGTGCCACACGTGCGGTGTGCTGAGAGAGCCCGCATGCGACCTGCGCCCGCGCACGCGCCCGACATGCCAATGCGATTTCCCCTAACAAGCGTGTGTGTGCCACAAGTGTGGTGCGCTGCGAGTGCTGCGAGCCTGCATGCGCCCTGCGCCCGCGCACGTACCTGAGAATGCCACCGTGGGGTCGGCAAAGTAGCAGTCAGCGTCGTAGATGGCGTCGTCAATCACCCTGGGCGGTGGGGCGCGTGCAGCACGTGCAGGGCAGCGGGTGTCACTCCAGGCACCGCTCGTGACGCTCCGCCGTCACTGCTCCCAGAGGAGCGCAGCAGCCCAAACAAACTACCATACTGCGGCCTTCCAAAGTAATGAAAAGTAAACGAGCTATAGCCGAGGAGCTGATAAACAATTACATTGTCGCCTGTAGTCCCGTGCAACCGGGGCAGCGGCATGTGATAGGGCAGTTACCCCCCCCCCGCTCTCCCTCGCCCCGCCCCGCTCCCGTCCGCGCCGCACCAGCCAAACCTACCCTGTGATGATGTATGCGTTCTGGGTGAAGTCCAGGCTGATTCGTTGCACGAGGCCTTTGACATCGCCAGGTCGGAGCGGCTTGGTCTTCGGCGCCTCAGCAGCAATCTGCTCGCACCAAAAGGGTGGGTAGTGGTGGCAGCATTTGAGCAGTTGATGCCGAGTGGCCGCTCTTTCTAGGGGGGGGGGCACGCACCCAGCATGGGCAACGAGCACACGAGCGATGGATCAAGGCGCGCGTGGTTCACACGCGCGGTGCCTGCGTGTGTGTGGAAGCAGTCCGCCCGTGTGCAGCCCGCTGTGTGCAAGCAGCCCGCCGCTCCTCACCTCCTCGTACCGCGCTTTTCCCACGCCCGCGAGGCGCAAGCCCTCGGTCAGCACAGCCACCAGGCCGGTCGTGAGCGGGTTGGCTGCCATGCGTGTGTGTATGTATGTGTGTGTGTGTGTGTGTGTGTGTGTGCATCTGTCCCGTGTGTGTGTGTGTGTGTGCGTGCGTGCGTGCGTGTCTGCTACAGTGTGTGTGCGTGCACGACTGCCACCATGAAACAGGCGGGTGGAAGTTGCGTATGTGTACGCCTCTTCCCTTGCATACTGCCAGTCGCATGCATGAGTGGTGCACAGGTGCATGCATGCATGCATGAGTGGTGCATGCCGCGGCCGGCGTTGTGTGTGTGCCCATACACCGCTGTCACATTGAATCGGAAGATCGACACGCACATGCATGCCATGCGCACTCACCCTGCTGTCGTGGTTTGCTCGCGCGCGCTGTTAGGTCTCGTTGTCCCACACGCGTGATCGCCTGCACGCGCCCGGGGGTGGCGTATGGGGCCACGCTTACATTGCGTAGTTGCATCTCGATGTCGATCTATCAATCAACACCCTTGACGCGCCGAGAAGTGCAGGAGCCACACTTGTTCGCCAATCAAAGAAAAACTTCACTCCCAGAAGCTTTAGACTACCATGTCAACTGAGCAGGGCAACGACCTCGCTGCGCTTCGCGCGCTGGCTGAATCCCCCGCCTCGATGGCTGAGGCAATGGGGACGGGGTCGGAACCCTGCCCAGAGCTCACCATCCCTGCCAGGGGCCTGCCCGAGGACATGTCGGACGAGGAAGAGGGCAGCACCTCAGGCGAGGAAGATGACGAGGAGGGAGAGGAAGAGGCGAGTGGCGCAGCCCATGCAGCACGCACGCCCACCTTGCTTGCAGCGCCTGCTCACACGTGTACCCACTGCCAATTCCGGCGCATGGAGCTGCTACTGCGTGCAGGACGATGACGACGAGGAGGAATGGGAGCGCCTGGAGCACGAGCACTCGAGGGAGGGCCGGGATCACGAGCAGGCGGCACGCGGCCGCGCACGAACTCCTGGCGCTGCGCCCTCCTGGCGCAGCGCCCTCCTGATGCTGCTGGTGCTCGCTGCATGCGTTCTGTCCTACTATGGCATCCTGGTGGCGCGCGGAGGGCAGTTGCCGGTGCGCATGGGCACGGGTCGTGCGCTAGACGAGACGAGCAGCACGGGCGCGCACGCATGCACGCACACAGAGCAGCAGCAGCAGCAGCAGCAGCCCAACATTAGTATGCACACACACACACACACTCACACACGACCATGCGCAGTTCCACGAGCACATGGTGGCTGACGCTACGGGCGGCCAGTGCAACGTGCGCGACCTCCGCGACCTGACGACGCAGCTGGCCGAGGGCCAGGCACACACGAGCGCGCGCCTGGACGCGCTGGTGTGCAGCGTTGGCGTGCTGCAGGGCGCGGTCGCCGAGCTGGAGAGGCGCGCGGGGCTTGTAGCGGGGTGCCCATTGTCGGCTTTGGAGGCTGCACACGGCGGCCGTGTGCCGGCGGTTGTGGCCGCCCATTCGCCGCTCGCTGACGAATCCGCCTCCGCCATCGACTCTGCCTCTGATCGCATTGCGCGCTGGTGGCGCTCGGCGGCATCGCTGCTGCACGCGCACGGCGCTGATGCCGTCACCTTCGTCAGCCCTGCCGCGCGCTTCCTCTCTGCCTCACCCCTGCCGCCAGCGCTGGCTGCGTGGCTTGATGGCGGCGGCGGCGGTCTCGCTGTTGCTGGCGGCCGCTCCGCAGCAGCGCAACGGCCGTGGTGGTGTCCCGCGCTCGGGCGCTGCTCGATTAGGCTGCGCGGTGCGCCATCACCTGTGGTCAACTTCACGCTCGTGTGCGACGCAGCTGCGCAGTCCAATGCCACCGTCACCGTGGCCAACCGCACGGTCTCCGTGACAGCGGTCACGCTGCTGCGCGCCGACAGCGCTGAGTCGACGCCCACGGCTCGCTGGCCGCGCGCGTTCCGGCTGTGGCGCCTCTCGACTACCACGCTCCCCGGCAACACTGGCGAGCGCGTGTGGACGCTGGTGTCGCAGTGGGAGCCGCCTACGCCCTGGCAGCCTGCGGGCGCGAGCTGCGCCACCCACGTCCTGCCGACCCCGCTGTCTGTTGAGTGCCCTGGCGGCGCCCTGGCGCTCGAGGGGGTGACCGACCCTGCTGACTACCACCCCGACTACTACTTCCCGGCGGTGCTGCTGCACTCTGCAGGCTGAGCCGCCAATGCCGACCCCGCTCCTTCCCACCCCCTGCCTGCTCTGCCCACACACTGCTGGTTAGCTGCTTACACGCATACATGTACCCAAATCGCGCATGCATGCATGGAACCATGCCTTTTTTACAGGCTATAGGACAGCAGGAGGTAGATCTGCAGTCTAGATTTCTCCTCACACCAGGTTGCCTCTCCCGTTCTCGCATGCCCCCGCCCCCAGCGGTCCGTTGCTTTGACTTTTTGTGCTGCCCCAACAGTGTAATCACTGCGAGTTGACACATTACGCAGCGCTCTCCGCCTTCCTCTCCTTGCAACAACTGATATACGTCAGCCAGTGGGGCTCTGGGCAGAGCGGGCACCGCGCTTCAGAGGGAATCGTACAGCTGCAACATGGAATGTGCTTGACCAGCGGGCACGAGATGCGCGTCCACCGTGTCTGCACGCACGTATCAGTGATTCCTGCCCTACAGCTCAGCTGAGCAGAAACTCAGCCGCGCCAGGATAGAATGCAGCGGATCCCTTTGCAACAGTTCGTTACGAGGCGACCCAGGAGGGCAGGGCCGCGCACGCGAGCGCCAGCGCTGCGGCGGCGAGCACACAGAACAGGCCACAGCGCTCGTGCTCGTTGATGAGCGCCGGGGGGTGCATGCCAAGGAAGAAGTTGAAGCGGCAGAGCACGTTGCGCCACCGCCCGCGCGCCAGGTGCCCAGCCAGGTGCCCCAGCTCGCTGGCATTGTGTGCGAACGTGGCGCTGAGCACGACGGCGGCCCTGCGCGCGGCGGGCGCTCCCGTCGATAGTGGAGCAGGCAGCGTGTCGGGCACGCGGAACGGCAGCACCACAAAGTACCACAGAAGCATGGTCGCGAAGTCGGCTGCGATCAGGGCGGCGGCAAACGCGGCGCACGCAGCAGCCGCGTGCACGGCGTTGAGCGGGAGGCCCGCGGGCAGCAGCAGCGGCGCGAGCGGCGTCAGCAGCAGCGCCTCTGGCAGGTTGGGGGGTGCCCAGAACATGAAGCCTGAGTACCTGGAAGGAGTGTGGTTGAGCAGGGGGGGACTTTTAGGGGGGAGGACGGCACATGAAATAAAATCCGAGCCTTTCTGAAATTCACTCTTGTGCACCCCGCGACCCCCTCCCTGAGCAACACACTTAGCCTTGTTGAAACCTACTCCTGTGCACCCCACGACCCCCACCACGTCTCACCATCTACTTGTCCACCAGAAGTCCGTCGCCGACCGCCCACTGGTACAGGCGCACCCACATCGACAGCATGGTCGGGCGCCACGGGTGCTCAACGATCGCGCTCGGCACCGGCTCCAGCCGCGCGCCCGCCAGGATGCAAATGTCGATGTCCTGGGCAAGGTTGGCGTGGGCGGGAGGGTGCGGCCAAGCGAGGGCGCGTGCTTTTGCAGAGGTTGAGGAGGACATGTGCGTGGACATGTGCCTGGGGCACGGCCAAGCGTGCGCATGCGTAGCAGTGCGTGGGCGTGCATGCTTGTGTGCGCATCTCCCCTCCCTCTCCCACCTCCCCGCCGCCCGTGCGCGGGAAGCGCCGGGTCCCAGCGAAGCACGAGGTTGGCCGTCACCCCCCACGGCACGGTGGTGCCGTAGCTCGCTGCCCACCCAGCCCCATGCCAGAAGAACGTTGCCTCGCAGTGGAGGGCATCTGTCCACACGCGGCCATCGCGCGGCAAGCGAGACATGCCTACAAAGCCACGCACGTGCGGCTTGGCGCGGATCGCGGCGCCGTACTCCAGAAGCAGCCGGTGGTGCAGCACTACGTCGTCATCAATGAACAGCATGAGTGCAGGCGGGAGGAAGGAGGGCGGGGGCAGCTTGGGTCAGAACCAAGGATACAAAGCAAGCAAGCATTGCACACCCCTGAAATTGATAGGCATAACCTACTCGCAGGATCCCCCCCCCGTACTTATTACCAGCGGCTATATGCCACACACAAACACCCGTACGCACACACACACACGCACCTGCGAGTAGCACTCCTGCATCATTCGCTGCCGCGTCGCGCACACGCCGACGTTGCAGGCGTTGACGCGCAGCCGCAGCTGTGGCAGCTCCAGCTCGAGGTCCCGCAGCTCGGCGCGCTCGTGCGGCGCCAGTGGCTCGCGCAGATCAAGGCAGACCACGAGGCGCACACTCATGTCTTCCGGCACCGGTAGCGAGCTCACGCACAAAGCTCGGACGGAAACGCCTCATCGGCACGCACACGTCGAGCGTAACCACAGGGGGCGGGCCGCAGGGGAGGTAGCGCGAGAACACGTCCGTGCGCCACTCAAAAAAACGGCAGCGCACGTAGCTCGGCTCACCTGACTCGTTGCTGCACAGCCCGCCGGCCACTCCGCCGTGCGTGTTGGTGAGGTGCGTCGCAGCGGTCATGGCGAATGAGCCGCAGTGGCGCCACAGCTCGGAGAGGAAGACGTCGGCCTCCTGGTTCATAAACTCGGCGGGAAGGAAGTCGCGGACAACGGCCTGCGAGGCAACGTGAACGCTCATATGTTTTATGAGGCAGTGGGCACTGCGTGGGCACGACCGCATCAGTGCAGTTTGGGGGCATCGCGGCGTGGCGGCACACGAGCGCAGCACTTCTACTGGTCAGACTCACCAGGTGGGCACGTGCGACCGCAGGAAAGCACGGCCATCCCGGGTGCAGGTTCTCTCGCACCTGCGTGTGCATGCAAAGGAAGAGGCGTCACGAGCTTGTGCTGGCAGGCTTGTGCTAGCAGGCTTGTGCGAAGATCTGTGGATCGAGCTCACCCACCGCCACGCACACGCAGCCGGACGCCACCATGTGCAGCACCTCGTCCACGACGTCTGCCGTCAGGCCGACTGCGTCGCCACCCAGTAGCAGCACGGCGGCGACGTCTGCATTGAGACTGAACGCTTTCAATGCCATTGCGCTCCACAGCTTGCAAAGGGCAAACGGTGCGTGGGCCTTGTGGGGCGGCTCATGCACCACGAATGGCACGCCTGACGCCTGGAGCGCACCAAGCTGTGGGTCGTCAGCATCCAGGCCAGCAACGACCAGAATCCGCTCGCCTGCCTCCCTCCTCACCGCCGCGACCACAGCTGCGGCATCGGTGCCCTTGCGCAAAGGGAGGATCATCCCGATAAGGGGGGCCATTGTGAGTATTTGATGGCCACGGACCAGGCACGGGATCGTATCGTGTTCATACTTTTCACACATTTTTTTTTCTATCTTTTCTTGGATCCCTATATCATCGCATATATGTCTATATATACGCGATGATCGCTTCCACGTCGATGCAGCTGTCACATCAAAAAGGAAATCGCATGGGACGTGCAGGCAGAGCGCGAGCAGGCAGAGTGCTCGCTGCCAGCGCTTCAGGTAGCCTCACCACCAGCTCGTGCGGCCTGAAATGGGCCGACCTCAGACATGGTAGTGGAGATGTCTGCCTGGAGCGCTCGACTGCACGGCAAGTTTGCTTGCATGGCAGAGCATCTGCATGGCCATGCCCGCATGGATGGACGGATGCGTCCCGGTGCACATACAGCTTGAAAACTGTGTGGCATGTGTGCACCACGACGCAGATGCCACTACGAGGGGCGGTTTGAAGACGGCCGCGTGTTTGACAGCAGCCGGGGCGGCAGCGGGCCCATCTCTGGTGAGTGAGATGGGCACCACCTCACTCCCCCCTCACTCCCATCTCACTTCCCCCTCACTCCCCCCTCACTCCCCCCTCACAAAGTCACCATCGGCGTTGGAATGGTCATCTCAGGCTGGGACCTTGGCATATTGGGGTCTGAGCAGGAGGTGCGCTCGGTTGCTATGTGCAGCAGGGGGGGGAACCCAGAGCGCTAATAACAAAACTCGGCCAGCCACAACGTTTATGATGTGCATGTGTGTGTGCGTGTGCTTCCGTGTGCGCCACTGTGTGCTACCGTGTGTGCGTGTGCTACCCCTTCACGTGGTGTGAAATGTGCAAGGACATATTTTTTACCAGCTGCCAAACCACGCGCAGGGCATCCCCCCGATGCGCGTTGGCGGGCGAAGACGGCTGGTCGTGCCGCCAGAGCTGGGGTATGGCTCAGCCGGCTTTGGAAACGGGCTCATCCCGCCGCACACGGTCTTGGAATTTGACGTCGAGCTGCTCGGGCCGCCGAACGCGCTGGAGCAGCTGTGGGGAGACGCGGCACGCCTGCTGTCGGAGCTGCGGTCGGGCGTGTAGTGGGGTGTTCAGAGCGCTGCTGCTGATTGCAGGAGCAGGGAAGCCATGCCACACACGCCTGTGCGCGGACGGTGTGCCAACCTGGGCAAGGGTAGGGCGTGACGCTGCAGCGATGGGAAGGGGCCTGTACCGCCATTGTACCGCCCGCCCATCGCTCTGTGTACCACCATGACAGCACAGCGCTGAAACCGCGTTGACAGCTGCTTTATGAGCGACGGGCGGCCACTGGGCGACCTAGGTGGAGGCGGCTCTGGCGCTGGGCCTTGGGTCGCGTGGGGCCCACGCGCGACTGACATGCAGGTCTGCGCGGACATGAGGCGGCAGTGTTGGTGCTGTGGTGGCTGCCGCTGCTGAGCGCCTCGCCAGGAGCCCATCAGGCGGCTGAGGGTGGGTGGGTTCCACAAGCACGCTGCGTTGCGAGTGTCAGAGTCCCCGTGCGGGTGGCGGTGTCGCGAGGAGGGCGGGCCGGCCGGCGACGGCATGGCGTGCACACTGCTTCTGGGGCTCGGTGGCGGAGGCGGTGGTGGGCTGCTGCCCCTCCCTGCCCCGACCCAAGTGGTGACGTGAAGCCAGGTGGAGCCCCCCACCGCTAGGGTGCGTGCTGGTGTGTGGGCGTTGGTGGCAGCGGGCATGGTGGACGCCACACTCTGCAGCGCGACCGCCGCCACCTGAGGCGCGCCCGGGTGGTGGTGTGCTACCCCTTGCCAGCACGGCGGCAGTTGACCGTGCGTTGTTGGAGTGGTGGACGCCAGTTTTGACTTTGAACCAGATGTCCTCCTAGACCCCTGTTTGGGTGGCGTTATTGTGCCCCCCCCCCCTTTGCTGTTGGCAGGTCTTCAGTCTTCACTGCTCTCTTTATGTAACGCTTTGGAACCCGAACCCGTAGGAGTGACCAGCGTGTGCCTCTGCCGGCGGTCACACGCTGACCGGCAGTGGATTGTAAATTCATCATACTCATGCCCTGCGGAACCGCACATCCACGACACCCCCAAGGCCAAAGGTCTTCGCACAGCTGTAGCCCACAGACCAAGGACAGGCGGGACATTGGCGCTAATAATCCGAGGAGGATGTCGCTGTGATGCACGCTAGGGTTGATGATTCGAGGACGCCCAGTCCCAGGTAGCCAGAAGTAGGGACCGCGAGGAGAGACCCAAGAGACAGTTAGAGAAGAGGTGGCTGCTTGCGTGTCTCACTGCTCAAGCAAACACCGCCCCCAACAGAACTGTAGCGCATGCAGTGGCTGTGACGCGTGCACAGTGATGAGAGAGGCGAGGTAGACAGAGGGTGCATAAAATAGGAGGCAGCGAGACACGTGCGACAGAAGAGAACTAGTGGTTGTGTTGAAAAACACATGTTTGGTTGTGGGTGCTTGCTTGGCGGCAGTGGTAGCCGTTTGTCGGAGGCGTGCCTCAGTGAGAGAGGCACAGAGGTCATATGATGGATCAGATGACTGGAGCTGGTGCTCCGGGCGGATATTGCTGAAGCAAAATTGCTTACGCGCGCTCCCCGCGGATGCGGCGCGCAAGCTGGATGTCCTTGGGCATGATGGTGACGCGCTTGGCGTGGATGGCCGCCAGGTTGGTGTCCTCGAAGAGGCCCACCAGGTAGGCCTCCGCTGCCTCCTGGAGGGCGAGCACGGCGGAGGACTGGAAGCGCAGGTCGGTCTTGAAGTCCTGGGCAATCTCACGCACCAGGCGCTGGAACGGCAGCTTGCGGATGAGCAGCTCGGTCGACTTCTGGTACTTGCGGATCTCGCGCAGGGCGACGGTCCCAGGGCGGTAGCGGTGGGGCTTCTTGACGCCGCCCGTCGCGGGAGCAGACTTGCGAGCCGCCTTGGTGGCGAGCTGCTTCCTCGGGGCCTTGCCGCCGGTCGACTTGCGGGCAGTCTGCTTGGTGCGGGCCATGTTGCTGTTGGAGTGTCTAAGAGTGTTCCAAATAGTGGGTAGGGCGTCGGGGCGCGGTCAAGTAGTGGCGAAACAGTGGGCGTCCTGGTGATCCGTCACTTTGCAACAGGGGCGCCTTGACTGGTGTTGACCGCGCTCCTTGACTTGCAAAGTGACGGATCAGCAGGACGCGCCCCCTTTGCGCCCTCCTCAAATACCGCCCCCCCTCGCGGCCTCACCACTTGGAAGCTCACGGACCCCCCTCGCGGCCTCATCACTTGGAAGCTCACTTCCACCTCCCCCCGCACTACTACTTAACCATGTCTGGACGCGGCAAGGGCGGCAAGGGCCTCGGCAAGGGCGGCGCCAAGCGCCACCGCAAGGTGCTCCGCGACAACATCCAGGGCATCACGAAGCCTGCGATCCGCCGCCTCGCTCGCCGCGGCGGCGTCAAGCGCATCAGCGGCCTCATCTATGAGGAGACGCGCGGCGTCCTCAAGGTCTTCCTCGAGAACGTCATCCGAGATGCCGTCACCTACACCGAGCACGCGCGCAGGAAGACCGTGACCGCGCTCGACGTCGTCTACGCGCTCAAGCGCCAGGGACGCACGCTCTACGGCTTCGGCGGTTAAGCATCACCGCCGCCTAGCTCTCAGCCCTGGAGCTGTTACTTACTTCGACCACCACCACAAATCTCGGTCAACGCAAACAGTCAACCAACCAAACATGTGTTTTTCAACACAACCACTCGTTCTCCCCTCTTGTGCCTCTCATGCCTCCACTAGTACTGCACGCATGCATATGCCTCAGCTGCACGCCTCGCTTATCGCTGCGGGTGTGCCGCCACGGCTGCCCCGCATGAATGTGTGATCTGATCTTTCATTCTGATCTAGTTGTGTGCTCGTGCACCTGCCCGGCCATCCAACAGTCGGGGGTGCACAGGGTGGATGCAGACATGTGGACCCTCGCACCGTCTGCCCCACCACCCGCACGTCTCACGTGTACACGCACGCACCTGGCGCTCACGCGTGCTCCCTCTCCCGACGCATGCACCACGTTCATGCCCCCCACACGCACAGCCTGCATTGCAGCACTAGCGCAGCACATGTGCACAGCCATGACAGGATGCGAAGCACATTTCCACCAAAGTACACACACTTATATGGGGCTCGATTAACGGAGGCGCGTTCTCGTTGCCGAGCCCTGGACCCAGCAATGCGGCGCTGCTGGTGACGAGGATCTCCGTGCCGCTGACGAGCGGGGTAAAATACGACTGGCCCGGCTCCTGCTAGACTGCCCCTCGGTGGAACACTTCAGGAGCGGCTTGCCCGGCGCTGCCATGGCTTGGCGAGTAGCCGCGGCGCTGCCGCGGCCCGTGCTGGGAGACGGCCCTTATCCTCCCCCCATGCAGGACGCCATGCGGCACCGATCTCGACGAGTTGATCGACGAGCGGAGGAGCTGGCGCCCGTCAATGCATGCTGGACATTGGTCAAGATGGCTGCCCGTGGAGGCGGGCTACCATCACGGCTTCAGCGGTGGCGACCGCCGAGGCAACACAGAGTAAATCCGCTTCACCAATCGCAGCGTTCGTCACCGCGCTCATCCTCGGGGTCGCTCGTCTGCCGGTGACTGGCGTTGGAAGGTCTTCAGGCAGCCTCCATGACAACTCTGTCGTCCATGCACCCCTGGAGGGTGGGACCTGGCCATGCATGAGGCATGGGGCGCCGGCTGAGCCCCATGCAAACGAGAGCTGGACAGCCATGCACTGCCAGGCGGGGACCGTTCCAGTCAGCGCCAGTCGGCTCTGCCGGCTTGACTGGCCACAAGGCCACTACTGTGACCCTGAGGAAGGTCCTCTCCTATATGCTCCTTGCCAGACATGTCTCTCAGAGACCGCTGTTTGGGGTAGTCTAGCCGGCGGGAGCGGTAGTCTATCGGCCGGGAGCCGGCGGTACTCTAGTACTTAAGTGTGCTGGAGTATCGGCGGGTGTCTCTAGTAGAAGAGTAGCCTGCTTAGCTGGAAACCCCGTGTTACTGTTACACACACTTGCCAATCACGGCACACGCGTGCCCATGACGTGCATGTGCACTCCCATCGAAACATATGTGGGTCGTAGGATCACTCAGTGACAGCTGGCGTGCTCGCAGCATGTCCTGGTACACACGACAGGTGGTGAGGCAGGCAGTACAGCAGGTAGTGCCATGGGCCAAGCGACAGGCCGCGATGGGTGCACACAGAGGGGGAGGGGGGCAGGGACGACGCATACTGGGCAGCACACAGTGGCAGGCACGTTTACTATCCGGCAGCACGGGCACGGCTATGGCTAGCTAGCACTCCGCTTGCTGGCACGGCTCCTACTCGGCATTCACTGAGTGGTAGCAGGTAGTGATGGGGGCAAGCGGCAGGCCACAACACAGGAGGGGGGGGGGAGGGGGGCAGGCATGGGAGCAGGCACGGCTAGTTCTCTGTAGCCCACAGTGGGGAGCACGGCTACTACTAGCTCGCAGCCGCCAGGTTGGGCAGCATGTAGACGCACGCGATTTGCTGCATAGCATGGCCAGAGAGAGGGCAGAGATTGTTTGTGCTGTTGCCGTCGTCGATTGCTTGTGCTGTTGTAGGCACACGGGATTCAGATGGCTGCCACATTCACCGGCCGCGTGCTCTGCATGGAAGGAAAGGCATGTGTGTTCAAGCATCTCCGTCCTCTGCATGCTCCCCCCGGAAGTGGTGGCAGCACATGCTTGCAGTTTCGCTGCATGCATCGCCCCGTGGGCGTGCACGCAATGCAGAGAGGCAAGGCAGACGCAGGGTCGGACACAGTGAGAGAGCACGAATGGGTAGTGTTGAAAAACACTTGTTTGGTTGCTTACAAAGCAGCAGGGAGGGGGTTGTTGACTGGTGGGTCAACAGAGGATGCTGCGCTTGCTTACGCGGACGTGAACTTGGTGACGGCCTTGGTGCCCTCTGACACTGCGTGCTTGGCGAGCTCGCCCGGCAGCACGAGGCGCACTGCCGTCTGGATCTCGCGCGACGTGATGGTGGGCTTCTTGGTATAGCGCGAGAGGCGGGAGGCCTCGGTCGCGACCTTGTCAAACATGTCGTTCATCATGGAGTTGAGGATCGACATGGCCTTGGACGAGACGCCCGTGTCGGGGTGCACCTGCTTGAGGACCTTGTAGAGGTAGATCTTGTACGTCTCGACGCTCTTCTTGCTCTTCTTCTTCTTGCCGCCGGCCTCCTTCTTGGCAACAACCTTCTTGGCGGGGGCCTTGCTCGCCACGACGGCCGTCTTGGGCTCCTTGGGTGCCATTGTGTTGGGTATCTGTAGTGAACAGGTGTGCTGAGAATGGTAGCGGGGGCGCTTTAAGAGGGGGCGCGGGGTTGCAGACCCTCGGATCAGCAGGACGCAGGACCTCGAGCTGCGGCGTTGACCGTGATCGACGTCCTGCTGATCCGGGGGTCTGCAATCTCGCGCCCCCTCTTAACGCGCGCCCCCGCCCGGCTTACTACCAGTACACCTCGTCCACTACTCTCTACTCCTCTGAACCAACACTATGGCCAAGGGATCCGCACCCGGTGCTGGCCGCAAGGGCGGCAAGAAGGCAGTGAGCCGCTCCGCCAAGGCCGGCCTCCAGTTCCCCGTGGGCCGCATCGCCCGCTACCTCAAGAAGGGCAAGTACGCCGAGCGCGTGGGTGCTGGCGCGCCCGTCTACCTGGCCGCCGTCATGGAGTACCTCGCTGCAGAGGTGCTGGAGCTGGCTGGCAACGCAGCACGCGACAACAAGAAGAACCGCATCATCCCCCGCCACATCCAGCTCGCAATCCGCAACGACGAGGAGCTGTCCAAGCTGCTGGGCACCGTCACCATCGCCGCGGGAGGCGTCCTCCCCAACATCCACTCCGTGCTGCTGCCCAAGAAGGGCAAGAAGGGCGGCAGCGAGTCGGCAGACGTGTAAGGCGTGCGCGCTCGCCCTCTCCCCCCTCCTGAGCCGTGCCTTGTGGCGTGGCGCAACCCAAACAAGCTGCACACGGCAAGCAGCCAGACCAAACCAGTGTTTTTAAACACTACCCACTTGTCCTTGATCCCTCTGTGCCTTGCTGGATCTACGTCTGCGTGCGTGTGCCGCAGCTATCTGACTGCCCCTCGTCGCACACGTAGATGCACTTCAGCATTGTGACCCTCTTACAGCGCATGTTGCAGCTGCAAACCACCACCCAACAACTGTAAAATCCAACCAGGGACCCCTGAGGGCCTGACCACCACCTGGGCCTGCCGTAAGCATGTGCCGTAATTGCGTGCGAGGCTGCAGGTCGTCGAACAGCATCATGGTGGCCCGCACAGAGCAAAGCAGCCTGCAAGCCGTCATCGTGGGCATGCGTCATGGGGTGTGGGTGGCCTAGGGATGGGGGGGGGGCGGCTCCTGCAGAGATGGATGTGTTCAGGCGGCTGGACGGGGATGGTGGGCGGTTGCACACCGCTGTCAGATGGAAAAGCCGTTCTATACTCTTCTCGCCCGATGGCACATCGCTGGACCTACTGTGTTGCTGTGCCCTCACACGCACGCCACAGAGGCGTGTGCACGCCGTGTGTGTGCAACCATTGGGCGGGGTGCAGTTTGTGTGTGTGCATTATGGTGTTTCGAGGTGTCCGCACAAAGCAACGTAGCCTGCGAGGCATGACGTGACGTGGGCCGCCCAACCATCTTGTTCATCACAGGCATGCGCCATGGGGTGTGAGAGGCGCGGGGGGGGGGGGGGGGGAGGGGGGGGGGGGGCTGCTGCAGATGCGGTGATGATGCCGTGGGGCGTATTTGCAGTGTTGAGTGCGCGTACGCACGCGCGCATGGCAACCATACGCAGCTGAAAGGGGGACAAGGTAGAAGGCGGGCAGCGACTGGCGTGCTCCGTTGTTGCACGTTGTTATACGTTAGCGCCCCCTCAAAGCTCCCCACCACACCACATCCCGCGTCCCCCGAGCCTGCCCGCCCGCACTGCTACCACAGCCAACGACGCCCCATAATCGAGCCAGCGGGCACCCCCCCCCCCCGCGCCGCTGCGCCAGCGTCCCCGCCTCTCGTCTGCAACAGCTGCGCGCCCCGGCAGGCCTGCTGGTCCCACCCGCGCACACTCGCGGCGTGCCACTGCCTCTCGTCTGCAACAGCTGCGCGCCCCAGCAGGCCTGCTGGTCCCACCCGCGCACACTCGCGGCGTGCCACTGCCTCTCGCCCACAACAGCTGCGCGCCCCGGCAGGCCTGCTAACCACACCCGCGCACACCCGCGGCTTGCCCCCCAGTGTACACCACTCGCGCAACCGCGCCCTTTGCGGCGGCGTTGCGGCCGCCCCGCCTCCTGTCGCCCACAGGCGCGCTCGAGGCCTCGTCCCTTTCTTTCTCGAGGCCTGCTTTCTCGCGTGCTCACGCGTACTTGTTGTCGCCACTGATGTGGCCGCCGAAGAACGGCGAAAGCTCCGCGAGCACCTGGAGGGGGGGGGGGTAGGGTTGAGGGGTTTAGGGTGTGTGTGGGGGGGGGGGCGGGGCAGTGGGCAGAGATTCACGCGTGTGTGTGTGTGTGTGTGTGTGGCGGCATGCGTGCGTGTGTGTGTCGGCATGCGTGCGTGTGCGTCGGCACACGTGCGTGTGCTTCAGCACGCGTGTGTGTGAAGTGTTGCGCCGCTGCGAGTGCCGCGCCGCACCGCTGCCCGGCCGAGCGGCACAGGGGGGGGGGGGGATCGAGCGCGTGTATCGAGCGGCCGCTGCGAGTGCGCCGCTGCGCCGCTGCGCCGTTTCGCCGCTGTGCCGCTGCTGCCATCACGCGTGTGTGGGTGGGTGTGCGTCGGCACGCGTGCGTGTGTGCGTCGGCACGCGTGTGCGTGCTTCAACACGCGTATGTGGAGTGCCGCGCCGCTGCGAGTGCCGCGCCGCACCGCTGCCTGGCCAAGCGGCACAGAGGGGGTGGGTGGGTCGAGTGCGCGTGTCGAGCGGCCGCTGCAAGTGCGTCGCCGCGCCGTTTCGCCGCTGCGTCGCTGCTGCCGTCATGTGTGGGTGTGGGGGGGTGCGTTGGCACGCGTGCGTGCGTGCGTCGGCACGCGTGGGTGTGCTTCAGCATGCGCGTGTGTGGAGTGCCGCGCCGCTGCGAGTGCCACGCCGCGCCGCTGCTCGGCCGAGCAGCACAAGGAGGGGGGGGGGTCAAGTGCGTGTGTCGAGCGGCCGCTGCGAGTGACGCGCTGCGCTGCTACGCCATTGCGTCGCTGCTGCCGCCACGTGTGTGTGTGTGTGTGCGTCGGCGCGCGTGCGTGTGTGCGTCGGCACGCGTGGGTGTGCTCCAGCACGTGCGTGTGTGGAGTGCCGCGCCTCTGCGAGTGCCACGCCGCGCCGCTGCTCGGCCAAGCGGCACAGGGGGGGGGGGGGGGGGGGCGAGTGCGTGTGTCGAGCGGCCGCTGCAAGTGCGCCGCTGCGCCGCTGCAAGTGCGCCGCTGCGCCGTTGCGTCGCTGCGCCGCCGCTGCCGTCATGCGTGTGTGTGTGTGTGTGCGTCGGCACGCGTGCGTGTTAGCGCTTACACGCGCGCATGGGTTGGTGTGCTGTTCAGCTCTGCTTGGCGGGGTGGTGTGCTCTCTTCCACCTGTTACCTAGCCCCAACCTCTGTACCCCCACCAACGTGAGCCTGCTGCTTCTCAGACCCCCCCCCCACCTTCCCAACGCACGTTCTCATGAACTTGTTCACTGTCTGCTGATACCCTCAGAGAGGCTTCCTGGGCCAGCTCGCTGGGCAGCACGATGCGCATGTGCATGCACACGGCTGTCTGCACCCTCTGGGTCAGCCGTGGGGCTGATCATCACAGTAAACTTGCTTGGCGGTTTACAATGTCGATGGCTGATATCACCTGATACCTGCACCTACGTCGCTCGACGCGAAGAAAGCCGGGTGGCCCGTTAGCGTGTTGTTAGGGTTTCAGGCAGAGCGCCAATTGGGCTACCTCTCCATCAGTGCTCAGCGCCACGCAGTAGTGGGGCTCCTAGCTGCTAGTGGCATGCATGCATGCATGCTTGCCAAGTAGCAGTGCTACAATGGATGATCGTCAACCACACACACGCGCGCCATGCACCATGCGCAGCTAGGCACTGCCCCCCCAGTGGGGGCAGGGGGGCAGAGCCTGGGCGTTTTTCATCTGGTTGCTCACCGTCTCCTGGCTAGAGGAGCGTTTGCTGAGGTAGCCGTCATACGCGCTTGGTGCAAGTGGTGTGTGTGTGTGTGTGGCTGAAAAACTCGAGGCCCTCAGCGCGTCATGTGCTCATCAGCGCTTGGTGCCGGGGTACTGCTGCTTGTTTGGGCCCTTCGGCTTGCAGTCGTCGCATTCATCCGTGGCGCTCGTGCCGGCCTTGGAAGGTGGTTTGGCAGCATCGACCTCCGCGGCTTCCGGCTTCTTGCGCTCTACACGGAACTTGTCGAACACGCCGGCGCCTACGCATGGGTTCGTTTGGAGTGCGTCGGTGCATGCATGCATGGTGGTGGTGTACATGGCAGCAGGGAGAAGAAATTGTGAGTTACCTTCCCAGACATCAGACGCCCCCACTGCATAGGCCACGCCGCGCGCGGCGGTGACAATGGATCAGACAATCGGCATGGGTGCTGTTGTTACGTACAGGGTAATGAAACATCTGACCGACGTGCTCCAGTTTGGGTGTGTGTGGATGTGTTGATTAGCACAGCGATTAGGACGATTCGGGTGACGCCCGTCTTGCGATCACTACAACAATGCATGCGGACGAGGGACGGGGAGTTTTTTTTGTGTGTATGGGTAGCGCACGGGCGCCCCCCTGACCTGGCTGAGACGGAGGCGTGTGTGCGAGCGTTGCGCTCGGCCGCCGCTCCGGGCGGTGACCAGCTGGACGCCATGCTGTTGCGGTGCCCACCTGCCATCGCATGGCTCCACCGGGTCATCATCGCCGTATGGCGGTCGGGGAGAGCCCCGAGGGAATGGAAAACTGCTATTATCACACCGTTATATAAGGGGAAGGGTCCGCGTGACTCCCCTGGTAACTACCGCGGTATAAGCCTTCTCTCTATTGCCGGGAAAGTGTACGCTGCCATACTTCTGCACCGCGTCTCCACGCAGGTTGATGGTCAGTTGCATGAGGCTCAGTGTGGTTTCAGAAAAAGCAGAGGCACTGTTGATGCGATTTTTACTCTGCGCTCGCTGAGCGCGGCACATGCCGAGTACAAACAATGCATGGCTGTGGCATTTGTCGACTATTCTAAAGCTTACGATTGCATAAACCGTGCGGCACTGTGGAGAGTCCTTAGATTATATAGTGTTCATCCGCACATTATTGATCTGTTGGAGGATCTTCACACCAACACCGCAGCTGCCGTGCGGCTGGCTGGGAAAATCGGGCACGAATTCCCCGTGTCGTCTGGTGTGCGACAGGGGTGCGTCATTGCTCCTGTGTTGTTCAATGTTTTTATTGACCACATAGTGAAAAAGGCGCTAGACATGATGCCAGAGGGGGCTGGCGTGTCAGTCGTGACCCGAGCCGGCGGCTCTGTGTTGTCGTCGTCGGTTGAGCGCATAGTAATGCTGATGTATGCCGACGATTTATGTTTGTTCTCGCATGACCCAGCTCAGTTGGCGCTTATGCTGAAAATCCTTGACAAAGTGTCCTCTAGCTTTGGCATGCAAATCAACGCCGCCAAGACAGAAGTGATGATTTTGCCAGCAGATTTTGACGCGGATCTGCCCACGTTTGCGCTGACTGGTGGTGAAGTGAAGACCGTCTCTGCATTTAAGTATCTAGGGAGTTGGATAACCCAGAGTGGTGGTGTGGAAAAGGAGATCGGTGTGCGTGTCGGTCGCGCGCTGGGCGTGTTTGCGTCTTTTGATAAGATTTGGGCCAGCAAGAAGATGCAAGTGCAGTCTAAGATGCGGGTTTACAACACTTTCGTGCTGCCCCACTTTCTGTACGGCTGCGAAACATGGGCCCCTACTAAAACACAACTGACTCGATTGGAGGTTGCCCACTCTAACTGCCTTCGTCGCATTCTGGGTGTGCGCCTGGTCGACCGGCACAGATTAACTTATATTCGGCAGGCGTGCGACACTGAGCCAATTGAGAGCCTTGTGGCAAAGCGATCAATGCAGTGGCTAGGCCATGTGATGCGCATGCCGGCTTCTCGTCTTCCTCGTACGACTTTTGACTGCACAATGGATGTGGCTCGGCAGCAAGGCCGGCCTCCAGCCTCCTCCCGACACTATTTTCTTAAGCTACTGATTCAGCAGCTAGGCGAAACTAGTGGCACTCGTTCTGATTGGAAGACTTTTTCGGACACGGCGTTTGAGCGTGCTCAGGATAGGGTCGGGTGGAGAGCCGTGGTGTACGGTCCGGCTGCCCCTCAGGCGCCGGCCCCTCCACCACGGCGGTCAAGTAGATTGGCAAGCGCCACTTGACCCCCTATCCCCTAGAAGCAGTTAGGACCTATTTTGGAGGCGTCGCACAATAGCTCTCCTTTTTGCTCAGGATTGGCGACACCGGCGAGGAGGGCGAGGTGATGATGGGGAATTGAGGCGGGTGCGGACGCGCTGGGTTGGGCTTGGACTAATGATGACACGTGGGGATGCCGTACATGCAGGCATCGTGGGGGGTCGGGTGGCGGGGGGGGAGGGCATGGGGGGCATGGGGGCCTGGTGGGAACTGTAGGGGGGACGGGGCTGCAGGGGGAAGGCGGGGGGCCTGGCGGGGGGAGTGATTTGCGTGTGTGTGTGTGTGTCAGGTGTGTGTGTATGTGTCAGCGTGTGTGTGTGTGCGTGCGTTTGTGTGCGTGTTGTGTGTGTGTTTGGAGGGAGCATCAACTCGGCACTGACCGGGACGCAACGCAGTAGCCTTACAATATAACCCAGGGTCACTTCTTTGAGTGGATTCGTGCTCCTCTCATCAAGGCGATTCCAATGGTGGTCTTCCCGTCGAAAACGACCCACTGGAAAGAGAGCTCTGGAGTGATAATAGCGCGCCGTCTAGCTAGGTAGCAGGTGGCTTAAGGCGTGTGCTGAACTCAGGTTTTACAGGTTTTACACGTATGCGCCCGGAGGACCCTGGGGCGTGAGTTGAGGCCTAGACTAGGGGAGCTCTACTAAGAGAGCCCGCAAGGCCACGCAGCGCGCCAGCCTACCAGGTGCTGAACTCATAAGGATATTGTCTGGATCCTTGGATCCTGTATGTGTGCTTGTGTGTGTGTGTGTGTGTGTGTGTGTGAATGTGCGAGTGCGTATAGGAGGGGGTGGTTGACGCTTCGCTAGTTTACTGAGGGTTGTTTGGTTATCACTGGTCGTCCCCCGCCCCCCCCCCCCCCCCCCCCCGCCCCTTCACACACACACACGGGAGGCCCCTTCACACGCCCACACGGGAGGATGGCGGGAGGATGGCGGGAGCTTCCTCCATCAGCACCCGGCGCGCTGGCCAATGTAACGCTCCGGTGTCCCTCCCTGCCCCAATGGTCACTCTTCGTATGCCCACAGTATGCTTATCACCGTCGAGGCGTTGAGCTTGGTTCGCGACCGAGTGTGTGTGCTGTCATGTCTTCAGTTCATCAGAACCTCACCAACTGAGTGCGGCCTGTTTGGTCTGTCCCGACAGTGGATCGTCCTGAGGATCTGGGTTGCAGTGTGTCGCCAGACAGCTCAGCCAGGCAACTGACGCATCCGTGCAGGGCCTCTAAGCTACATCTGCCAGCGTACGCAAACATCCGCAACACGCGCGCGCGTGTATGCCATGCTGCATAAGCCCGTTGGGGTGTGCCACTCGTCGGTCTTCCAGGCCTAGGCCTGGGGAGGCTTCTCCTGGGAGACCTGATGTTTGGCACACGCAAACACGTGCGTGCACACCTATCCCGTTGTGCGGCACTGCCAGCTGCAGCCATGGGCGCGTAAGGTGTGTCGCTCGTGGAAAGTTGATTGCGATGAATACAAACAGCCACGCGAAACATGTCCGTTTGTTTACAAGGTCGCGATAATTATGAAGCTTTTTGCTCACTGACTGTTCACGCTCATTCTTCTCATTCTGTTTTCTTCAGGCCTGGTTTTGCCCCGCGTGCAGTATTCAGAACGCACGTGGCGGCGACGCGCGTGCGCAGCACATGTATTGTGTGTGGTTTTGTACTCTTCAGCTCCGCTCCGACACTCAACACCCTCGTTGCCCTGCATCAAAAAATCCGTGCTTGCCACGCCACCCAGAAGCGCCTGGAAAATCCAGGGCCTCTGACTAGCATGACATGAGCGCCATTTACATGGGCACGTCCTCCGTGCAATACTTTGCCTGCCACGCGAGCGCATCCTCGTGCGCGGCCTCGGTGGGCGCGCCCAGGCGGCACCCGGTAATGGTCGTGTCGGCAACCGCGCGCATCACCTGCGTGTGTGTGAGCATGTGCATGTGTGCGCGTGTGTAGGAGCGTGCGCATGTGTGTTGAGTGTGTGCGTGTGTGTGCGTGTCGCGTCGAATCGTGGGCGCTGTGCCCCCCCCCCCCCTCCCCCAATCTTCCCACAAGGCCACCCACCCCGGTCTCGACGCCATGGTACGACATCGCCTCGGCCATGTCGGCGTCAAAAGCCTCCATGCGCGTCATCGTGGCGTTAATCGACATGCCCTGGTCAACGAGGAAGCCATGCAGCATGGGGTCGACGAGCCAGCGCAGGATGCCAATGAGCTCCGACATGCGCGCGGAGCCGTCGGCACACTGGCAGTCCTTCCACGCCATGGTCGTCTTGGTGTGCGCGTGCAGCATGAGCGTCTGCCATCGCGCGTGCACCGGAACAGAATCAGTATCAGTCAGGGTGGCCGTCCACATCCTCAGTCAGATCGGCCACACGCGATGGCATGTGTGGGCTTGGTGCACGTGTGTGTGTCTGGGCATGTGCGTGCGTGCGTCTGGGCATGTGCTTGCCCGTGTGCTCCCCTCCCTCACCTGCAGCTTGGTCACGAGAGTCTCCTCGCGGGCCGCCATGTAGCCCATCACCACAGCGGCAGTGTCGTTGAGCGTCGCTCCGATCAGCGCCGCCATGCCGTGGCGAGGTACCGCAATGGCGCCGGGGGCCATGCCGTCGATAGCGGTGCCCATCATCAGTGCATTCGCCTGTGGACATGGTGCGTGGGGATGGGGAGGGCGTAATGAAGGCTCCATCGGCTCCATTCTTCGGATGTAACTCGATCAGGGCAGTTGGACAGAAGCTTGTCCTGACTCCCTGCCGCCACCAACCACTGCTCACGCACTGTGTACTACGTAGTCGCGGCCCCCTTGAGTGAGGTGGCCTCTGACCACGACCGTCACCGACCTTTTGACACATGCACACGCAAACACACATGCACACGCACACACACGCACGCATGCACACACATCAATGCACACCTGCATGACGGTGTAGAGCGACGCGCCCGGGCAGCTGAAGCCAGTGCCCAGGAACATGGCCAGAGCCTCGTCCAAGTTGCCTGCCCTCGTCCTGCTGACAGCCTGCACAGGTGCATGTGTGCGTGTATGTGAGTGTGTGCTTGCTGTGTGTACTGTGCACACTGTGTGCGTGTGGGCATGCTGTGTGTTTGCCCATGTTCAGGTGGCGATTAGGGCCAGTGAGAAGCGAGGTGGAGACCGCCCCGCCCCGCTCACCGCATCGTACTCGTGGTACGAGTACTTGACACGAATGATGTGCAGGAAGTGCTCGACGGCCGGGAGGTCGCTGGCACCGATCGCGGCGCGCACGCCGGCGTCGAGCGTCTCAATGTCGTTGTACTCAGTGAGCAGGTCGTAGAAGTACTGTCCGGTGTGGTTGGCGACGGCCCAATCCTGCCGGCAGCAGCAGCAGAAAAGGACAGAGGCATATCAGGGAGAGGCATGGTGTGCGAGGAAGATAGCTGGACGGGTGCCTTCAAGGCAAGTTGTGTGATTTCAACGGTCGTGAGTGATGGATGTTACAGTCAGGGACACCTCTAAAGGCGTATAAGACCGTGCTCGGCGCCATATGGCCCGAGCACCTTACTGAGATGGCTGGCTGTTGGTGGTAGGGAACCCCAACTCTGTAAAGAGCGTGGGCGCACCCCTAGGTCCCCTACCGCAGCGGCAGCAAACGCTTGTTGAAGTCGGTGAGCGCATGTTGGGAAACGGAAAACGCAAGGCAGGTTCGTCGCCAATTGCCAGAAGAGACATCCCCCCGTGGGGAGAAAGGCCAAGACGTGGCCGAAAAGGATATCCAGCCGGGCCGCAACCTCTAACGTGTTAAGGGGTTTTCTAACTGGGATTTCAACCAGCATTCACAGGATTCTCAACCTGTTACCCTTAACCCGGCTCTGAGCAGAAGCTGACCCCTTGTAGTTGCACCGAGCACGACATTGGACGTGTCGCAGGCCCCCCCCCTGCTGAAGGGGGGAGGCACAGAAGGACTCGGTGAGGGGCACATCCCTAAGCCTAACTACCTAGAAAGGGGCTGGAAAAGGCGGTCAGTAGTGACCAACAGTGTGGGATTTGGTGATAGGTTAGAAAGCAAGCTTGCCCCCCGGTTATAGCGGATAAATATGTTCCTTCTGCATACTCCGTTTTGAGGTCGTCATCTTTGAGGCAGCTTTCACGTGTGAGACCCAGCGTGGGCATTTCTCAGGTGCGCCAGCTGCGGTGCACTGCAAACGGCACAGTCCACCGCAACTCCTTGGGAACCCACGCTTGGGTCCCCGCCACTATCGTGGCTGCCTCATTGACTCCTAATTCAAAACATCGTTCGCTTCAGGTCAATTATTCCTCCCGATCCTCTACCATCTCCAGGCTTGTGTTACGTATATCAAGGCACGAGACCAGAAAGTTGGCCATGTCACGCCAAAAACAAGGGTAAAGTAGCCCCGGGCTGGGGTTCATAAACGCCCGCATCTTCGCATCCAAGCCTTTATCGTCCCCAGGGACGCTCAGGAAAAGGGTGTGGAACTGTACGCGTGTCTCCGTATACGCTGGACACTCAAAAATCACGTGTGCCTCATCCTCCCGCATGCCACAAAGGCGACAGAGCCTCTGGCTGCGTGGCTCTGCCTGCGCCGTGTGGCGCCCCTTCTCTATCTGCAGTTCATGCAGCCCCATTCTAAAGCGTGCGAGTGTCGTGATCTGGGCGGCGCTGTTCAGCCCCGTCCAGAGCATTGGTGCGCCGCCACAGTCGTCTGCCATCCACCGCAAGTAAGTAAGCATCTTGAAGCGGTGTGACCATGAGTCAGGCACTGAGCGGACGACGCTGAGCTGGTTGGCGTCCTCTGGCAGCTCTGGTGTGCTGGTCTCTGATGCCAGCCAACCTGCCGCTGCTGTCTCTAGCAGGCGGGCGATGCCCCCCGCCTCCTGGCCCCACACCAGCGTGTGCCCCACTGTGCTGAGGCACTCGCTCAGCTGTGCCACCCAGCTCTCTCGCACGCCACCCGCCGCTAGCTCCCAGCTCTCCCGCATTGCCGCCTTCAGCAGATCGCCATCCGGCCGCCGTAGCGCTTTCGCCCAGAAGCGCGCCGCCTGCCGCAGCCAGTCGGTCGACAGCGGTCGCCAGCCCACCTCCGTCGCCAGCAGCGATAGCTGTTGCCCACACCTGCGAATACGGAGGGCCTCGCGCACAGATTGCAAGTGCAGGGCTTCCATGGCGCGCCACTTGCGGCGCGCCGCCTTGGAGGGGCCCCCGTCCCCTCCAGCCACCCCCCACTTGTCGGCTGCCCCCGAGAAGATCCCCTGTACCCCCATGCCCGCCCCCGCCATCAACCCTGGGCCCCAGATCTCGCACCCGTAGTTAATTACAGGTCGCACCAGTGCGTTGAACAGGTGCGCCTTTACTCCCACGTTGTGGAGGCCCATGGCATCGTATCTGCGCGCTAGGGCGAAGCGTGCACGCTGGCCCGCCCCCTGCCTCTGCTCCAGCCCCGCGCCTATTGCCCGACGGCTCCCAAAAAGCATGCCCAGATATTTAAACTCGTGATTGATGGGCAGGTCCATACCAGCGTACTTCAGGGTCACCCTTCCCCTGGCGCTCGTGACCGGGCAGTACTGGTCGTTAAACACCACCCCCTCAGATTTGCGGACATTGACAGTGAGAGCGTGCGTCCTGCAAAAAACGTGAAGTGCATCTAGCAAGCGCTGGAGCGCCTCCGGCGTCTCTGCCATGAGCACGAGGTCATCTGCATACAAGAGTAACCGTAGGAGCCGCCTGTTTGCTCCTGTCCCTAGGGGGACCCCGACCTCTGGCATCTGTGCGTCAAGCTCCCCTTCTAGTGAGTCGATAAACAGCCCAAACAAAAGCGGCGACATTGGGTCGCCCTGCATGACCCCCTGGCGTGTGGTGAAGCCTGGTCCCACCGTGCCGTCTATGCGCACGCACATGCCAGCCCCATCGTACAGTGATGTCAGGGCTGCTAAAAACGCCCCCCCACCCCCAGGCTCTTAAGGCACTCCCACATGAGCTGCCGATGCACGCAGTCGTATGCCTTTCTAAAGTCGATGAAGGCAGTATACAGCGGTTTTCGCTCATGGCTGCGCCTCTCAATCATGTGCTGTAGGATGAAGGCATTGTCAGGGGTCCCCCGCCCCTTCCGGAACCCTGCCTGCCCGGCGGCTCTATGGCCGCCCTTCTCAGCAAGGTCGTCTAGTCTGCGGAGTAGCACCAGACTATAGAGCTTAGCAAGCGCCCCACCCACCGTGATGCCCCTATAGTTGTCCCGCTCGTCCAGATTGCCTTTCTTCGGCACCGGCGTGACTGCCCCCATGTGCCATGCTTTGGGATACCCCTCGCGGAAGACCCGATTGAGTAGATGTGTGATCGGTTCAAGCAGCGCGTGTTGCGGCTCGCTCCCCTCCACATCTCCCCCACCCCCTGTGTCCCCCTCCCCAGTCCATGCCCTTTGATAAAATTCTACCGGTACGCCGTCCACGCCCGGCGCTTTGCCCGCCGCCATGCCCAGGAGGGCTGTGCTCACCTCGTCCTCGGTGATCCAAGCGTTGAGTACTCGTGCCCGCTGCTTATTTCCTTCGGAGGCATCCGAAAACGGGTTCCCTCCCTCCTGCAGCTCCCCATGGGCATGCTCGCCCCCAACCAGGCCCTCAAAGTAGGTCGTCCACCCCTCTACATCCCTCAGCCCCCCTCCCTGGCTCCCTGGTTTAACCTTGCGCCAGAATTTCCTGGGGGCGCCATGCATGTGTTTGAGCATAGCGTCGTACTCCTGGGCCTCCCATGCCCGGCGCACGCGTCGCGTGGTCTGCCTATACGCCCTGAACGCTGCTGAGGTCAGCGTCGACTGCGCCCCGTGCGCCCTCTCGGCCTCTCGATACGCCTGCCGTGCCTCCTTGCACTCCTGGGCATACCATGTGTTGTGTGGTCGCACTGATGCGCCCCCCCCCCCTGGTTTTACCAGCACCGCCCCAGCCGCCCCTGACGCGTGCAGCGCCCGCGCTGCCCGCTCAACCGCCCCTTCTAGGAGCGCCTGCTCCTCATCTACCGTGGGGGCCTCCCGCGCCCCCTTGATCTCTGCCGCCACCCTCTGCAGCTCCCGTGCGTAGGCACGCTCCCCCCCCTCAGGCCACCTAAATCTAGTTGGCGTGGTGCATGGCATGGTAGGTGAGTAGACAGGCGCGTGCTCACCCTGAACGTCCGGAACACCGCGCCCTTCGCCGAATTCTTGCCGTTGAGGTAGAGGTCGAGCGCAGTCTCGTTGTCGCCGGCGGTGACGGCAGCCTGAGAGGTAGGGGAGGGTATTGGGATAGCGCTGTCGCTCTGCCTGTGTGAATGAAGGAGCTGTGCGGCCCACTTGGCACACTGCCCACCCCGATTCTTCGCCATCACATGCATGCATACATACACTCGTCACGTCGCATGCATCATCATGCATCTGCCTCATCGCAGAGGCGCGGCGGCGGCGGCGGCGGCGTGTGTGTGTGGGCGTATGCATCGAGGCGTGCCCTTTGCTCACCACAATGTCGCAGTAGTCCAGAGTCATGTTGATGTAGCCCTGCACGTTGGAGATGTACACGTAGCCGGCGTCGTAGAGGCCAGTGGAGTCGGCGCCGAGGGGCGTAGACCCTGGGTTTGGGCCCAGGAAGGCGCTTGCCGTGCACAGGCACAGGACAAGGCCGGCGACGCGGAGCACGCGGGAAGGGGCCATGGCGTTGCGATTGGCGATCTGCAGTCGGTGGTCGAGATGCAGGCGATGACGTGAGCTTATTTAAATCTTGCAAGATTGCGCAACCACAGGAGTGGGGCGTGCAGGGAGGGAGCCTCACCAAGAGAACGACAGAGATGGGTCGACCGATGGAGAGGAGGCTAACGATTGAGAGGCGGACCCTGCTCCCTTATATAGTGTACACATGTGTGGGGGTGCTATATGCGCGTTCGCCACACGCCACTCGCCACGCGCCAATCCTGAGCGTGGAGCACGCCGTTGTCACGTGGCGCAGCACGTGCAGCAGTGAGGGAGCGTTGTGCAGGCTGTACAAGTGCTGGCTGTAGATCTGCCCCCCTCCTGCGCACAGCGTCAGTCCTTCATCGTCTTGTAAAATGATGAGAGTTTTACAATTATTTGATGATGAGATGATGATGATGATGAGAGTGTTACAATCCACTTCTGGCGGTCACACGTACGGTTCCAAAGCTCCAGTGGGACTTAGAGAAACAAGGCTCAAGGCCCACAAAAGGTCGAGCTACAAGTAGCCCACGGTAACGCCATCCACACTTGGTGGCGGGCGCCAAGCAAGCAGCACCACTGTGCAGGCTGCACACCCAGCCCCTCAAATGGCCAGAGGGCGGACCCAAGGTATAAAACCATGAAGGGACCAAAAAGCCCTCCCCCAGACCACCGGAAGCGGGGCTAGTAGCACACCCGCCGCAGCACTCTACTCAGCGACCACACCGCACCCGCCACCGCACGCGTGTGGCGCCACCTCCCCTTCAAAAACACCCCCAGAGGGAATGCCATCTAGCAAGCAGGTGCAGGCACCCGCTCGCCGTCAACGACGAGGCGCGCGCGGTGGAACTGCGCCCGCTTCCCCGCAACCTTGGCGGCGAGGAAAGCGGGCCACAGCGCCTGGTGCTGCGCCTCCTCGCGGTCACTGAGGACGTCGAAGACTGCAGTCGAGTCCACGCAGCGGCGCAGCTCGTGGCGCCAGCGCACGACAGTGTCGGCCACGGCGTCAGACGCCACGGTGAAGAGCACACGCAGCACACCGCCCGTAAATTATGTAAAAGTTGTATTCGTTCCTAGATGATGATGAGAGTTTTACAATCCACTTCTGGCGGTCACACGTACGGTTCCAAAGCTCCAGTGGGACTCAGAGAATCAAGGCTCAAGGCCCACAAAAGGTCAAGCTACAAGTAGCCCACGGTAACGCCATCCACACTTGGTGGCGGGCGCCAAGCAAGCAGCACCGCTGTGCAGGCTGCACACCCAGCCCCTCAAATGGCCAGAGGGCGGACCCAAGGTATAAAACCATGAAGGGACCAAACAGCCCTCCCGCAGACCACCGGAAGCGGGGCTAGTAGCACACCCGCCGCAGCACTCTACTCAGCGACCACACCGCACCCGCCACCGCACGCGTGTGGCGCCACCTCCCCTTCAAAAACACCCCCAGAGGGAATGCCATCTAGCAAGCAGGTGCAGGCACCCGCTCGCCGTCAACGACGAGGCGCGCGCGGTGGAACTGCGCCCGCTTCCCCGCAACCTTGGCGGCGAGGAAAGCGGGCCACAGCGCCTGGTGCTGCGCCTCCTCGCGGTCACTGAGGACGTCGAAGACTGCAGTCGAGTCCACGCAGCGGCGCAGCTCGTGGCGCCAGCGCACGACAGTGTCGGCCACGGCGTCAGACGCCACGGTGAAGAGCACACGCAGCACACCGCCCCCGCGTGGCTCCACGCCGATGCCCCCGACGGCAGGCTTGGCGTTGAGGAGCGACGCGGACACGACGCCACCATCAGCCGGCTCCCTCCGGCCGGTGCCGCCGTAGAGGAAGCGCACGACATCCGTAGCCAGGCGGACGGGCAGGCTGGTGCCGTCCTCGGCAGCTGCAGCGATCCGCTCCGCCGCCGCCGCCGTCGCCTCCTCTTCATCCATCCGCCTGCCACCGCCCGTGAGGAACCAGTTGGCGCCGCGTGCCACCGGGATGGACAGCACGAAGCTGCGGCGCAGCGACGTGTCGCCCACACGTGCAGGCAGCCCCCCCCCGGCGGGAGGGGCCGCGCGCAGATGCGGCACGCGTGGCGCCCGACGCAGGCCGCTCCGTCGCCGGTCCCCCCCCCGCCGACGCCACAGGGGCGGCAGCAGCAGCGGGTCGGGCAGGCTGAGCAGCCAGGAGGCTCACCTAGAGGAGGTCGGCTCTCTGCCTTTCTTTTGATGCTTTGATGGGCAGTTCCACCTTGAAAGCTTGTAGAGAAAATCGCTTCTCTCAAAAAAATCACCCAAGGCAAAAAGTCGTTTCAATTCAAAACAAATCGCATCCAAGATGATGAGAGTTTTACAATCCAAGATGCGCGCCAACGGCCACAAACTGTTCACCTGATCCCTGAAGCTCCCGTGGCAGGAGCTCCTTGAGCCGCATCGTCTTTCCTGAGCAGTCCATCTGGCACGGCAATTGGCACTTTCCAAGGTTACCGAGATGCAGGCGGTGATGGATCCATACGGATCGGACGAGTGAGGTTGAGACGGGGGGGCGATGGCTGTGAGGGCGATCGGAGATTAACGACACCACCGGCGAGGAGAGCGAGGCCATGATGGGGAATAGAGGTGGGGTGGGGTGGGGCGCAGGCTGAGTTCTGGCCCAAGGCGACTCCCATTATGTTCGCTCGGTCAGGCGTGGTTGCCTCATTGAGTGTGCAAGCGGCCGCCACTTGCACACTCAATGAGGCAATCCTGGCGGCCGGGGTAGGGCCTACGAGGCTGCGTGACTCCACGACTCCACGACTCCACGACTCGAGCATGACAAGCACGTGACTGTGAAGATCTCTACTCAGACGCAACCCTATCTTATCCCTATATACCTCGATCTGCCTAATGCTCAGTTCTAAATAACAAGCGATGGCGATGGCGCGACAGCCTCCGCCTACAAGAGCGTCCATCAGGAAAGCCGCCGCCCTCGCCGCCCACAGCGGACCGATCGGCGGCGAGGCAGCGGGCGGGCAGCAGCCAGGCAGCGGGGAGGCAGCGGCAGCGGCAGCGAGAGGGGGGGGATCTCGTGAAGGGGATGCGTGCAGAGATGGAGGCCATGCGTGCAGGGATGCAGGCCATGCGGGGAGAGATGCAGGCCATGCGGGCAGATATGCGGGAAATGTTTGATGCGCAGACCAGCACCAGGCACAGCAGCGGGGCGACAGCGACAGCGGAGAAGGCAGCTGCCATCGTGGTGCCCGAACCCTCAACCCCCGTGCGCGACGTTGTCACGGGCGCGTTACTGGGGTTTTGATACAGGTCCCTCATGAAGGCGTACACCTTCGAATCCGGGTCGTTGATATCCATGGGAATGTGCTGCGCAGGATCGTAGCGCGGTGGTGGTGTAGGCACTCTAGGCGTAGGTCTCCTCGGAGGCGTCGGGATCCTCGGAGGTGGAGGCGTAGGCCTCCTCGGGGGCGGCGGAGGTGTCGGGATCTTCGGAGGTGGAGGCGTAGGCCTCCTCGGGGGCGGAGGCGGCGTCAAAATCCTCGGAGGTGGAGGCGTAGGCCTCTTCGGAGGCGGAGGCGGGGGCGGCGTCGGCATCCTCTTCGGAGGCGGCGTCGGCATCCTCGGGGGAGGTGGGGGCGGGGGCGGGGGCGGCGTCGGAAACTTTTCTTGGACGCCACGCACGCAATCGCCGCGCTCGTTCGTAAAGTCGTTCCAGTGGCACTTGTCCGGCAGCGCGGCGCACTTCGACTTGCTATTGGTCTTTGCGTTTGCCCATGCCTTGCTCGACAGCACGTCTCGAGACAGCACGAAGTCGTTGTCCACGGCCGCGCCGCACTCTTTGTCGGCACCCGTCTTCCAACACATGCCCCTGCTAAATTTGTCGTGACGATTGCGCGACGTGGGATCCCACTTGCCCTTGAGCTGCTTACAGTACATCTCCGAGTTTGCCTTGATAAAGTACCGGCCGCCGGGATCCAGCTTCGACATGCCCGTGTTCTTGGCGCCGCTGCAGTACCGCTTTCGAAACTCCCGCAGCTCGGCCAGCTGCGGCTGCCCCTTTTTGAGGTTGACGGGGTGGTTTTTCATAAAGGCCTCGTAGGAGCCGTACTGGTAGGGGTCGTCGACGTGGTACACCGAATTGACGCCGTCCAACCGACACTTGTCGTTCCGACTCTTGATCTCCTTGTCGATCTTGTCGTACCAAGGGTCCATCCACTTTCTTAATGTAAGTGTATAAAATTTTCGAGGAGCTGCATCTGCTCTTCTACATCTACCTCTGCGAGGTCGAAATCCCCTTTGAACGAATAGTCCGACGGCAGCGACGGCGGCACCTCGTCCCACGACGTCTCGAACGACGACGGAACGCTCGCCACGAAGCGAGCCATCAGGTCTGGCGGATCCGGCAGGAGGCCAGCGCACCCGTCGTCGTACTTGATCGACCGCTTCAGGTGCACCGCATAGGCTCGCGCGTTCTCCGAAAAGCCCGGGTGGTGCTGGATCTCCGACGCCAGACGACATCCCAGCACCGACATGCCGGACGCGGCGACCAGGAGCTGCGCCAGCGAGATCGCAGCGCGTTCGTCGCCCCCGCCCATCTCGCGCAACATGGCATCGACGGTGCGCAAAAACTGCGCACCGGGGCTGTTGCGACTGCTGCGACGGCGACGGCGACGGAGGAGGGTCGCAAAGGCGGCGATGAATACGGCAGTTACGACAGTTACGGTAGTTACGGTAGTTACGACAGTTACGACAGTCGCGGCGTTGTCCATGCGACTTTATCATCCCTGTATAAAATTAGAAATGTCTGCCGACGGCGACGACAAGCAGCTCCACTACGTCTTGGGCCAGATGACCGCATACAGGTACGTCTTGCCGTTCAAGAACCCGCTGAGAAGGCCCCTTGTTGAAACCGCGTCGGGCAGCAGCGGGACGCTCGCCCGCATCCTGTGGGGCTTCAGCGTCGCGTGCGTCGTCATCATCCTGGTGTCCACCCTCATCCGCCTCGCCATCTGCACCGAGTTCGCGTTGTCTGACGAATCCCTCGTGTCGCGCAGCGTCGTGCTGATCGAGTTGCTCATCATCCTCGCGACCATGATCGCCATGCGCGTCGCCTACCCCCACCTGCTAGCCTAGGAACACGCTGGTGTCGTACTTCAGACCCAGGGCGGGCAGCAGCTTCGTCTGCGAGCTGTGCAACCGCATCTCCAGCAGGCGCTCCTTGGTGTCCTTGAGCGTGAAGCACAGCGCGTTGCCGGCGATGGCGATGCGGACGTTGCCCCGCCGCACGTCCGCGCGCCACAGCCGGGCGTCGTTGACGAACACGTCGGTCGAGCGGTTGCCCAACGAGCACTGCACGATGTAGCGCGTGCGGTCGGGGTCGAGGAGGAACGCCAGGAAACGGAGCAGGCCGGCGGTGCCGCCCGCGATCAGGTACCGCTTGATCAGACGGTTGAACTCGAGGTACATCTTCTGCTTCTCCTCGAGCGGTGCCTGATTGAACGCCTCCATGCCGCGGCGCGTCGCCCAGCGACGGTACCACTTGGTGTTGATAGCGGCGTACTGTCTGCGGAAGCGCGCGTCGTCGGCGCGACGCATGCCCATCTGCGCGGGCAGGTTGCCGGGTCGCTGGTGACGGACGGACGTGTGCGTCGGAGAGAAGCGGGTCTGGTGCTTGACCGACACGCCCGTCAGCGGGCGACGGACGGCGTCCAGGAGCGTCACGTCCGCGGTCGCGGCGGCCGTCGACGACGTCATGCAAAAATAGGTGGCGTCGCGCAGCATGCCGCTCTCCGCGATCGCTTGGGCGCACTCCCGGACGGCGCATCGCTCCAGACGCGCGCCGGCGCAAGATCGCGTGAGCGCGGCGTACCGGACGTTCTTCATCAGCTTCAGGCCGTTGGCGGCGAGCGCCTTGCACACGAGCATCTCCGTCAGGTTGCCCGTCTTCATCATCGCGGTCGTCGTCCTCGCCATCAGTCATTGTGCCCCCCGGCCCGTTTTTAGACCGAAATTAGCGTCTGAACCGCGGACACGAGGCACATCAGCACCTGTTCGTAGTCCACGACCCGAAAGTCGTCGACCCGCGTCCCGATGAGCAGCAGCTCGTCGTCCGTCTTCCATCGGGACTCGTCGCTCATCTCCAACAGGAGCACCGCGTCCGTGACCGCCTCCACCTTGGCGCACACGCGAACGCCGGACGCCACGTGGCGCACGCCGATGGAGGCGCCGACGACGAGGGCAGCGGTTTCGTCGGGCGCTCGGAACCTCGCGCACACGCAGCGTCCGTCCGTGCGCAGCACCGTCGCGGGCAGCAGCAGGTCGGGCAGGAACTCGGTGCGCCGCTCGACGCACGACGGGAGCACCGTCTCCAGCTCCTGCGCGATCAGACCCATCTTCCGACCTTCCTGCTGCTTGAAGCGGTAGCTGCTGGGCAGAAGGCGTCGGATGACGTCCGTCGCCGCGGCGGGGTCGAGGCGCTCGACGTCGCGCTTGGCCCGCGCGTCCGAGAAGTGGAAGGACAACAGCGCGGTGATGGAGCCGGCAGCGTAGATGGACACGTTGCTCGTGTTGGCGGTCGCGACGTAGATCGGCGGCTGGTTCGGCTGCGCGGTGCCCGAGGTGCCGACCTCCACGCTCGTGCACACCACGCGCTCCGCGTCCACGTTGGTGAAGGTGTAGTTCAGCGCCGTCGTGAAGTTGGGCGCCACCAGCGCGCCCGTCACGTACAGGTCCCCGCCCGTCGTCATGCCGCTGCCGTTGATCGTCAGCATGGTGACGCCGCCCACCTGGATCTTGACGTCCGTCGCGCCGGGCACGTTCTTGATCGTCCGGGTCGCCACAGACTCGGTCTCCACCCCGGCCGCGGTCACCGTCGCGGCGAGGGCCGTGCCCGACACGAGCAGCCTCAGCGAGTTGCTCGAGGACGCGACGGACGGCGTGGTGACGCCGCCCACGGTCGCAGCGATCAGCGGCGCGGACAGCGTGCCCGTCGTCAGCGCCGCCCCGTTGCTGCCGACCGTCAGCAGCCGCATGGCGCCGGCGAAGACGTCCAGGTTGGACGCCGTCGCGCCCGTCTGCAGCCGGGTCGTCGTCAGCTCCGTCCGCGCGCGCACCGTGGTCGCGTCCACACCCAGGTTGCTCACGTAGCCGTTGGAGGCGGTGAACGTCCCGATGGGCGTCGCGCCCGAGGCGGACGCGATGGTCACGCCCGCGCCGTCGCTCGACGCGCGCACCTGGGGCGTCGAGACGTGCGAGGACGCGCCCAGCTGCGCGCACGTCGCGATCGAACACGCCACGGTGGACGCGGCGACGCCGGACGCCGAGAGCGTCGACGACAGCGTCAGCGAGGTGGCGCTGAACGGCAGGCCGGCCGCCACGCTCAGGCCGCCCGTCTTGTGCGCCGTTGCGACCGTCGTCCCGTCGGCAACCAGGTCCAGCTGCGCGACCCGGCTCGCGAGGCGAGGCGCGAACAGGCTCGTGACCGCCTCCACCGAGCCCCCCCGCATCGCGAGGGTCGAGGTCGTGCCGGTGGTGGGGTTGAGCGTCAGCACCGTCACGCCGTCGACCAGCAGCCGCATGTTGCCCATCGCGTACATGTCGGACACCGTGATGTTGCTCTGGATCGCGAGGCTGCTGACCGACAGGCCGAGGTCGGACTGGATGCCGAACGCCGAGTTGAAGGACGCGACGCGCAGCGCGCCGTGGTAGACGTCCAGGCCGTTGGTGGTGCTGATGCGCGGCGTGCGAACGTAGTCGGACGCCACCAACGCGGCGCCCGACACCTGCATCGTCGTCGCGATGCCGACGGCGTCCGAGAACGACGCCACCTTGGTGGGGCCCACGTACACGTCCAGGTCGACGCCGTTGGCGGCGCTGAGGCGCGGCGCGATCACGTTGGACGCGGCCACCAGCGTGGCGGCGGACACGTCCAGGGCGGTGGAGATGCCGGTGACCGTGTCGAAGGTCGCGACCCGCGTCGCGCCGGCGAAGACGTCGACGAACGAGCCCATCGACGTGATCCTCGGCGTCCGTAGCTGGTTGGTGCAGTCCACCGTGTTTGCGGACACGGCCAGCGTCGTCGAGATGCCCGTGGCGTCGTCGAACTTGGCCACCGCGGCGCCGTCCACGTACACCTGGAAGCCGTTGACGGAGTCGAGCGCGTTCAGGCGCGGCACCCGGATGTCCGTCCCCGCCTCCAGCGTGCCCGCCACCACGCCCAAAGTCGTGGTCATGCCGCTCGAACCCCCGAACTCGGCGGCCTTGACGCCGCTCACGAACACGCCCAGCTGCGCCGTCGTGCCGGTCAGGCGCGGGGCGGAGAGGTTGCCGGTCGCGGTCACCGTCGCGCCGGACAGGCCCAGGGTCGTCGCGATGCCGGAGGACGCGCCGAACGTCGCGACGAGCGTCGCGCCGGAGTAAACCTGGGCGTCCGTCGCGCTCGCCGTCCAGCGCGGCGCCACGAGACCCGCCGCGCCGGCCCTCAGCGTGCCGCCCGTCACGTCCAGTGCCGTGACGATGCCGCCGATCGCGCCGAACTCGGCCACCTTGGTGACGCCGGCGAAGACGGCCACGTTGCTGCCGCTCGCGCCGTCGATCCGCTGCGTCGCAAGCGAGATCGTGGCGCGGATCGTGGGCCCGAGGATGCCGACGTCGCTGCGGATGCCGTCGGTCGCGTTGAACTCCGCCACCTTGGTGCCCGGCGCGCTCGGACCGACGTGGACCGATACCGTAGTACCGGCTCCGTTCCGCAGCCGGTCCGTCGTCACTTCTTGCGTCGCCCGCACGGGCGCAGAAAGACGGACGGCGGCGGACAGGCCGTCGGTCGCGTGGAACGTCGCGACCGAAGTTCCGCCGACGGACGCGACGATGTCAGTGCCGCCAACGAGGCGCGAGGTCCGGACTTCGGGAGCGACGAGCGCCGCGGACGCGGTAACCGTGGGCGCGATCAGCGCAACGTTGAACGACGCGACCCGGGACCCGCGCGCGAACACGTCGATCGCGTTGCTGGCGTTGGACACGCGCGGCGTGAACAGGTCCGTCGACGCCTCAAGCACCGGCGCCCTGAACGCGACGTTTGCCGCGAATCCGGTCGAGGTGACCGAGCCCGCTGCGGCGCCGGCGACGCTGAAGGCGATGGCGTTGCTGTTGCTCAGACGAGCGACGGTCAGCGTGCCCCCAACGGAAGCGTCGCCGGACGCGACCAGACCCGCCGGCGCGACGAGCCCCGACGTCGCATCGAACTGCGCGACCTTGGTGGCGCCGGCAAAGACCTCTAGAGCGGCGCCTCCCGCGAGGATGCGCCCCGCGGTCAGCTCGGTGGTCACCGTCACGCGAGGCGCGACCAGGGTGCGGCTCGTCGCGTCGAACGTCGCGATCGTCGCGGAGCCGTCGTGCGTCTGGACGACGAGGTTGGAGGCGGCCGATGCGGGCGCGAGGCGGTCGGTGCGTGCGAGGAGCGTGGCGACCACGGTGGGCGCCCGGAGCGCCTGGACGCCGGTGATGCCCGAGACGGCGTCGAACGTGGCGACGCGATCCGCGCCGGCGAAGACGTCGATCGCGGAGGCGTGCTGCAGGCGCGGCGTCGAGACGGACCCGGATACCGTCACGCTCGATGCCGCCACGCCCAGCGTCGTCGACATGCCCGCGACTGGATCGAACGCGGCGATCGTCGCGCCGGTCATCGATACGATTCCGAAGGGAGCGACGGTGCCGGTACTGATATTGGCGACCGCGAGCTTGTCCGTGATCGTGATTCGGTTGGCCACCAGACCCCACGGTCGTGGTGATGCCGGCGGTCGCGTCGAACGTCGCGACGACCGCGTTGCTCGCGCCCAGCACCCGGAGCGAGTTATTGCTGCTGCCGACGATCGTCCCCAGCGTCAGGCGGTCCGTCACCGTCGCGGCGTTGGTCGTCAGGCCGACGGCGGTCACCATGCCGGCGACCGCGTCGAACGTCGCGACGACCGCGTTGCTCGCACCCAGCACACGGAGCGAGTTATTGCTGCTGCCGACGATCGTCCCCAGCGTCAGGCGGTCAGTCACCGTCGCCGCGTTGGTCGTCAGCCCCACCGCGGTCACGATGCCGTTGGTCGCGTCGAACGTCGCGACGACCGCGTCCGCCTGGCCCAGCACCCGCACTCCCGCGCTGCCGCTGCCGCTGCCGCTGCCGCTGCCGCTGCCGCTGCCGCTGCCGCTGCCGCTGCCGCTGCCGCTGCCGCTGCCGCTGCCGCTTCCGCTGCCGCTGCCGCTGCCGCTGCCGCTGCCGCTGCCGCTGCCGCTGCCGCTGCCGCTGCCGCTGCCGCTGCCGCTGCCGCTGCCGCTGCCGCTGCCGCTGCCGCTGCCGCTGCCGCTGCCGCTGCCGCTGCCGCTGCCCGCGACGATCGTGTTGAGCGTCAGGCGGTCGGACACCGTGGCCGCGTTGGTCGTCAGCCCCACGTTCGTGGAGATGCCGGCGGTCGCGTCGAACGTCGCGACAACCGCGTTGCTCGCGCCGAGCACCCGGACTACGCCTGCGTTGCCGCTGCTCGACGCAGCGATCGTGTTCAGCGTCAGGCGGTCGGTCACCGTCGCCGCATTGGTCGTCAGCCCCACGTTCGTGGAGATGCCGGCGGTCGAGTCGAACGTCGCGACGACCGCGTTCGTCCGACCCAACACCTGCAACAGCGTGTCGTTCAGGCGATCGTGTTCAGCGTCAGGCGGCCCGTCGCCGCGATCACGTTGGCCGTCAGCCCCACCGCGGTCACGATGCCGGCGACCGCGTCGAACGTCGCGACGTCGTCGCCGCCGACGCGGACGACCACCGCGTTGGAGTTGGCGACGACGCTCGCAATCACCTGCTGCGTAGCGGTCGCGACGCCGACGGTCAGGCCCACGGTCGACGAGATGCCCGAGAGCGCGTCGAACGTCGCGACGCGCTGGCCGGACGACCACACGTCCATCGAGCCGATGTCGGCGTCGACCTCGATGCGACCCACCGTCAGCGCGTCCGTCACCGCGATCCGGTCCGCGCTCAGGCCCGCGTTGGAGTCGAAGCGCGCCACCATGCGCCCCTCCGCCACGACCGCGATCGCGCGCGAAGACGGCCCGGCGTCCAGCGTCTCCACCGTCAGGACGTCCGTCACCGAGGCCACGTCCGCGACCAGGTTGCACGCGCTCGCGACGGCGAGCTGCGCGGTGCCGTCGTCTGCATTGTACTTACCGTCGTCTGCATTGTACTTACCGTCGTCTGCATTGTACATATCGACGTCTGCATTGTACTTACCGTCGTCTGCATTGTACTTACCGTCGTCTGCATTGTACATATCGACGACATTGTACTTACCGTCGTCTGCATTGTACTTACCGTCGTCTGCATTGTACTTACCGTCGTCTGCATTGTACATATCGACGACATTGTCAATTTCCGCGTCGGTATCGGTAAATATGTCGTCGAGATGCACCGAGCCAGCAGTTCGGGTCAACATATCCATGATGTATTGGTCTACGCTGTCGTTCATCTGTATCTCGAGCCCCGTATCTGGCGCTTCTTCGTATTGCGAGACTGAGGTGCGTGTGGACGCTTGGTACGCTTGGGATGATTGGGATGATTGGGACGCTTTGAGTGCTTTGAGTGCTTCGAGTGCTTCGAGGGCTTCAGTTCTCTTTTTAATGTTGTAATTGCGTCTTTCTGCCATGAGGTTATAGTCTTTTGGCTCTGGTTTGGATCTCGGCACGGTGGGCTCATGGTCCCAGGCGAGAGCACCTCCTTTGACTTCTGTAGGCACAGCTTCCACAGCTTCCACAGCTTCCACAGCTTCCACAGCTTCCGTAGAGACAGCTTCCACAGCTTCCACAGCTTCCACAGCTTCCACAGCTTCCGTAGAGACAGCTTCCACAGCTTCCACAGCTTCCACAGCTTCCGTAGAGACAGCTTCCACAGCTTCCACGGCTTCCCTAGGCTCCCTAGGCTCCCTATCTTCCCTAGGCTCCCTAGGCTCGGCTTCCTCAGCTTCCTTAGCCCAAGGCACCACCTCCTCAACCACTTTCAGACTGTTGTCGCGCTTCTCCTCGATGCTCCACGGCACCGGACGATCGAGTTCTCCCAACATGACGGACGCAAACCCCGTGGTCGCTCGGATATGTCTGGTCACCGCCTCCTTGAACTGGTGGATGTTCTTGGTGTTGAACGACCGGACGTTGAAGCGCTTCATGAGCATGTGTCTGCGCGCGTGCTCGTTGTATCGCGAGATCTCGTCGCCCTTGCCCACGTCGTGCTTGTAGGCAATCAGCAGTCCCATCAGCTCCGGGTACGTTTTGATGACGTTGTCCTCGATCTCGGCCAGTTTCGCGGCCTTCAGCCGGGTGGCGAGGCTGACCACCCGCAGGTCGCGCAAACTGTACAGGTCCGAGTACGCGTCGAACGCGTACACCAATGCGGACTCCAGGGCCTTCGCCGTGAAATCCTTGGACTTCGTCAGCGCGACGACCTTCTCGATGCGGGTCTTGAAATCCTCCGACATTCTATTACACTCAGCCAAGATAAAAATGCGACACAAGCGGCGACGTTATTCTCTCCGCCGAGTGTAGATGAACGCCGACGCCGAGACCAGCGAGGTTCGGGGGGTGTGGGACGCGTTCGTGGCCAACAACAACCTCGTCATCATCATCCTGTGCCTCGTGATTTTCAGGTTTGTCATCTTCCTCCCGCAGTGGTACTTTTTCATCGGCATCCTGCTCGTCGCCCTCGTCGTCATCGTCCAGGTGCCCACCGTCGACCCGTCGCCCAACCTTGACGGAGGCAACAAGCGGATCGACGTCAGCAACTCGGTCACGCGCCTCCTGACCGTGCTGTGCCAGTACACCACGTTTGTCGCCAGGAGCGTCTACTCCCTCCTGGGCCTCTTCACGCTGTTTTTTCTCGTCGAGAAAATCAAGACGATCAACAGCAACGTCGAGAGGTCGCAGTACGGCTCCAACATCATGTGGTCAATTGCGTGGTGCATCAACAAGGCCGTGGCGTACCTTGGCTTCCAGATATGGCCCGTCTTCGAGGTCGCGCCCAGCGGCGAGTACCACGTCACGGCAATCGTCCGCCAGTTCGTCGCGTCGCTCCATCGCTCGGGCCTGGCCGTCGTCATCGGCTGCGTCGGGCTCGTGTGCGCCATGGTGTTCGGCATGGTGATGGTGTCCATTCCGACGCCGTCTGTCGCAGACGGTACCAAAGACACCCTCTACCGCCTCCGCGTGACGCGCACGCTGAAGCTGTTTTCGCTCGTCCTGTACCTGATCATCCCGCTCATGGTCATGATCTACATGCGGTACACCTTTAAAGAAATAATGTACCCGTAGAAATAAATGGACGATCGGATCAGACACATCCGAGCCGATTTGGACAAGCTCGAGTCAGAGATGGGCAGTCGCGCGTACAGTAGTACGGGCAGCACGGCGACGGTCGCCGTCGAGGCGCTGGAAGCTTCGGGAGCTTCGGGAGCTTCGGGAGCTTCGGGAGCTTCGGGAGCTTCGGGAGCTTCGATGACGTCAGAAGCTTCTAAGACTGCCGGAGCTCCCGCGCTAAGCCGCTCCAACGTCGCCAACATGTGGCGACGACGCACCGCGGTGGTGTGAGTCTCACACCAGCGTCGACAGCAAGATGACCGACAGCGTCCAGCCGACGTACAGGGACAGCTCCTGCTTGCTAGACAGGTCCCACAGCGCGCTCGCGTGCACCGCCAGCTTGTGTGCGGTGTACGTTACCGATATGGCAATGGTCACCGCTACGGCCGCTCGCACCAGCGCCGCCCTCCTCGACTTCGTTTCTTTCGACATCTTTCCTGTTCTACCCATTTTAAAAAATATTGTCACCCTATATAAACCCATGAACGTCGAGGTGATTGTCACCGTCTCCGTTTTCGTCGGCCTGCTCATCATCATGTTCGCCCTGCTCGACGCGCGCGTCCTCTACCTCTCCTCCCTGATGCCCGCCCTCCAGTTCGCGTCGCCGGTCCTCTCGATGGTCGTGCCCAATCCCTCGCGCCGCGGGACGACCGCCGAGAGCTCGTTCGAGACGTACATGGTCAACGAAGAGCAGCTGTCGTCCGCGTGCGACGGCGTCACCGACTTCGGCACCACGCTGCCGCTCTTGGCGGCGTCGTCGTCGTCGTCCGATCCGGTCACCGGCATCATGTCGGGCCTGGTCGCGGTGACCGACATCTACTCGTCGTTCGAAGCGTGAGCGGCGACGCTCGCCCGCTCGTGGCCCGTAATCACGTCCGCCATCTTGAGTCGACTGCCGCCTCTGGCACGCTCGACCGCCTTCTTTTCTTTGTCGTTGTTCATCTGGTACTTGAGTACGTCTGGGTCATACGCCGCGTTCAGGGAGGACCTCGGCAGGCGCAGCACCGCCTTTGGCGCGTAGTACTTGATGGCCACCAGGATGGTGTGGTCGACGCCCTTGAAGTTGTACAGCGAGCCGTCCTTGCGTCGGAACGACAGCGTCATGCGCGACAGCTTGCCGATCGGGTGGAACGGCATTCGGGCATCCCAGGCATCCCGCGGCCCATGACAGCAGCGGCAGCCCTCGCACTGCGCGGCATATAATACAATCTAGGTAATTCCTAAACCCGCTGAATATTGGGAATGCTGCCTTGCAGCTCGGTATTGTGGCTCACGACAAACACGGTCGTGAGCGCAAACGCCTCTCGCACGGCGCTCAGGAAGCTCGGCACCCGCGCGATGTGCGCGACGTCGCAAACATTGAACCCCTCGTCGATAAAGAGCTGCGTCAGGGTGGCGCCGCTGCGCGAGAACGCGAGCATCGCGAGGCGCGCGGCGATGCCGCACATGAAGCGCTGGAAGCCGCTCGCTCGCTCGATGGGAACGCCGTTGGCCAGCGTCCACTCGATCCGCTTGGCGCCGAAGACCGGCGCGCTCATGGCGGTCGTGTCGTCGATCGCGCCGACCAGCGTATTGACCGTCTTCTGGATATGCGGCAGCACGTGCGAGTCGAAAAAGACGCGCTCGTAGCCCGAGAGGCTCTGCAGCACGCCCGAGACGAGCTTGATGTGCGCCTTGATCGCGTCGATGTACTCCGCATAGACGTGCCGGTGCTGCCGCTGCTGCTGCTCGCGCGGCGCCAGCGCCTTGACCCGCTGCCGCAACGCCGAGATCTCCAGCTCCAACACGATGTCGTCGTACGCGTCGTGCATGTACTCTGCGTTCGCGCCAGCCGCGCCAGCCGCGCATGCAGGACCGCCGACGACGACGAGCCGTTGCGCGAGGCTCCTCGTCTCGTCACGGACGTCTCTGCAGTGTCGCAGGAAGTCGTCCCGGTCTTTCCGGGCATCGGTCGCCAGCGCGAGCCACGCCATGCAGCACGCGCACTCGGGATTGGTCGGGCCGCAGTCGTCGATCGCGGTGACGGGCTCCTCCGTGTGTGGAATCGAGACGTACTTCGGGTACGTCCTGTTCCACGCCTCGACCAGGTCATCGACGGTACTCGACCCATCGGTACTCGATGGATTAATCGACGGATTAGTCGCGGGCGCCAGATTCGGAAAGGCGCGCTTCGCTTCCGCGACCGCGGGTCCCAGCACCTTGGCGTCCCTGTAGACCTGCTTGGGCAGCAGGAGGTCCGCGCTGGACGGCACGTAGGCGGGGACCGACGTCTGCGTCTCCAGCAGGCGCGCGAGTCGCTCTTGGCAATCCGTGAGCTCTCCAGCAGACTCGCTCGTCGTCGGATCGGCGATCGGGCGTGCAGCTGCCGCCATGTCCGCGACGTAGCTCGACGCCAGCACGGCCTCGTGCAAGACGTCGGTCAACAGGGTCAGCGGCCGCATGCCGACGGCACCGTCCAGCACCGCCTTCTGGTCGGCGTGCGACATGTTGAAAAAGTCCATGTCACTGTTTTGCGACACCAGATTGGTCATGAGCAGCAGCTCCATCGGCGCCACGTGCTCCGCGACCCACCCGTCCAGCGCCACCTTGCCAGTATGCACCGTCACCCAGCCGCCGTGCGCCTCCGAGAACTCGTCCACGCCGGTGCTGCGCGACACGGGGTATAACGATGTGGATGCGGCCGACTGCGTGGAAAACGCGCGGTACACGCGGTACATTCGCATCTGGCCGCTGCGGACGTCTTGGATCGATAGGGTGAGCGTCACGCACGCCTTGTCGCGCGCGGGCTTGGCGCCGTTGATGATGCTCGCGGTGTTGGTGCGGGTGGTGCGCGAAGGAAAGCCGGTGCCGTACAGCGCCACGCAGATCGTCTCTATGAAGCTGGTCTTGCCGGTCGCGTTGCCCCAGCCGATGCACGCCACGCCGCCGCTGCCGCCGTCTTCCGCGTGCTTGCCAAAGTCAAAGTGGTTGGCGGCGCCAAAGCAAAACAGCCAGCTCCACTTCATATAGAGCAGGTTGCAACGGTTTCTCGGGTTGCCCATGCTGCCGCTGTTGCCACTGCTGCCGCTGCCGTTGAGCGACGCCAGGTACGTCGCGAGCTTGGCGTCGATCTTCTTGTTGCGCTCCGCCACCTTTTCCGAGATCCGCTGGTTCTGGTCCGCGGGAAAGTCGGGCAGCAGGGCGAGCTCGGGCGTCAGGACGAGACGGCGTCGAAGGGGCTCGTCGTCGACAGTCACGTAATCCGCCCAGTCCGTCGGCGAGTTGCTGGGCGGTTTCGGGAGCGCGTCGCTCAGGTCCAGCGCCCTGCGGCGCCCCGGCTCGGCCTCGGTGCGGCGCGCGGGGTTGTCGAGGACGACGGCGGTCGCCTCCGCCTGCCGATCCCGGAAGGTCCAGCGGAGGTAGCCGTGCGCATAGCCGTCCTCGGACGCGTTCTGCGCAATCAGGCTGCCCGCAAAGCCACAGACGCAGCCGCTGCCCGTGTCTGTCCACACCTTCTGGAGGTGCTGGTCGCCGAGCAGCGCGCAGTCGAAGCCCCGGAGCATCCGCGTCGTCGGCGGCGCGCCGTGGAACAGCAGCGCGTTGATGCTGCCGATCTCGGACGAGGGCAGCGGCGGCGCGACCGGGTCCGGGCGCTTGATCTGGGCCGACGTCGCGCCGGGCGCGAGGACGTCCTGGATCGCGAGCACGCCGAACGACAGACGCGTGCCCGGCACGCTCACCGTGGCCGTCGCATCCAGAAAGTGCACTCGGTCCATGGCCGAGCCCGAGAGCAGGCTGTCGATGATGAACGGCTCCATGTCCTGCGGCCGCTTCCACTGCTTGTAGTCGTGGTTGCCGCGGATGATGTAGACGAGCGTGCACACGGTCAGCAGGCCGCGGACCAGCTTGTAGAACAGCTCGATGCCGGACGCGTCGATCCGCGTCTTGTCGTGGAAGACGTCGCCCGTGATGACGGCGATCTTCGCGTCCGACGTCACGTCCGACGCGATGCTCTCGAACAGCCGCTCGAAGACCGCGATATACTCGTCGTACCGGGACGCCGCGCGATCGCCCGCCTTGATGTGGACGTCGGACAGGTGGTACAGGACAAAGTCTTTAGTTTCCATTGACCTGTTCTACGGGTCGCCTGCTTTAGATCATTTGTATGTAAATACAAATGCGGCTGCTGCTGGTATTGTTGTTGGTGTTATTGCTGCTGCTGCTCTTGTGGTACCGTACGATGCCGCCGCCGGTCATCCACTGCATCCTCGTCACCGGCAAATCCGACGCGCGCATTCGGATGGCGCGGCTCGCGGTGCTCAATTTCAAAGAGCAGACCTACGCCAACAAGCGCCTGATCATCGTCAACCACGGCGCGCACGCCGTGATGGGGGGCGACTCCGACTCCTCCGGGATCCTGGAGCGTCGCGTCGTCAAGGGCGCGGGCACGACGCTCGGCGCGCTGCGCAACGCGGCGCTGGACCTGGTGCCCGTCGGCGAGCTGTGGACGCCGTGGGACGACGACGACCTGAGGTCGTCCGACTTCCTGGCGAAGCTGCAGCGCGCCATGGGCGACGCCGATCTGGTGGCGTTTGTGCGTCGCATCGAGTACAACTGCAACACGGGCATGGTGTGGCAGATGACGCTGCGCAGCGGCTTCGTGTTCGTCCTGGCGAGACGGGACGAGGGGTTCCGCTACAAGGACGTCGATACGATGGAGGACACCGAGCTGCTGGCGCACTACGCCGGGGCCGCCCGGGCCGCCGGGGCCGCCGGGGCCGCCGGGTCCTTCGGGACCTTCGGGACGCGCATCCTCGACAACGACGACGCAACCATGTACGTCCGCCTGGTGCACGGCACGTCCAACACGTCGCTGTACGTCGACCCGAACAAAAGGAGCGTCTTGGGCAGCGGCAGCAGCGGAAGCGGCAGCAGGTATCGCGAGGACGAGGTGTCGTCGGACGTGGCTGCGCGCGTTCGCGCCCGGATGGCGCCGTATGTTGACATCGCGAAAAATAATATCGACACATTGTAATATTACGAACGATGCCGCGCTCCCCGACTAATTCCGCTCGCCCGGCGACTCGGCCGCCCTCCGCGGACTCGACCAGGCCGCCCTCGACTCGGCCGCCCTCGGCTTGGCCGCCCTCCGCGGACTCGGCTTGGCCGCCCTCCGCGGACTCGGCTCGGCCGCCCTCCGCGGACCCGGCTCGGCCGCCCTCCGCGGACCCGGCTCGGCCGCCCTCCGCGGACTCGGCTCGGCCGCCCTCCGCGGACTCGGCTCGGCCGCCCTCCGCGGACCCGGCTCGGCCGCCCTCCGCGGACCCGGCTCGGCCGCCCTCCGCGGACTCGGCCGCCCTCGGCTCGGCCGGCTCGGCTCGGCCGCCCTCCGCGGACTCGGCTCGGCCGCCCTCGGCTCGGCCGCCCTCCGCGGACTCGGCTCGGCCGCCCTCCGCGGACCCGGCTCGGCCGCCCTCGGCTCGGCCGCCCTCCGCGGACCCGGCTCGGCCGCCCTCGGCTCGGCCGCCCTCCGCGGACCCGGCTCGGCCGCCCTCGGCTCGGCCGCCCTCCGCGGACCCGGCTCGGCCGCCCTCGACTCGGCCGCCCTCCGCGGACTCGGCTCGGCCGCCCTCCTCGACCTCTGCTCGGCCGCCCTCCGCGGCCTCGACTCGGCCCTCCTCGGCTCGGCCGCCCTCCCCGCCCTCCCCGTTCTCCTCGACTCGGCCGCCCTCTCCGCTCCGCCCTGCACCCCCTTCGGCGACGAAACGCGTCTCCGAACACTCTATGATCGAGCGGTTTATCGCACAGTATGCATACGAAAAATACAAAAACATTGTGTTCATCGACGCGGCGGCCGAGCTGAAGCTCGTCAACAAGGGTCTGGCCAATGTCGTGGAGACGCTGACGAGTGCCATCGACGCCGCCATCACCAAAAATACCAACCGCATCACGGCGGATATGGTGTAGAGCGAGGCGTTTGTGCCCGCAAGACATCAACAATTTGAGAATGCGGTTTTTGCCAAATTTCACTAAAAACGTGAGTCTTAGCTGTGTGGAGCTTTGTCAGTCCAAATCACATGGAGTATAATCTTTTATTCTGGACTTTTATGTCCCAACGTTTCCAATACATCTTCCATCGTGTATGTGTCTCTGGACAAGGTACCTACGAGCATATCGCCATCCCTTGTTGTCGTAGAGCCATACGCAGCCGTAAATATATTCATACAATCCGCGTCGACAGCTGGTTCTCTGGATTTTGGGCTATAGTTATTCATATCATACAAGCCCATCTTGCAGTTGTCCCGCCTGTTGACGGTGTCAAACTTGAATTGGACGTTTTCAATCGATGTTGTTTGCATTCTGGTAAATTTTTGTATTTTATTACCTTCAAAACGACCTGTCAGTAAAAGCAGCGTAACACGATTTTTTCCTATCGCATCATATACTCGGATCTCGTCGACGTAGTCGGAACCGTCGAGTAGGTCTGTTGGATTGGTTGTCGTGGGCTTTGGTGCATACAACAAGATGTGCCGGTAAGTGTATGGTGTTACCCGTGTTTTCTTTGCTCGTGAAGCAAGAATGCGTTCACTTCTCTCTGCCATCCTCACAGGATCTGAATCGGCGGCATTATTTCTACTGATGCCCCTGCAAGCCAACGAAATGAAAAGAAGTTCGCAACCTCTGTATTTTTCCATATTTTTTATCCGGTCAACAACACTCGACAGGGTGTGTCGCTTTGACTCTTTAATAAGACTTTTCATATTCATAGTATCATTTGCATTGCAGTCAGACACATCTGGCATATCTTCAATGTCGAATACACCGAGTGGTAGACAATTCTGGCCACTATTATTGATGTATAGGCGAATGTCGGTGTAGTGTTCAGTTGGTTTATACATGTGAAGTTGGTTGTAGACGTAAGTGCTGATTTTTGAATTTTTCACACGACTAAAAAGGTCGCTTGGTTGATTGCTTTGTTGATCACCAATTTTTTTTAACTCTTTATACGATTTGTTTGAATTTCTCTGTGTGTCACTCCCTGTATCACCTGACAAATATATATAACAATTATTAGGAACAGTTGGTGGTGGCGTGTATGGTGTTGACCCAAAGTAAGAGGATCCGTGACCCGTGATGTAAAACACCTTTTGTATCTTTCGGGGTTGGGGTTTGTTATTATTTGTTGCTGGCATCTATATAAATATCATTTATATATTTTTGTGTTCTGGCGGCTCTTCTTATTTTCTGCGGCTTTTCTGTGATCGTCTGCGGCTTTTTTTAGCTTTTCTAAAAACTTTGTGATTATAGATGCCAGCATCAATATAAATATTATTTACATATTTTTGGCGAGTTCTGTTTGTGTGTCGTTTTAACATCTGATATCGACCCGACGAATGCGATTTCCGAAAACGTACACATATCTCGGTACATGCAGCGGTACCGAAAGACCACTGAAGAAGTTTCAGTAGGTCCAACAAGAACAGCGACGACGTAGCCTCCCCGGCAGCTACAGGTCGGACATCGCGCGGAGTGTACCGACCACGCGACTCACAAGCTCAATTGACCCACCCATTTTTAACATCTCGCGCATAATTATACACTCCGGCATGCAGCCGATGCCGCATCCGATGCCTCTGGCACCGCATCAGGATGCATCAGAAGTATTGCGTCTGTTGATCAGAAATCTCAAAATTGCGAAGGCGGTGGCGGGCGTCTCTCAGTCTGTGCGCGGCGAGGTGACGGACTGGGACAAATACGCGAAGGACAAAGTGTCTTCGTCGACGACGTACACGGCCCGCCTGAACGCGATCATCGAATACATGAGACTGGACTGGGGACAGGGTTCGTGGGCCGTTGCCGCAAACACCGATTGGGCATCCAACATGTTTGCGGACACGATATCTGACGACGCGGAAAAGCGCGTACTCGGGATCGAACGTAAGATGTTGGACTTTTGCGATACATTGACTCCGGAGACCCTCCCGGGAATCTACGATATGCGCCGGTGTATGGTGGACAAGTGCATAGCGACGGAGAAGGAGATTGAAGAGCTGAACGCCTTCTGGGTGCTGGAGGCAATGACGAATCTCTTGGAAGGGTACGGTAGGTACAAAGCTCGTCTCATCACAAAGATCATGATGCATACCGTCTGGGACCACACGTCGAAGCGGTCGCAGCCGGGTGTCCAGAGCCTCCGCCGGACGCAGGGGAGTTACCGGACGCTGATGCAGATTCTGCCCAAAAAGGATGCCGAAAGGGCGTTGGTCGGGCTGAACAACACGACGTCTGTGTCACCTCTGGTTTACGTCGTTGAGGTCCTTGTCGAGCTGCCCATCGGCCTGAAGCTGATCCTGGGAAGGTCAGATTTCAATAAAACCGAAGTCCCAAAGGAACTGTCACGTGCCGCTGGTCAAGCCGACGAACGGGAGTCAAGGAGGGTCATCAATCTGATTGCGTCTCGTGAGGCAACCCGTCCGGAGTCGCCCGCGCGGGGCAGGAGGGGGTCTTGAAATGAAATGAGTTTATACGCGTCCTGCCGGCACTGCAATCGGTCGCCCTCGCCGAAGCCGGAGTCGAACTGCTGGTGGTTGAAGATATTTTCCAACAAGAGCTTGTCGGGCCGCCCTACGTCTTGGATGTGCAGCCCACAATCGGTTTTGCTCAACGCGATTTTACAAATTTATTCTTTTCACCAATGAGATACCTCATGACCTCTTTACAAAAAACGAGTAAAAGCTGAGCTTCGGCCTGGTCTTGAAGTGGTTCGCGCAGTTGCAATTTGTTGTCCTTGACGACGACAATATCTTTATTGTAAACGGATAGTATCACCTTGAGCCGTTCGTAATACCTGTCGTCCGAGTGACCACTTTTGGTCCAATAAGTTTCAACGTAATATCTTTGAATAGCATATTTTTCTGCCTCGGATGTCATAATTCTCTCAGCTTCTGCGTCTGAAGCCGCGTTGATCGTCATGGGGTGTATCGATTTAAAGCGTTTGTATACTACTTCGAACGGGGATAACGCCGGTTTGGGCTTACTGAACCACATTTACAGTGTATATTTAAAAGGTATATTTAATTTCACAAAAAGTGGTATGGGCCTTCCTCGTTTTTCCCCTTCAACTCTATATTTCTTTGCTCATTCTCCCATTTGCCACGTTGTTCATGTAAATAATAGCCGATTTGATCGGTAAAATTTTTCGCATTCTTCGCCCAATCTTTATCTGGACTCCTTCTCGCCTCTGTCATCGCCTCTTCCAACTCCTCTAGGAACTTGAATTTGGCTGTTTCCGTGTGGATATTTGTTAAGGCCAACCATATTTCGTAAAGTCTTTTTTTTGCGGCATTTACAAGGATTGTCTGTTGATTTTTTACTGTTTGTTGTGAAAAATTTACCGGTATGGAATTTTGAAACTTGGGTTTTTCTATGGAAAGTATTGTTGTAGAAAGCATATATATACTATATAAGGTTGCTGGAAAAAAATATACGCACGGTCGACCACCGACCTCGATCGAACGAGTACATTGTCGTCCGATACAGCGCGTCCCGCTCGTCGTATCCCGTGACCTGACATGAGCGGCAGCACCCTCTCCCCCACCGTCGCTGCCCCTGGCACACACCCTCCGCAGCGACGCGGTGCCGACCGCCTTGAAACTCAGTGCACCGCACGTGACGCCCAGCGGCAGGAACGCCCGCCCGTCCACCGACGCGAGGGGGCACCCTTCCGGGACTACGACTTCCCGGCGCCGGGCCGCAGCTCCAGGTGGTTGAGCGCCACGACGGTACTGCTCGGCCAATCGAATAATGTTACATCCTCGATAGAAGGCGTTTGCGCGCTGTGTAAAAAATAAAATGATATAGAAATGAATAACAAAGACCAAAACGGTTCGCAAGAAGGGGGGGCGGGATGGGTCCGCCAATACAGTCCTGGCAGGATGGGCGGAGATGGGTCCCGGTCCGCCAAAATCCTTCTACACCCCCGCCCCAACTACAAACTATTACAAAACGCCCCGTCGAAACTCCCACCCCCCGTCTTGCGGGTACCAACTCTTCGGACAGGAGTGCCGCGCCCGCACCGATCCGGTGTCCCGCCATGATCGAAAAGTTTGTGTCGCTGCACACCGGCCAGGAGTCCATCGTGAGCATCGCGCCCGAGGTCATGTACAGGCTCATCACGCTGCCCGTCGGCGCCGACCCTTTGATGGCACAGATCCTCGTCGCGTCGGCGGACGCGGCCCATAACAATAATATCGATATGGGCGTGTACAGGGACGTGATGAAGCGGTTTGCGAAGAAGCCCGCCGCGGTCGTGTCGAATGCGGACGCCCTCAAGCGCATCCGTCTCGTCAAGAGCATCACGGCCGCGCTCGATAAATACCAGGAAGAGATGCTGAACAAGCTGCTCGCTCTGACGAGCGCGGATGCAGTAAAAAAGGTGTTGTCGGCGGTCGACCTGAATAACCCTGCAGCGGCGCTCAACGACGCAGACATAAAGGTCCTGGACGCGATCAGCAACGCGATCTCGAGGGAGCGCGAAAACATGGGCGCGGTGCGCGTCTTCGGGGCGGGTCGTCCGGCGAACATCGCTCTGACGGGAGACGCGGCGGCGCCAAAGCCCATCTACAAGTTTCGCGGAGGGGCCGCTATGGATAATGAATGCAACAAGACCTTTGTCAACACCTTTCCCGTGTTGGACATCGTTGACCAAGACACGGTCTTCAAGGACAAGGACATGCAGGAGATGGTCGCCGACCTGGTGGGCAACAACCCGGACTACCAGCTGGATCACCTGGTGCTCTTCGGGTACGGGTATTCGGGCTCGGGCAAGACGTTCAACCTGATCGGCAACGACGGCAGATCCGGCCTGTTGTTCGAGATCCTGGGCAAGCTCGTTGCCAACGACTTTTCGATCACCGATTTCGAAGTGTTCGAAGAGAGCGGCAAGCTCACGAGCCGCGGGTCTGGTCTAGGGAAAGAAGGCGACGAACATCTCGGGTTCGAGAGCGAGACCAAAGTGTTCAAGGAATTCGGGGGCACCCAGAGGCCGAGCAGCGACACGATCAGTCAGACGCTCGCCGCCATCACCGAGGCGCGGCGGATGAGCCTCTCCATCAAGGCGACGCTGAACAACAAGGAGAGCTCGCGAAGCCACCTGTACACCAGCGTCAAGCTCACCAAGAACGGTCGCGACGTCTGCCTCACCGTCATCGACCTCGCCGGCTCGGAGAATCCAAAGGCGCTGCTCGCGACCATGGCCAAGGGCAACAAGGCGCTGGGGAAGACGGATATCGGGACACTGATGCCGACGCCAACCGCGACGCTGCTGGCGATGATCGGCTCCGTCAAATGCAGGAACAACTGGAAGGCGGGGATCGAAAACCTGTTGCGCGCAGACGTCGAGACGACCAAAAACAACGAATGCGCGCCTCTCGCCCACCTGACAGACTATTTTACACTGGTGCGCACCCAGATGAATCGAGTGAGCGAGTCGGGCGTGAAGGACTTCGACAACTACGACGCCGACAACCAGTACCTCACCGATATCTACTACGAGGCGTTTTACATCAACGAATCCAATCACCACATCCGACACTTTTTGAAGCACCGTCAAAACATCCAGATCAGCCATAAAACACCCGTCCTCAAATTCAAAAGCTACAATCCGGACACGCAATATCTCATGCCGTACGACTCGAGCGACGCCGTCGACGCGAGCTGCCCGATCGGGACCGTCCAGAACCTCGCGCGGATCTCGAGTTACATGAGCGAAGTAAAAAAACCAAAGTTCAGCATGGTGTGCGCATTCATGAACCGGATGGACAAGTGCGACGAGAGCATGAAGGCGCTCGAGTTTGCGCAGAGCATCGCCAGCAACTAGACCACACTACCATCTGGCCTTGATCGCGTTCCGCAGGTACGTCGTCGGCGGTGCGGAGATCTGTGTCGGCGGCGGCGGCGGCGGCGGCGAGGGGCGGCGCAACGTCCGCGTCCACGGGTTCGGGCTCCGGACCAGCGCCCGACAGTGGTTGTCGATGAAGCGGTCGCCCAGCTTGCAGTTGATCTCGTTCACGATGTCCGTCGGGATGTGTCGAAAGTCGATGAGCTTTGTGTTCATGTTCAAGCGCTCCATAGCGTCCGCGTCGCGCGTCACCTCGTCCAGCATGTGCTGGTTACTTGCGAGACGGATGGCCGTCTTCAGCCCGATCTTGGGCGCAATCTGAGGAATGTTGTCCGACTTGTCGCCCATGATCACCTTGACCCGGGTGAAGTGGCTCGACGTGCCGCCGTACTTGCTCTCCAGCACCACGTTTCGCAGGTTGACGACGCTCGTCTTTTCGTCCACCAGCTGGATGAAGTCGCTGTCGTTGGAGATGACCACCACGTCCATGCCGGGGCTGTACTCGCGGATGCGGCGGTGGCACACCGCGATGACGTCGTCCGCCTCGGCGCCCTTGGCGGCGATCACCGTGCAGCCGTGCGCGCACACCAGGCCGGGAATGACGTCGTCGCACGCGACCGCAAAGAGCGCGCTGGTGTGCGCGTGCTGCTGCTTGCCTTCGCCGTCGCGGTTGGCCTTGTACGTCGGCAGCAGCTCGCGGCGCCACACCGTGCTCCGCGGCGCGTCCACGGCGAACACGACGTTGGACCACGGCACGCGGTACGTCTTGACGAGCGCCTCGAACGCGTTCGTGATGGACGTGCGGAAGCGCTCGGCGATCTCCTCGTCGCTGCACTCGAGCTGCGCGTACCGCATCCAGCTCAGCGTGGCAAACATCTTGTAAAACACGATGTAGGACACGTCGACCAGCACGACGGTGGCGGATTTGTCAAATGCCATGATATCTACCAATACGGTGGTGGTGACTCGTATCAAATTCACTTTCTAAACGGGTTTACAGCTCAACCGACCGCGTGTCGATGTTCAGGCTGAAGAGGAGTTCGTTTGGTTTGCCCACCCGATCGATCGTCGCTATCGGGGTGATCCTCGTGGTCAGCGTGATCATCTTCGGCGGCACATCGACGTCGTTGTTGTAGCCGTAGCTGTAACGACGTCGGCGGGTGCCCGTGTCGACCGTCACGTTGTTCCGGTCCCGGCGGTTCATAGGCAGCGTCATGGTCAGGACGGCGCGGTAGAAGTGGTGCAGCCGTTCGGGGAGCAACGGCAACGGTCCCTCCTTCGCCAGGCTCTTGGAATGGACCCCATTCATCAGCTGGCCGTACCTGAGATTCCAGTTTTTTTTATACTCCTCGGGCAGGGCGATGGGCTTGACGACGTCGGGATTGAACTGGATGAACGGTTTGTTGGTCATGACGTAGTACATGACGGCGCCCAGCGAGTAGATGTCCGACTCGGGCGTCGCGACGTGCTCCTTGTCCAGCAGGACCAGCGGGTCCGCGTACGCGGACGTCCACGCGACGCTGAGGCACCGGGGTTCCTGCACGCACGCGCCCGCAAAGTCGGTCAGCACCAGGCGCTCGATACCGTTGCGGTTGACCCACAGGACGTTTTCGGGCTTGATGTCGCCGTGGATCATGTCGTGCGCGTGCAGGAAGGACACCATGTCGCACAGCTCGCCGCAAACGCGCAGCCTGTGTTCCATCAGGAGTACGGGGTTCTTCGTGTACGATTCGAACCGGCGCATGTAGTCGATCAGCGTGCCTTGCGCCAGCTCCATCACCACCGAGGTCGTCCCTTCGGCCGAGGGGATCACCTCGTACACGTTGATGATGGGGTCCGTGAGGCCGACGCCCTGTTCCTTTAAAAAGTCGATGTTGCCTTCCCCAAGCGCATGACCGTCGGCCAGTTCCTGGAGTGCGTGGTCGCCAAGTCGCTGGCGACGCGGGGCGTGCTGCGGACCTTCACGCCCTTCGACGACGCGGACCTCGCGGAGTGGAAGCACGACACGGCGGACGAGGTCATGTACAACGGCGACACCGGCGAGGCCATGCCGTGCGACATCTTCGTCGGTCCGACGTACTACTACCGCCTCAAGCACATGTCGGGCGACAAGATCAGCTACCGCAACTCGCACGGCCGGCGCATCCGCATGACGCGCCAGCCGCCGCAGGGCCGCAGCAACGACGGCGGGCTGCGGATCGGCGAGATGGAGGCCAACGTGTTGCTGGCGCACGGCCTGGGGACGTTCACGAAGGAGACCATGCTGGACCGGTCCGACGGCGTCACCGCGTTCGCGGACGGTCGCGGCTTCCTCGTGTCGCGTCCGACGGACGGCGGCCGACCGGCGACGCGCATCGAGATCCCGCACTGCGCGACGCTCCTGGCGCAGGAGCTCGCGACCATGTCCATCCGGACGGCGTTCGTGCCGCACGTGGTCGAGCCGCGCGAATGACGCGTATTTTTATGTTGCAAAAATGAAACGAACCTGAACATCAAGCGATTCGATATCACGAGCATCACCTCGGACTCGGTCATCGTGTTCATCGGCAAGCGCCGCACCGGCAAGTCCTTCATGGTCAAGGACCTGCTGTACTTCCACCGCGACATCCCGATCGGGACCGTCATCTCCGGCACGGAGTCGGCCAGCCCCTTTTACTGCAACATCATGCCGAGCGTGTTCATCCACGACGAGTACTCGCCCCAGCTGCTCGATCGGGCGGTGTCTCGTCAGAAGAAGATCCGGAGCATGATGGAGCGCAAAAAGATCGACACGATCGATTCGCGCGCGCTGTGCCTCCTGGACGACTGCCTGTACGACCCCTCGTGGATCAAGGACAAGAACATCCGGTGCCTGTTCATGAACGGCCGACACTACAACGTCCTGTTCATGATCACGATGCAGTACCCGCTCGGCATTCCGCCCGCGCTGCGCACCAACATCGACTTCGTGTTCATCCTGCGCGAGAACAACATGAACAACCGCAAACGGCTCTACGCGAACTACGCGTCCATGTTCCCCACGTTCGACATGTTTTGCCAGGTGATGGACAAGTGCACCGAGAACTACGAGTGCCTGGTCGTCAAGAACAACGTCAACAGCAACAAGCTGGAGGACCAGGTGTTTTGGTACAAGGCCGAGGACCGAGGCAGCTTCAAAATAGGGTCGGAAGAGTTCTGGAAGGCCAGCCGCGTGCGGGACGCGGCCAGCAAGGCGGCCGAGTCGGAGGCGAACGACTTTGACGAAGACGAGATGAACGCCTTTGACGCCACCGCCTTCCGGACCAAGCAGACGATCCGCGTCACGAAGAAGATCTAGCGGCGCACAATCCACGGCGACTCCTTGTTGTACATGTCGAACATGGTGTCCATGAGGTCGGTCTCGGCCAACTGCTCCTCGTAGTAGGTCCTGGGAATGAACTTGTACTCGACCTGCTTCTTGGAAGCGGCCTGCAGACGCTGCTCGTACACGCCGTGCGTGATCATGAACATGCCTGCGAAGACGAGCAATACGACAAACGCCTTCATTTTGTTCTACGCACATATATTTATGGTCGGCTCGAACCGGACGAGGACACCGCGTCGTCCGCCGTCACGGTGGTCTTCCGCACCTTTTTTTCCTCCAACTCCGCGGACCCGTCGGTGCTGGTGCTCGCGGACCGACGAGGCCGCTTGCTCCTCGTCTCTTTTCGACCCGCCTTTCGACTGAATGCGACGCGTTTCACGGCCTTGTCAGCTTTTTCGACCGGCTTGTCAGCCTTGTCAGCCTTGTCAGCTTTTTCGACCGGCTTCGAGACGACGCTTGTGGCATCGCTTTCCGTATCCGAAGAATCGGCGGGGCGCGGACAGCTCTCAGACGTGGCCGCAGCGGTGGTAACGACCTTGTCCTTGTCCTTGTCCTTGTCCTTGTCCTTGTCCTTGTCCTTGTCCTTGTCCTTGTCCTTGTCCTTGTCCTTGTCCTTGTCCTTGTCCTTGTCCTTATCCTTGTCCACGTCTTTGCTGCTGGCCTCGCTCTCGGACTCGGTCTCTGTCTCGGCCACGACTTTGTTGCTGGCCTCGCTCTCTGCGTCGCTCTTGGCAACGACTCTGCTGCTGCCATCGCTGGCGGCGCTGGACGCTGGACGATGGACGCTGGAGTCGCTCTTCGTCACGGGCACGAGCGCTTTGTCGATATCCTCCGACTCGCTGATCACTCGGAGGACGTCGACCGTGTCCCGTCGTCCGAGGACGTCGACCGTGTCCCGTCGTCCGAGGACGTCCATCGCGTCCCGTTGTCCGAGGACGTCGCCCGTGCTTCGTCGGACGTCCATCGCGTCCATGTCTCTGGTGAGACGGAGCACCTCGGGCACGAGCTTGTGGGGCAGCTTCTGGAGCGCGATCTTGGTGTGCGTCGTGATGATTTTCTCGACGGACATGATGTTCCGGTGGATGGTGTGTTTGTCGTAGATATGGTAGTAGAGAAACGCCTTTGAAAATATCTCGCGTGCGGTGTTGAGGACGCACGCGTGGACGAACGAGACCGTGTCGGGCACCGAGAAGACGCGGTCCTTGTAGATCTTGTTGTTGAGAGCCACGAGCTCCACGAGCCCGGTGTCCAGCGACCGGGTGCACATGCTGTTGTAGCATCGCAGCCGCTGTTCGGCGTCGCGCTTGGAGATCTCGATCAGCGCCATCTGGAACTCCCGGAGGATGGTGAAGTTGGTGCGGTTCTTCTTGCTGACGCGCTCGTAGATGTCGTTGAGGTGCAGGCGGATGCCGGTCCGGAGGGTGGACACGATGTCTTCGATGACGTACTTTCGCTCGAGCAGCTCGATCGACATATTGTTATTTTGACGGTTATTTTTAATTGCCCGCCGCGATCGCGTCGGACGGCAGGCTCAGCGTGTACGGGTTTCGGCGGTACGGCTCCATGATGTCGGGGTCGAGACGAGCGTCCAGCGTGCCGTACACCTGCCTGTCGCGGGTCGAGTCCGGCAGCGAGATCTCCGCCGACGGACCGACCGTGCTGCCGACGGCCACGTAGCGGCGCTCCGGGGCCCCGACGCGATGGACGGTGGCGTTGACGGCGTCCGCGCCGCTCGACACCTTGACCCCGTTTTGCGTCGGCCCGTGATCGACCACCAGCACCGGCGTCCTCAGGCGCGCGTTGTCCACGATGCTGGACTGGTCGCCGGGGCGCGTGTGGTCCGGCGCCGACCCGCCGTAGTACGAGCTGTGGTTCTGCTTGACCGTGGGCGGCGCCTCGAAGTTGGCGACCTGGTAGCCGGTCCCGCCGTCGCGATCGACGCCCGCGCCTCCGAAGTACTCCTGCGGCCGATCCTTGAGCGTGGCCGGCGCGTACAGGGTGCTCTCCATGTACGCCGCGTTGCGTCGCGCCAGCGTCTCCGGCGCGCCGGGCCCGGCGTCCAGGCCCACGAGCATCTCCTTGCCGGTGCGACGGACGTCGTCCGGCGGCGCGGCGGTGGCTTCGGTGCCGAGCGGCCGGACGTTGAGCGCGGTGTCGACGTCGCCCAGGGTCTGGCGCACCGTGAGGCGCGCGGCGTCGAGCTCCGACACGCTGGGACCGCGCTTCGACGGCGGCACCAGGTTGGTCAGCAGGTCGGCGCCGTCTTCCAGGGTCAGCTCCTTGACGGTGGTGCGCGCGACTTCGGACGGATCGTAGATCGTGGCCTTGCGGTGCCCCTTGAAGTTGCCGAGATGCGGGGAGTCGTGGACGAGCGTCTCCTTGATGGTGGTGCGCAGCACGTTGTCGACGCCGCGCGCGGTGACCGCGGTCCGGGTCTTGGCGTTGACGTTGCCGAACACGCGCCCGTTGTCGACCCATGCGCAGCACGACATTGCGCCCCCCACTGACCCAAGTGTCAGCTCCAAACTGTATTTGGTTGCTCGAGTCTCTGTACGAAATGGAACTTCCCTGCACAACCAAGTTACCTGCGCAGGTGACTATGCCCTGAAACGTCGGGTTGGTGTTGAGGACCACGCTGCCCGTCCCCGTGCTCGTGGTGGTTCCCGTGCCGCCCCTAGCGACCGCCAGCGTACCCGTCCCGACGTTGTTTGCGTTGAGCGCCGTTAAAAATGCGCCGCTGCCCGCGAACATTGGCGCGGTCGCCGTGCCCGCAAACGTGGGGTTACTATTCAGCACCGCGGAACCCGTGCCCGTACTAGTGCTAGCCCCCGTGCCGCCCCTCGCGACCGCCAGCGTCCCCGTTCCTACATTACCGGCGTTCAGGGCCGTGAGCGAGGCGCCGCTGCCCGCGAAGCCGCCCGCAGTCACCGTGCCCGCCAGCGTCGGGCTCGTGTGCAGCACCACGCTGCCCGCCCCCGTGCTCGTGGTCGCGCCCGTTCCGCCGCGCGCGACCGCCAGCGTTCCCGTCCCAATATTGTTTGCGTTGAGCGCCGTTAAAAATGCGCCGCTGCCCGCGAACATCGGCGCGGTCGCCGTGCCCGCAAACGTGGGGTTACTATTCAGCACCGCGGAACCCGTGCCCGTGCTAGTGCTAGCCCCCGTACCGCCCCGGGCCACGGGCAACGTGCCCGTCAGGACGCTGCCCGCGTTCAGGGCGGTGAGCGACGCGCCGCTGCCCGCGAACAGCGGCGCGATCACCGTGCCCGCAAACGTCGGGTTCGAGTTCAGCACCGCCGAGCCCGTGCCCGTCTTCGTGGTGGCACCCGTGCCGCCCCTGACAACCGCCAGCGTGCCCGTACCGACGTTGTTGGCGTTCAGGGCGGTGAGGGAAGCGCCGCTACCCGCAAACGTCGGAGCGGTCACCGTGCCGCCGAAGACGGGATTGGAGTTCAGGACCGCCGAGCCCGTGCCCGTTTTCGTGCTAGCTCCCGTGCCGCCCCTCGCGACCGCCAGCGTCCCCGCCCCGACGTTGGCCGCGTTGAGCGCGGTGAGCGAGGCGCCGTCACCCGCGAAGCCGGTCGCCGTCACGACGCCGCGCACGCTGACGGCGCCCGGCAGCACGTCCAGCACGTGGTTGAGCGTGAACGTGTCTTTCGAGTACGACGTGTCAAACGTCTTTTCGGCGGCGTCCGGATCGCGGTACACCACGCGGTTGGTCACGTCGATGTCGCCGGCCACGGTCAGCGCGCTCTCGCGCTCGGGGTACTTGACGCCCACCGACGCGCGCTCCGCGATGTAGCAGTTGTCGGCGCCGAACGCCCGGGTCCGAAAGTCCTTGTACGGCATCACGTACACATTTAGGTCCGCCGCGCCGGGCGCCTGCACCTCAACGTCCAGCGTCAGCGTGCCGCCCACCAGGTCCACGGCCACGACGGTCGCGAAAAAGTTGGCAGACTGGTTCATTGAAAAGTACGCCTTGCGACCGACGTAGCGCCACAGCCGCGCGGCGGACGAGTAGACGTCCGTCAGGATGTCGTGCCGGAAGCCGCCGACGACGCTCGTGCCGCCGCCCAGCTTGAGCGGCACGCCCGCGTACGAGTAGGTCAGCGAGCCCGCCTCGGAGGACGCGTCCACCGACGCGTCGTACGTCTTGAGCATGAACAGCGCGTCCGGACCGTCCGAGATCGCGCGCTTCACGTCGTGCCGGACGCCTCGAAAGGTGAAGTACGGTACCGCGGCCGCGCCCGACGCCGCGAGCAGCGGATTCAGCGACGCCGCGAGCAGCGCCGATCGCAGCGACAGGTAGGTGCCGTCTCCGCGGGCGCTCGTGCCGAACACGACGTCGCTCTCCGTGCGCATCACGTACAGCGTGTCCTGCACCGCGAAGCGCAGCAGCAGCCCCGTCTGCAGCCAGCCCACCGCCGCGCGTCGGGGTGCTCAGCGTCAGCGCGTACTCCTGTGCCGACGCGCCCTCGGTCACCGCGTCCAGACGGAGCAGGTTGTCCGGCGCCGCCGCCCACCGGAAGCCGTAGTACCGCCCCACGACGAGGGCGTTGGCCGCGATCGCGCTCTCCAGCGTCACCTCCACCCGGCACGTCGACGCGTCCAGGGCGGTGTAGTCGGTCGCCGTCAGCCACGCGTCGCCCGTCTCCATCGGCGCGTCGCGATAGAACTGCTCGCGACGCTCCAGCGTCACGACGTCGCCCGCGGCAAACGTGAGCGGCGACGCCAGCATGCCCTGGTTGGCGTGCTTGAACTCGAAGCTCGCGTCGCCGATGAGGCGCGTCACCGCGTAGACGCCGCCGCTCGCCGAAAACATGTCGCCCACCAGGAAGGCGGAGACGTCGACGTCGAAGAACGCGCGGTAGACGTTCGTCTCCGGGCTGGCGAGCTGCAGCACCGTGGCGGTGGGCACCACCTGGGCGACGGCGTGCTTGTACACGTTGCTGGTGAACAGGAACGGCACCTCGACGGTGGCGTCGGCCGTGATCCTGTAGCCGCCCTGGAAGGCGATGCCGTCGCCCGACAGCGTCATCGTTGCGTCGGCCACGTCCAGGACCGTGGCGCGCGCGGTGCCCGCCACGTCCAGCGCGAAGCCCGCCTCGGGCAGGCGGCGCACGCCCACCGCGTTGCTCGAGACGTACATCGCCGCGGAGGCGTTGCTGGCGTTGCCGATGACCACACGTCTGGATGTCGGTTGCGAACTGGCCGCTCTGCCAGCACAGCGCCTCGTTGACGCAGTAGACGTTGATGAAGTTGCGGTCCGTGATCATGTCGCTGATCTCGCTGTCGATCTGCTGCTGGATGGGTCGCGAGCTGAGGTCCTCGTGCAGCCGCCGCGCGGCGTCCTTCTTGACGACGTAGCAGTGCAGCAGGATGAACTTCTGGACGTGGCTGTGCAGCTCGGCCTTGTGGCACTTGAGGCAGTGGCACCCCAGGAGGAGCACGTCCCAGTCGTTGGGAATGTTTCGGAGCAGGCGGTTGAGCTTGAAGAAAAAGTCGTGCGCGATGTGGACGTCGTCCACGAAGATCAGGCCGTACGACTTGTTGGGGCTGTCCTTGATCAGCGAGTACGCCTTCAGGTGGCTCAGGTAGCAGCCGACCGCGCCGCGCGTCAGCTGGTAGTGCTTGGTGCGGAAGCCGGTCGTCTCGATGGTCTGGATCTCCTTGAACGCCGTGTCCGAGATGTACTGCGCAATGTTGATCTTGCGGCCGTCCGCAGCGGCGATGCGCTTGACCTTTTTCACGCTGATGTCGGACTCTGCGTACTGATCCATGAACAGCTTGAGGCGGCTCTTGTTGCGGTCGAGGTTGATGACGTACACGTCGAAATCGTCGACCGGGATGCCAGGGTTGATGCAGTACTCGGCGAACCGCTCGATGGTGCACAGCGCGACGGGGTAGTCGTTGGGTGCCAGCCAGTACATGAGCGTCGCGCGCACGAGGTACGCGAACCACAACAGGATCGCGATCGCAAAGAAAATAACGAGGTCCATGGATCTACTTTATATCTATCAACAAAAGATCGAGGGCGCGGACTTTATAGGGTAGTGTGGGCGAACTGGCTTGAAGGCTTAAGGGTGGCTTGAAGGCTTAAGGGTGGCTTGAAGGCTTCAGGGTGGGTTTAAAGGCTTAAGGGTGGGGTTAAAGGCCTAAGGGTGGGGTTAAAGGCCTAAGGGTGGCTTGAAGGCTTAAGGGTGGGTTAAAGGCTTGAGGGTGGGCTTAAAGGCTTAAAGGCTTAAGGGTGGGCTTAAAGGCTTAAGGGTGGGCTTAAGGGTGGGCTTAAGGGTGGGCTTAAGGGTGGGCTTAAAGGCTTAAGGGTGGGCTTAAAGGCTTGAGGGTGGGGTTAAAGGCTTAAGGGTGGTCTTAAAGGCTTAAGGGTGGGCTTAAAGGCTTAAAGGCTTAAAGTGGCTTAAGGTGTGGGCACTATAAGACACGCCACCCGTTATTCAAAGCACACTTGTATTCAACACGAAATGGCCAACGCGCACTCCACCGACATCTTCGACACGGCGCTCGACACGATGTTCATGAACGGCGAATTCGACGATGCGCCTGCCATCGACCTGGGGACATCGGCCGTCCTTGAAGAGGTGAGCAAGCACTCTTGGTCGTTCGCTGGGGTTCGCTGGGGTTGAGATGGCTGAACCATGCAATGCACTAATGCCCTAATGTGCTGAAAACTAACATTACTCCGCTGCTCGCTCGCTCGGCTGCCCCTGTTCAGGCGCTTTCGCCCGCGACGTCGCAGTCGCCAACTGTTCAGGCGCTTTCGCCCGCCGTGCCACCGCCTCCGCCGCTCGTTCGCATTATGATTCGGCCACCGACGGCCCTGCCGCTGCCGCTGCCGCTGCTGTCCGATGTCGGACCCTCTGCTCCGTCGGTAGCCGTGCGCTACACGTCTCCGTTTATGATGCCGGCAGCCATTCCGTTTGCAGCAGCCGCCGCTAAGGCCGCCAACGACGAGGCCAACAAGGGAGCCGTGACCGTTTTCCTTATGGCGGACCCTGTCGCGGACCCTGTCGCGGACCCTGTCGCGGACCCGGCAACAGCATCTACATCCGCAGCGGACGCGGGGGACGCAGACGATGCACTCGATTCTGATGCGACCCACGACGACGGAGACGGAGATGACGAGATGAGCATCGAGAGCATAATGCTGGGACGCGACCCGATGGAGGTGTTTACCGAGACGGTCGGCCGTCTGGACTTCAAGAAGTTCCCGCTCCGGCGCGTCATCTCCATGCTCGACGTGGTCGGCGAGCACGTCCAGGACTTTGGCAGCACGTTCACCAAGCCCGATCAGCTCAACCAGGCCGCGCTGTTCTACGCCCTCGCCAAGAACTACGTGTCGCCGGACCAGTACCTGCGCAGCACCCGCGGCTTCAGCAACGAGCTCATCGCCGTGATGCACAACGACAAGCTCTCTAGCATTCTCCTGAAGGGCTCGCGAGGAGTCGCGCGCCGCAAGTGCGTGAACATCGTGGCCGACATCGTCGCCAGGGGCGGCGCAAACCAGCGCAACATGATTGGCGACTCATCCATGCAGAGGCTGGGCTGCTTTGTTAAGAAGCTCAAGATGCGCCGCAAGGACTTTACGTCCGAGAAGATGCGCCTCAAGAACAAGCTCGAGCTAGGAGACCTTAACACGGTCCTCAACAAGATGGGGCTCTAAAAAGTGAATCGTATGTTTAAAGCCGTAACAAACGTACTCGTGTCACGCCAGTCACGCCAGTCACGCCAGTCACGCCAGTCACGCCAGTCACGCCAGTCACGCCTATAACAGCAGTCATGCAAGTGGTCGCGCCATTCGTGCCACCAGTCACGCCCGAGGCAGCAACGCCGCCCCGCCCCACCCGCCCCATGTGCTTTGCCGGGTCTGCATTCGCTGCATTCGCAGAGACCCCGGTCTGCCCGCCTGCTCCCGCTCGTCCGGCGACGCTCAAGAGGTGTGGTGGTCCGGTGCTCAATACCCCGACCAAGTCTGCAAGGAAGTAGAATAGGATTCTAGGGTAGAGTAGGGTATATTTTTTTATTGGGTATAGGTGCTAAAAAAACTGATTGTTTCAATTATAGAGCATTCACCACCCTCATCGTATACACGATGTTGACCAACGGCTCCCGCTGGGCGATGTTCACCGACATGCAGGACATGATCCTGTCCAACGACGGCACGATCTACGGCGGCTTCGTGCGCGACATGGTGCTCCGGGACACCGCGAACCTACCCATGCAGCTGACGCTGCCGGACGACATCGACTGCTACTTTCGATACAAGTCGGACGCCCGGGGGTTTCTGAGCCAGCTCTCCGCCAGCAACTTTAAGTTCACGGAAGAGGTCCGCGAGGGCGACGCGATGTCCGTCCACCGCATCCGGGTCACGCACGTCATGTTCACCTCGGGTAACGTCCGGAGCTACATCAGGGAGGCCTTGAGCGACACGTACGCGAACCACTTCACCGTCTACATCGACATCACGTACGGCGACGGCAGCCTCTTCGAGCCGCAGTTCAAGCGGTATGATTTCATGTGCAACGCCATGTACCTCACCGCGGCGAGCACGATGCCGCGGGTGGCGAAGTCGCTGCTCGACGACATGAACCTCGACGAGGAAACGGCGCGGGCATACATCATCAACGACATCTCGTGCCACCGCGCAGTCATCAACGCGCCAACACCGCCCGTCCACAGGGTGGCCAACATGCTGCGCCACAGCTGGGTGATAACCGACATCAATGCCAACGTGATCCTGACGCCGAACGACGTGGACGTCGCGCACCCTTCGACCATCTACAGGCGCCTGAAGGCGTGCGCGATCGGGGAAGGTGTCGACGACGACGTGTGCCTGATCTGCCTGGACGAGTTCGGCGTCGGGCAGACGTGCCTGCGCAACAAGTGCTGCAACGCGCGCTACCACGAAGGGTGCTACGGCAAGACGTTCGATCGCGTGACGCAGTGCCCGCAGTGCAGGTGCCCCGTATGAGTAAGTTAGTAGGGTATTTTTTATTTCGCCGCAAAAACTGATTTAAGCCAGCACACCACAATCATCGTTGCCGTTCACAATGGCCAAGATGACAAACAGCTCCCGTTGGGCGATGTTCGTCGATCTGAAGAACATGATCCTTGCCAACGACGGCACGATCTACGGCGGCTTCGTGCGCGACATGGTGCTCCGCGAGCACGGCTCGAAGCTGTTTTACGAGAAGAACACCTGGCCGGCGCCCGAGATCTACGACAACGCTCGCGTGATGCCCAAGAACGGCGAGATGCGACTGGTGCTGCCCAACGACATCGACTGCTCCTTTCGAAGCAAGTCGGACGCCCAGCGGTTCATCGACATGCTCACCATCAAACACTTTCGGTTCACGGAAGTCCTGGAGGACCGAGGCCACACGCTGCCCGTCCACCGCCTCACCGTGTCGCACATGATGTTTGCGCCCAGCCCGGTCCCGAGCTACATCCGGGACGCCATGAGCGAGTCGTTCGCGAAGCACTTCACCATCGACATCGACCTCGTGTTTCCCGACGACGACGACGACGACATCGAGCTGCCGTTCGAGAGGTATGACTTCGTCTGCAACGCCATGTACATCAACCGCTTCAGCCCGGAGCCGCGGGCGACGAGTATGCTGATTGACGGCACGGGTGTCAGCGAGGAGGCGGTGCTGGCGTGCATCTTGCAGGACATTGTTAGCCGCCACGCGCGGATGAACACTGTGAAGCCGGCCGTCTCCCGCATCGCCGACATGCTGCGTGGCGGCTGGTCTATAACGGAGAGCACCAACAACAAAGTGGTCGTGGCGCCAAAGGACGTGGACGTCGCGCACCCATCGACCATCTACAGGCGCCTGAACGCGCGCATCACCGACCGTGTGGACAACGTGTGCCTGATCTGCCTGGACAAGTTCGGCGTCGGTCAGACGTGCCTGCGCAACAAGTGCTGCAGCGCGCGCTATCACGAGTGGTGCTACGTCGAGACGTTCGATCGCGTGGCGCGGTGCCCGCAGTGCAGGTGCACGCTGTAGGTAGTAGGGGTAGATCGGTAAGTTTGTAAATCTTCTTCTTCTTTTGCCTTCTCCGCCGAAATCGCTTAAGGACGCGCCCAAACCCGACAAAAGCAATGGAGTGCGCCTCGGTAATTCTAGTGGGCATTGGATTCGCGGTCAGTTGCTTCCACTCGTATGTTCGCGCGCACCCGTCGACCATCTACATTGTCATGAACGCGTGCATCGCCAGTCGCGACGATAACGTGTGTCTGATCTGCTTGGAAGAGTTCGGCCTGCGCAACAAGTGCTGCAGCGCGCGCTACCACGATGGGTGCTACAGCGAAACGTTCGATCGCGAGACGCGGTGCCCGCAGTGCAGGTGCACGCTATAGTTTAGCGCGCAGAGATAAGGTGACATCTGAACATGAATTCGGTCTCGTCTTCATCGAGCAAATCGTAGGGCACGACGATGCCCGACAGCGGCTTGTACATGGCGTTGAAGAACGCGTGCTCTGGGACTGTGTCTAAATGGTATCCAACGTCGTTGAGCGGATGCATGTGGCCGCCAGGAAGCTCGTGTTTGGGTAGAAAGATGGTGGCGATCGAATCGATGACGATGGTCGTCTCGAGCGGCTCGCTGTGCACGATCCTGGGATCGTTCGGGAGGAGCAGGATATTGGGGTCTGGATGCAACGAATACAAGACCTTGCGAGCAAAGGTCAGGTTGGAAAATCCGACTAGGTACTTGCGCGCACCGTAGTCGACGCGCAAGGGCGCGTGTTTGCGATTGATCGTGTACATTGTTGCTCTGAACAATGAATGCGCTCGGCTTTAAGCTTATTTTATAGGGCATTTACACTCCGCCAAGCATTTAAACTTTAAGCTCATCTTTCACGCGAAACCCACTTAAGGACACGCGCACATCCAAACCAGATAACATAATGGACTCTATCGTCGTCGCCATGACACACAAGTCCCACGCGATCGGCGCCCTTGGCCGCCTCCCTTGGCCGCGTTTCCCTGAAGACATGCGTCGCTTCCACAGCCTCACGCACGCGCGCGGCGATAGCGACGGCGACAGCGACGACGCCGACCCGCTCCTCGTTGGCCGCGTCACACGCAATTCAATCGGTGGTCCATTAACCAACCGAGACTCGATCATCGTGTGTGGCGGCATGAAACGCGAAGAAATCGATCGCGTGCTGTCTGTGCATCAGCGACCCAAGATCTTCATCGGTGGCGAGGGCATCTACCGCTACGCTCTAGACCAAAAAGTCGATACCGTATTTGCCACGGTGATCGAGGCGGAGTTCCCTGACCAGGACAGCTTCTTCCCGGTCGACTTGCTCTCGGGCTACTACATCGCCGAGTATTCTGATCGCCGCTACTCGGAGGCGATCGGCTCGCACTACCGGTTCATCACGTGGCGATACGGCGGCGGCGAACGCGGACGATCCCTGGAGCGGCCGTACCTCGACCTGATGCGCGATGTCATGCAGTTTGGGGAAGATCGGCCGGATCGCACGGGCGTGGGCACGAGGGCCCAACGCGTGCTTCGTCGTGACGTGCACCGACCGGGCGTCCATCCCGTCGGTCCTGAAGCACGCCGGCCTGTGCATGCACGTTCGCCTCCACCCCGATCGCTTCCCGCCCCTCGTGCGGTGCCCGCTCGACCTCCTCACGTACCCGCACCGTCTCTCGCAGCAGTCGTTCGCCGAGTACGCCGACGCCAAGGCGGCGGCGCTGTTCGTCGGCAAGGGCTGCGCCAATGGCAGGGGGCACCGGTACCAGGCGCTTCGCGACTTCAGCATCGCCATGACCTCCAAGGGCGCGCCCGCCAAGTACGTCGCCGAGGCGCTGCTGAAGCGCTTCCCGTCGCAGACGGCGCGACTCGCGACGTACGAAGCCGCGAGCGTGAACTTCAGCAAGCCGACCATGCTGCTGGAAGTCACGCTCATGGAGCTGTTCCAGGCGGTTTCGACTTAAAGGGGTGCCGATCGGATACGTGTAACAGCAACCCCGTGGTCGAACCCCGTCCCAAATGACCAAACCCGGCCAAGACACCACGCACGCGCTGCAAGGCCTCGTCGACAAGTTTTTCCAGGGCGGCTCGCTCGTGCAGCACCTGCTGGACTCGTACAACGACTTCATTGCCAACAAGCTGAACGACATCATGCACGGCTTCAACCCCATCGAGATCTCGCACCAGTACATGCCGGACCAGACCCGGTACAAGTACGTGCTGCGCGTGTCGCTCACGAACCCCAAGCTCACCAAGCCGCTCATCGTCGAGAAGGACGGCAGCACGACGCTCATGTTCCCGAGCTCGGCTCGCAACCGGAACTTTACGTACGCGTCGCCGCTGTACGCGGACGCCGAGATCCACGCGATGGTGCTGGACGAAGCCACATCGACGTACAACGAGGAGACCAAGACGCTGCACAACGTCCACCTCGGCAAGATGCCGCTCATGGTCAAGTCGAGGTACTGCATGAGCAACTCGATGGACGACGGCGAGTGTGCCTACGACTACGGCGGCTACTTCATCGTCAACGGCAACGAAAAGGTGGTGATCAACCAGGACCGCATCGCGGAGAACCGGATCTACGTGTTCGTCAGCACCAAGAGCACGATGTACTCGCACGTCGCGGAGGTCCGGTCCATCCAGGAGAACCGCTTCTCCGTCCCCAAGACGACGTCCGTCAAGCTGTCGGGCAAGCCCAACCAGTTCGGGCGCGTCATCCGCGTCAACATGCATCGCGTCAAGCAGGAGATCCCCCTGGTGGTGCTGTTCCGGGCGCTGGGCGTCGAGTCGGACAAGGACATCCTGCGCGTCATCTGGCCGGGCCGGCGCCCCGAGGCCAACGAGCTGGCCAAGCACGTGATCGCGTCCCTGGAGGAGGGCAACCACGTGCGGTCGCAGGGCGACGCGTTCGAGTACATCAACCGCTACATGATCATCAGCGGATACAACAAGGACATCCACACGGAGCACAAACGACGCATGGAGATGCTCGGCGAGATCCTGTGCACCGAGCTGCTGCCGCACTGCGGCCGGAGCTACCCCCGCAAGGCGCTGTACCTGGGCGTCATGGTCAACAAGCTCGTGCGCTGCTTCGCGGGCGTCACGCCGTTCGACGACCGCGACTCGTACGTCAACAAGCGCGTCGACACGCCGGGCGTGCTCATGGCGAACCTGTTTCGACAGAACTACGGCAAGATGATCAAGGACATGAGGAACATCGTGGCCAAGGACATCAACTGCACCAGCTGGAAGACCAACACCCGCCTGGTCGACATGATCAACCAGTCCAACGTCAACCGGGTGTTCAAATCGACGGTCATCGACGGCGGCATGCGGTTCGGTCTCTCGACGGGCAACTGGGGCATCAAGAGCAACAAGACCAAGCAGGGCGTCGCGCAGGTGCTCAACCGCCTCACGTACAGCGCCACGCTGTCCCACCTCCGCCGCGTCAACACGCCCATTGAAAAGATGGGCAAGATGGTGCAGCCGCGCAAGCTGCACGGCACGCAGCTCGGCGTCATCTGTCCCGCGGAGACGCCGGAGGGCGTGGCCGTGGGGCTGGTGAAGAACATGGCGCTGTCGTCGAGCATCACCGTGTCGTCGAACAGCACGGGGCTGCGCCGCGCGCTGATGGAGACGCTGGGCGTCGTGCCGTACCTCGGCGACCCGGACATCTTCGAGGCGCGGCACGTGGTGGTCAACTGCGACATCCTGGGCGCGCACCCCGACCCCACCGCGCTGTACGCGCGCCTCAAGGCCATGAAGCGCGCCGGCGTCATCAGCTCGGGCTGCGGCGTCGTGTACGACGCGGTGGCGCGCGAGGTGGTCGTCTGCACGGAGGGCGGCCGGTGCCTCCGCCCGTTCCTCGTCGTGTCGGACGACGGCACGTCGTGCCCCTTCCTCGACGCCCCCGAGACGCACGCCGCCAAGACGTGGGCCGAGCTGTGCACCGGCGAGGGCGCGGTCGTCGAGTACCTGGACGTCGACGAGGTCAGCCACTCCATGGTGGCCATGTCGGCCGCCGACCTGACGGCCGACTTCGACGGCGGCTTCCGATACCGCCCGAGGTACACCCACCTCGAGATCGACCCGTCGCTGTTCCTCGGCGTCCTCGCGGCCAGCATCCCCTTTTCCAACCACAACCAGGCGCCGCGAAACTGCTACCAGTCGGCCATGGGCAAGCAGGCCATCGGCGTGTACGCGTCCAACTACCGTCGCCGTTTCGACATCGTCGGCCACATCCTCGACTACCCCCAGAAACCCATCGTCCAGACGCGCGTCGCCAAGATCGTCAACAACGACAACCTGCCGTGCGGCGTCAACGTCATCGTGGCGATCGCCGCGTACACGGGCTTCAACCAGGAGGACTCGGTCATGCTGAACCGGGCGGCCGTCGATCGCGGCATGTTCATCTCGACGCACTACAAGACGTACAAGGAGCAGAACAACAAGAACCACTCGACCGGGGAGGAGGAGTTCTTCTGCGCGCCCGACCCGCTCGGCACCAAGGGCATCAAGCCGACCAGCAACTACGGCAAGCTGATGCCCGATGGGTTCATGGCCAAGGACACGCCCGTCCAGTCGGGCGACGTCATCATCGGCAAGTGCATGCCGCAAAAGGAGGGCTCGATGATCACCAACAAGGACGTCAGCGTGGTGCACAAGGGCGTGGACGAGAGCATCGGCTACGTGGACGACGTGTACACCAGCACCAACGGCGACGGCTACACGTTCGCCAAGGTCAAGGTGCGCAGCACCCGGATCCCGTGCATCGGCGACAAGTTTTGCATGCCCGGCCGGACGGAGGTGCTGACGCGCGATCGCGGATGGGTGCGGATCGACGCGGTCACGACCGACGACCTGGCGCTGCAGCTGGATCCCCGCACCGGCGTCGCGACGTTTGCCGGGGTCGCCGCCGTCCACCGCTTCCGCCACGAGGGCGTGCTCCGCCGCTTCGTCGGAGCCGGCGTCGACCTGTCGGTGACGCACGAGCACAAGATGGCGGTGGTCGATGCTGCGGGGGGCACGGAGCTGGTGGAGGCGAGGCGCGTCGAGCGAGGCGCGCAGCTGACGAACCGGTGTTCTGCGTGGAACGGCGAGGCGATCAGAGGCATCCAGGTGCATCCCGAGAGGCTGGCGTACCTGTACGGCTGCATGGTGTACCGCGGCAAGGTCGACGCGCGCACGAACGTGGTGACCGTCTTCCGCACGCTGCGCGTCATGGACGCGCTCGCCGACCTCGGAGCTGCGAACGACTGCTGCGGCGCGTTCGTCAACGTGCGCGACCCGTCTATGGCGGACCTGTTCGGCGGCAGCGAGATCCAGACCTGGCCGATGGCGACTCGAAGGACCGCGGCGGCGTTCCTGGACGGCTTTTTCGGCACCTCGCGCCGCGCGCCGCACGCGGCGATGCGCCCAGCGCATGCGGACGCCGTCCAGACGATCGGTCTCGCGGCCGGCCGCGCCGTCGCGATCCGGACCGAAGACGGCGCGTGCCACCTGACGCTCCTCGCGCCTGCCGTCGGCGCCTTGGTCGACGACGTCCTGGAGGTGCCGTACGACGGCCACGTGTTTTGCATCGAGGTGCCGACACACGTGTTCTACGTGCGCGACAACGGCAAGGCGCTGTGGACGGGCAACTCGTCGCGACACGGCCAGAAGGGCACCGTCGGCATGGTGTACACCCACGAGGACATGCCGTTCACCAAGGACGGCATCGTGCCCGACATCATCATCAACCCGCACGCCATCCCCAGTCGCATGACGATCGCGCAGCTGATCGAGTGCATCATGGGCAAGGCGTGCTGCGCCAGCGGCGCGTACGGCGACGGCTCGCCGTTCCAGGACCTGGCGGTGTCGGACATCGCCGCGGTGCTGCGGAGCTCGGGCCTGGAGCAGCACGGCAACGAGGTGATGTACAACAGTCGCACCGGGGAGCAGATCGACACGGAAATCTTCATGGGGCCGACGTTCTACCAGCGCCTGAAGCACATGGTCAACGACAAGGTGCACTCGAGGTTGTCGTGCGGCCCGGTGGTGCTGCTGACGCGCCAGCCCGCCGAGGGACGCGCGCGCGACGGCGGGCTGCGGATGGGCGAGATGGAGGCGGACTGCAACCTGGCGCACGGGATCTCGGGCTTCCTCAAGGAGCGCTTCGTGGAGTGCTCGGACAACTACCGCGTGTTCGTGTGCGACGGCTGCGGCAAGCTCGCCAACGTCAACCCCGAGAAGGGCATCTACGTGTGCAAGTCGTGCAAGGGCGGCAAGGCGTTCACGCAGGTCCGGCTGCCGTACGCCAGCAAGCTGCTGTTCCAGGAGATCCAGACCATGAGCATCAGCACGAAATTTTTAACTCGGCAGTAGATATAATATGTCGACTATCGCGGTGTTATCGGTATCGGTCGCGGCAATCCTGGTGTGCGTCGCGATCTACTTGTACCTCTCGCGCCCCCAGAAGGAGGGCTTCGTGCCGATGTCGGTCGAGCAGGACGCCAGGCGGATCATCGGCGACGCGTTCCTCACCGTGTTGGGCCGCGCGCCGTACGACTACGAGGTGGTCATGTACGCGCAGGTGCTCGGCCCGCAGATGGGCTACTCGGACGTGGTGGCCAAGCTGCAGGGCAGCCACGAGTACCGCAAGCACGCTGCAGAACAGCCGTCGGTGCAGTCCCGTCCTAGGCCCAGCGACGCGTTGGTCCTCAAGGACTTTGAGACGAAGGAGGCCGCTGGACGCCAAGCTCGCGAGGTACAAGAAGATCCACGCCGAGTACGAGCGCGCGGGCATGAATCAGCCGACCGTACAAGAGCTCAAGACGCTCGAGGCCAAGATGGCGGTGGATCCCGCCTTTTCGGTGCAAGAGTACCTCCTGGTGCAGGATACATCGGTCATAGACGAGGCGTACAAGCGGGTGTACGACAAGCCGCCGCCGCGCGATATCATGCCCTTCCTCAAGCAACGCCTCGTGTCGTTCGGTCTGGACGTGGTCAAGTTCGAAGACTACCTGAGACAGATCAAGGTCATCGAGGAAAACACACAGGCGGCTGCAGTACCGGTACCTGTAGCGGTACCGGTAGCGGTAGCGGCTGCTGTGCCTGTAGAGGTAGAGGTAGCGGCTGCTGTACCGGTAGAGGTAGCGGCAGCACCTGTACCTGTACCTGTACCAGAAGTAACACCCGAGGCGCCTTCCGAAGAAGTGTACACGCACACGCTGCTCGAAGAAGAAGCTCCCGTCGGCTTCAACAACCCCATGACCGTCGTCGGCTGCATGGCCAGGAACTCGTACTCGGACCCCGGCAAGGTCTTCGGAGACAATCTGTACGCCAACCTCAAGGCGTTTCAGACGTCCGAGTCCGACGACCCGCTCGCCCTGGCCAAGCCGCTGCAGCGGCGCAGCAAAAACGCGTACGCCGACGCGCAGCAGCGTCGGAACCTGTCCGAGATGCGCTACAACCACGCCGACAACAGCTACGTCCAAAACATGGAAAACCAGCTGCAGGACGGCATGGCCGCACCCTACGACAAGTACATGAACATCCCTCGCAAGAACACGCGCTACGGCGCGTTCCTCACCGACGCGAACAATACCAAGATCGGGTCCATCCTGCCGCCGTTCCTGTACAAGCAACTTAAGGAGTAGGGGGTCAGTACACACTGATAATGAGCGACGCGTCCGAGGCATCGCCCCACAACCCCAAGAACGTCGTTATTTCAGCGAACGACGTGAACAAGCTGCTGCACGCGTTCGGGTCCGCCCACAGGGCGAAGAACGTCGACGTGTACCGCTGCGCGATGGTGCACCGGTCGTACTGCACCCGCAAGAACGAGACCGCGGAGCAGGGCAACGCCAAGCGCCCCAAGGCCTGCGTACCGCTCCAGACGTCGTCCAACGAGCGTCTGGAGTTCCTCGGCGACGCCGTCATCAACCTGATCATCGGGACGTACGTCTACGACCGCTACATCGACCAGAACGAGGGCTATCTCACCACCATCCGCACCAAGCTCGTGTGCGGCACCATGCTCGCGTTCCTGGCCTCGTGCGTAAAAATCCAGCCATTTTTTATTGTATCCCAGCAGCTCGAGTCCGGCAACGGGCGGGACAACGCCAAGCTGCTCGAAGACATGTGCGAGGCCTTTGTGGGCGCGTTCTACATCGACACCGGCAACGACGTCTCCGTCGTCTCGCAGTGGCTCATCCGCGTCATCGAAGACCACGTCGACTTCACCGATCTCGTCACCGACCGGGACAACCCAAAGGTCTTTCTCCAGAAACACTTCCAACACACGCGCGGCTACACGCCGACGTTCGAGACCACCGGCGTCGACGTCGCCAACAAGAAGCGCGTCTTCACGGTGTCGCTGCGCGACCGGGAGAACCGTCTGCTCGCCACCGCCAGCGGCCACACCAAGAAGAGCGCCGAGATCGAGTGCGCCGCGGCCTACATGCGTTCCGCCGGCATCTCATAGGAGCGCGTCCGCGATGGCGTCGGCCATCTTCTTGCCGATCCGGTCGATCCGACACAGGTCGATCTGCTTCGACCGCAGCCCGTCGCACAGCTGCGCGATCGACGTGATCTTTGTCGTCTCGACGATCAGCTTGGCGGTCTTGTAGGACACGTTGGGCACCGTGCACAGCTGACACAGCAGCATCGCGGATTTCGTCATCCGGCTCTTCTTCTTCGTTCCAGCGGCAGCCAGCACCGTGATCGCCTCGTCGCCGCACGTCGAGACGGAGGACAGGTACGTCTCCGGGCTCCTCAGCATTCGCGCGCGTATCGTCTCGAACAGCTTTGCCGTCGCAGCCACGCACGACGTCACAAGGAAGGGGATCCGGTCCCGCAGCACCGCGTTCAGCACTGCGCCTGAAACCGGATCCCCGGTCAAGAGGAACGCGTCGTGGTCCCGTAGCGGGACCTCCAGCACGTAGATCATCGCGGCGCCCTCGGCCGCCTTCATCCGCATCTTCTGCTCGCGATACCGTCCGTCCACGATGCTCTGCGACAGATCCGCCAGCGTCTTCCGCTCGAAGATGTACCGCACCGCGCCCTCGTAGCGGACCTGGAAGTCGCCCACGTCCGGGGGCTCGATCGAGATGCCCGTCAGGTCCATGCTCTCGGCCACATGTCGCTCGCGCGTATCCAAGAAGAACTCCATCTGCAGTGTGTAACGAAATATTCTTTAGGTACCTCGAGGGAATTTCATTTTGGCCGGCTCTAAAAAATTATATCTACACTAATATATAGACATTATATGGCAGGGTTCAGCGATCACCGCAAAGACATGGTCCTGAAGAACATCACCACGCTCGCCGAACTGAACTCGGCCAAGGCAGAGAGCCTCAAGAAGAGCATGTGCGACCTGCTCCTGCTCATTCATCACAACAGCGACATTATCACCGGGAAATCCTCCGGCCGTTCAAAGAAATTTACGGCGGCCATGGAAAAGAAGATCGAAACGGGGATCTCCGCGATGGACCATGCCGTGGACGATAAAGGCGCCAAGAAGCACCAGAGCGCGATCAACGCCGTGCGAAAGGCGCTGTCCGACCTGACCGACATTGCGTACACGCGTCACGATCTGTCCACAAAGTCCAAGACGACCAAGAAGACCAAGACGACCAAGAAGTCTAAGAAGTCAAAGCCCAAGTCCAAGTCGTCCAAGAAGTCCAAGTCGTCCAAGTCGTCCAAGAAGGGCAAGAAGGCCGCGTCCAAGAAGTCCAAGTCGACCAAGAAGAAGGCCGCGTCCAAGAAGTCCAAGTCGACCAAGAAGAAGGCCGCGTCCAAGAAGTCCAAGACGACCAAGAAGAAGGCCGCGTCCAAGAAGTCCAAGTCGACCAAGACGAAGGCCGCGTCCAAGAAGTCCAAGTCGACCAAGAAGAAGGCCGCGTCCAAGAAGTCCAAGTCGACCAAGAAGAAGGCCGCGTCCAAGAAGTCCAAGAAGTCCAAGCGCCCGCTGAACGCCTACGGCAAGTTCATGAAGAAGAATCGCTCCAAAGCAATCGCCAACCTAACGGGTAAGAAGTCGTTTGATAAGCTCCCGGGCAACAAGCAGCAGCCGCTGATCGCCAAGGAGATGGGTCGCATGTACCGCGAGCAAAAATAGTAGGTTTGTATGAGTATCTCGCGGGGTTTATTTTAATCGCATCTATATGTATACATCACACATATGAGAACCGCTCGCAACGCCTTCGACGAAGCCGAAGACATTAAACTCTTGATCGACACGCTCGCCGAGCTAAATCCGAAGCGCGCGCAGGCTGCAAAGATGCTCGGGAAGCACATACGTAAAATGATATTGCTGATTCGCATCAGTCGCACAAGGGGATCGCAGGATGATAGGTCCCCCAAGCTGTTCATGGATGCCACGGAGCTCAGGATCGAGAAGTCTATGTCCAAAATGGAGTATGTCGGGCGAAAGACAAACGAAGAAAAGTACCATGAAGCTCTCACCGCCTTGGAAGAGAAGGTGTCCTCCATTATCGTTATCGCGCGCGCCGAGTCTCAGTCTGACTATTGGTCCGACTACACGTTCGCGAAGATGTACCGCGCCCGTGCAATCGCCAACCTTGCGGACCGGTTCGAGGAGCTGATCGCCAAAGAGCTGGATCGTATGCAGCGCGAGCGATGATCACGCCCGCTTATCCGGCGGCAAGTACTGGATACCGATGAACTCGCACACCTGTCGCTCCGTCGACAGTCCCGTCATCTCGGAACGGCTCTGCGCGTGCCGCAGGCTGCTCGCGTTCAGCACGTACCCCATCTCTATCGCGCGCCGACACAGCCGGTAGTTCCACCTGTTCGGCCCCGTGCAGTGCATGAGCGCGAACGACCACGACTCCGGGCGCGGCTCCCACACGACGTCGAGCCGTCTCCAGTTTTCCCCGCCCGCCAGAGACACCGCCACGACGGTCTTCGACAGCCGACACACGCCGCCGCCGTAGGCGCGAGCCAGGCGCGCGTCGATATCCCCGTCGCTCCCGGTCGCGTCGCGACACCCGTCGAACGTCTTCGGACAGATCAACAGGTCGACGTTCCCGCAGTCCGATTCGCCGCGGCGGTAGCTCCCGCACAGCGCGACCGAGTAGCCGTCCTTGAACGCCTCGACGAGGACCGTCTCGTGCGTCTCCATCTCCGCGCGCGGGATCCGGTTCTCCGGGCGCCGCGCGATCGCTAGGCCCACGAGCTGCTTCCGTCTCATGCCGAACTCGTCCGCGCGCGCCAGCAGGTCGTCGAAGCTGGCGACGCCGCACTCGGTCACCAGCCGATCGGCGGTCGTCTTGCCGATCCCGTGCACCCGCTCCTGCAGCTCTTTCGACAGGCTGCTGCCGCTCTCTCCCGCGACGCCGGTCCGCATCCCCTCCTCGACCTTGCCGCGGTAGTACGGCGACAGGTTGTACAGCTGCAAGTCGCAGTCGCGGATGATGTCGCCGTGGTGACCCGAGCTCCGCAGCGCGGAGACCAGCTTGTTCTTCTTGTGCGTCGACAGGCCCAGGGAGCTCCGGACGAGGGCGATTACGTCCGAGCGTTTCATTATGTCTTTTTGGACCGAAAAAAAAAGATTTGCACGACGCGCGTCGCGTTTTTTTGGCGATTGATGTATAGAGAGATGTGGCGCACCCTCGTCAACGCCGTCCTACCGACCCTGTACATCCCGTTGACCGCGGTCAGCATCGTGTACCGCACCCAGGTGCCCGCGTTCGTAAACTTTATCGCGGTCAACCTCGGCATCTTCCACGGGAGCTACCTGACGTGCAACGCCCTGGCGCCGATGGGGGACGACCCGTACAACCCGATCCTGGGCATGGTGTTCCTCTACCAGAACGACATGCGACTGTTCCTCACCCTCGTCCTCTTTCTCGCCCTGTCCAACGCCTACCACTACGCCGCGTTCATGCCCGCGATATGCGACTACGGTAGCGGAGACTACGGGTGCGGCGCGATGGACCGCGCGTTCAAGAGCGCGACGGTCGTCGCGGGGATCAACACGGTGGTCGTCGCGATCAATATCGCCGTCTGCCTGTATTCCTTCTTCGCGCAGCGCGTCGCGCTGTGGAAACGGATCTCACTCGGCGAGGTCACGTTCTCGGACAACGAGATCCTGCGGGGTCACTTCAACGTGGCGTACACCGAAAAGACCGGCTTCGTCAACAAGGAGTTTGTCAGCCGCTGGCGCCGCTGGGACGAGTCGAGCTCGGACGAGGAGATGTTCGACAGCGCGAACGCCATCTTCCGTCTCGTCGGCGACGAATCGCACTCGCCTTCCGGCATCACCCGCACCGAATTCGACCTCTTTGCGGCACGCTACCGCGTACCCGAAGACACAGTCAACGAGATGTGGTGCGTGCTCCGCGAGCGCGACGCCCCCGAGATCACGGTCGCCAGCATCTACGGCTGCATCTACAGACTCAATTTCGAGCGCAAGCGGTTTGCCAACATGATCTACACCGACGGCATCGTGACGCGGTGGATCCCGACGTACGGGGCGATCGTGCTGCACGTGCTGGGCGCCATCATCATCCTCGACATCTGCGGCTACTCCAGCGCGTTCGGGAGCGGCGTCGATCTGTTTAAGATCTACCTCGTCGGATTGACCTACTTCGTCGGCATGCTCAAGGTTCACATCCAGTTCGTGGTCAAGATGGTCACCATACGACCCTTCAACGTCGGCGACATACTGGTGTACGACGGCGATATCTGGCACGTGCACAGTATCACCAACACACAGACCATACTCGAAGGTAAGCACCGACGCACCGTGTCGAACACGCTGATCGACCGGGACTTGGTCAACCTGTCCGTGTCCGACAGTATCAACGACTCCATCAGCATCGCGTTGCCGATCACCCACGCCGACACGCTCGCGCGGGTACAGTACCACGTGAACCAGTACCACCGACTCGACCACGTCAGCGCAATCATCAATATCGGCAAGAGCGTTCGGTGCGAGTACGTCGACGGTGGGCCGCAAGCGCCGCCAGACAGCCGCACGGTCAAGGTGTCGTACGCGTACACGTCCAATATGATGAACCGCTCGCAGCTGCTGTGGGCGCACGCCCATTTTGCCAACTACCTGAGCGGCAACATGGAGCGCGAAGCGGGCGGCGCGTGGCTCGCGTACTCGGCCGCTGCCGGCGGCGCTTACAACCACCTCTATACGCTCGATTAAACCTAAATGACTGACTTTGAGCACTATTGATGCGAGTTTGGATATTTAGTGTTTGAGTGTTACTTATTTTCTCGATAGAATCTAAAAATGTTCACGGTCGGTGCATGGATCGTCATCGGCGCGCTGTTCGCGCTCCTGGTCTGTCTCGTCGGCTACATCGTCGCCAGGGCGGTCCTCGCTCGCGTGGACAAGAAGATCGACGACAACTACGCGCGGGTCGGCGCGGAGTGGAGCACGAGCGACGCGAGCTACGTCGCCATGATGGACCGGAAGATCGACACCGTCAACCAGAACCTGAGCGTGCTGGCGCGCAGCACGCAGCACATCCGCTCGGACAACGGCAAGACCATCGTCGACGGCACGGATCTGTGCATCAACAACACGTGCCTCAGCTCGTCCGCCCTGGGTCGCGAGGTCGTGCAGGTGGACGCCATCAACGGCGACATCCGCGACCTCCAGGAGTTCGACCAGGCGCTGGAGACGCGCTACTCGAGCGTCGACGACAGCATGACCGCGCTGCTCGGGCGGTACACCCGGTTCGAGTCGCGCGCCGACGCGCTCGAGACCAAGATGAACTTCGTCCTGTCCGAAATGTCGGCGCAATAAAAAAAAATACCCTAGAAGCTTACCCTGTTCAGTCGGCTCTGAAACCCCTGCTTGCGCGCCGCGATCTTCTGCACGACCTGCGGCCTCTTCGACGCGCCGCATCGAGACACCGCTCGATTCGCCAGCCACAGCCCGGACGCGAGCGACACCATCTTGTCGGACATCGGCGAGAACGCCGTGAAGCTGTTGTTGACGTGCACGCTGTACTGCCGGTGGTTGGGGTTGATCGCGAAGCTGTGCGTCCGCTTGTCGCGGTCGAGTATAGAGTACACGCTCAGCTCGCGAAACATGTGGACGCCGGCAAAGACCTTGTTGTTGTAGATGTAGATCACGACGGCGGCCTCGGACTCGGAGACTTCGGTCTCGCAGTCGGAATCGGAGGAATCGGAGGACCAGACGTCTGTCATCATGGCGTCGGTGCTCATTGTGTGTGTTGGACGGATGTATATACTTCAATCAGTTTTTTGTCGCGCCTGTTTAGACCGGTTCGATCGAGATGAATTCCCGCAGAAGTTTAACCGTGGCATCGTGGTTCTGCTCCATCGCAGACCGTAGCGCCCACCCACGCCGGCAGTCGGCGCGTGGCGCGTGCTGCGGCCACTCCAGCAGCAGGCGCACAATTTTTTCGTTGCCACCAAATGCCGCCAACACCAGAGCTCGCCCATCCTGGCAGTCGGCGCGAGGCGCGTTCAGCGGTCTCTGCAGCAGGTGGCGCACCAGCCCCTCGCTCCCCATCCGGACTGCGGCCATTAGCGCGGCCTCACACGGCGAGTATCCAGGCCTCAATCGCTCGGGCGAGCCGCGATCCTTCTCCAACAGGGCGGCCATGGCGGCATGGTTCTCTTTCAGGGTCGCGCGCCACGCGCGGCACACCGAAAGCGCAGAGCAGAGCTCCATGTCCCTGCCCTTCCCCGTCGTCCACGCGCCGGCCCGCGCGAGCACGTCCCCCAATACGTCGAGAGGGAGCGCCTCGATCATATCTCTCGTTACATGCACCTGCCGCGCCTTTTAGACCTGCTCGCTCGGGATAGAAGTCGCTCGATGGCCTCGTTCTCGGCCGCCAACTCAATCGCCATACCGTCGTAGCAGTCGGCGCGAGGCGCGTGCTGCGGCCACTCGAGCAGCAGCCGCACGATGGTCTCGTGGTCGCCACGTACCGCATTCACCAGCGCCTTCCCATCCCAGCAGTTGGCGCGAGGCACGTGCTGCGGCCACTCGAGAAGCAGGCGCACCATGGTCTCGTGGCCAAACTCGGCCGTATTCACCAGCGCCTCCCCATCCCGGCAGTCGGCGCGAGGCGCGTGCTGCGGCCACTCGAGAAGCATCCGCACGATGGTCTCGTGGCCGCCACTTGCCGCATACACCAGCGCCTCCCCATCCCGGCAGTCGGCACGAGGCGCGTGCTGCGGCCACTCGAGAAGCATCCGCACGATGGTCTCGTGGCCGCCACTTGCCGCATACAGCAGCGCCTCCCCATCCCGGCAGTCGGCACGAGGCGCGTGCTGCGGCCACTCGAGAAGCATCCGCACGATGGTCTCGTGGCCGCCACGTGCCGCATACACCAGCGCCTCCCCATCCCGGCAGTCGGCGCGAGGCGCGTGTTGCGGCCACTCGAGCAGCAAGCGCGCCATTTTTTCGTGGCCGTGAAGTGTCGCATTCACAAGCGCCTGCCCATCCTGGCAGTCGGCGCGAGGCGCGTTCAGCGGCCACTCGAGCAGCATGCGCACCGTGGCCTCGTGGCCGCGAGCTGCCGCATCCACCAGCGCCCGCCCATCACGGCAGTCGGCGCGAGGCGCTTGCGTCGGCCACTCGAGCAGCAGACGCACGACTTTTTCGTGGCCGCCAAGTGCCGCATCTACCAGCGCCTGCCCATTCCGACTGTCAGCGCGAGGCGCGTGCTGCGGCCACCCGAGCAGCAGGCGCACGATTTTTTCGTGGCCGCCACCTACCGCCGCCGCCAGCACCCGCCCATCACGGCAGTCGGCGCGAGGCGCGTCCAGCGGTCTCTGCAGCAGGTGGCGCACAATGGCCTCGTGGCCGTCACTTGCCGCTTTCACCAGCGCTTCCCCATCATGGCAGTCGGCGCGAGGCGCGTGCGTCGGCCACTCGAGCAGCAGGCGCACGATTTTTTCGTGACCGCACCCTGCCGCCGCCGCCAGCACCCGCCCATCACGGCAGTCAGCGCGAGGCGCGTCCAGCGGCCTCTGCAGCAGGTGCACCTCCTGGCATGCCTCCTGGCCATCCGGTCTCTTGGCAGAGACCTCATGGTGCCAGCAGGTGGTCAGCCATCTCAGTAAGGTGCTCGGGCCATACGCGCCGAGCGCGGTCTTATACGCCTTTAGAGGTGTCCCTGACTGTAACATCCATCATCAGTAGGCTGGCGCGCTGCGTGGCCTTGCGGGCTCTCCTAGTAGAGCCCCCCTAGACGTGTAGTGTAGGGGTAAATCACGCCCTGGGGTCCTCTGGACGCATACGTGTAAAACCTGTAAAACCTGATGTCCTGTCGATGTGCTGCCTCCCATCTGGCTGCTGCAGATCTGCGCGTCACTGATTTGGCTCGGTGCAGCTACACGGTTGCTACTACTGCGCCCTGCGCCACCCTACGCCTCCCTAGCGTCACATATGCAGCGGGGCTGTCGGTGTGGTCACGATGAAGCACGTGCATACGGCAAGTTGCCTCAACAGCTCCCGTGCCCGCTCATCACCCTCCCCCTCCTCGGCCTCGTCACTTGATGCCGGCGCCCTTCACGCTCTTGACGACGCACGGCCCCTTGGTCGTCGTGAACGCAACGCCCTGCAAACAAAGTTGGTGAAGTGGAGTAGGTCAGTCAGCGCCCCCGCTACCTGACCCACCTAGATCTTCCCCCAAACACCCCCTCGTTGGGGGGCCAAAACGCACACCCCGCCCCAAAGGCCCCACAAGCAGCCGCCTTGAACGCAGCAAAACAGTTCGTCGCACACCGTGAGATCTGGCTGCCCTGCCCTGCCCCCCCCCCCCCCGCCCCAAAGCTACACACAAATCCCCCCGGTAGGCCTGCCAATCACAGCGCCCCCCTCCTTTCCTCCCGCTCCCCAGGCCTTTGACCAGGTCAACGACCTTCGGTCAACCACCTTTGGTCAACCCAGTGTTTGTGTTTTCGGAATTAAAGCCGGATTTGGGAGCCACGGAGCCGGATTTTCAGTTGAATGGCTCCAAAACCTAGTTCAACATCCTGAAAACAAAATCACTGGGTCAACCCACCTTGTACGCAGCAACCAGGTCGTCACGCACCACAAGGTCCGGCTGCACCGCCTCAAACACCTTCTTCTTCGGGTTGAGCTGCACGTCGGCGACGCCTGTGCGTGGGGGGCGCAAGCGTGCGCGAGTGTGCACGCGTGTGCGTGAGTATGAGTGATTGGTAGAGACTCCCCTCCCCTACTGGGGCTGGCAACAGTGCTTCTTCGATTAGGCGGTTTACCGCCTACGGCGGTTTCTGGGCGGAAATAATCAATTGTTTGTTTTTAGGGTTACCGCCCGATGTTTGCCGATTTTGGTCAAATTTTGCCATTTTTCCCGTTTTGGGCCGATTTTGGTCCAGGCCGGCAGCGGCCGGGCTGTAAGAATCAATTAATTGAAATCAATTGAAGAAGCACTGGCTGGCAACGGGTGGGGGCGCATGTGTGTTCGTGAAAAGTGCAGTGAGTGGCAAAGAGTGCTCTCCCCTACTAGCGGTGACGTGGCGTGGGAGCACGAGTGAGCAA
>VFSX01000050.1:222500-255000 GCA_016618255.1 Chlamydomonas sp. UWO 241 | reverse complement strand
CTACAATACCGCCCCCACACTAATAATACGATAAGGAGATCGCAGTTGCCCACCACTTGCACCCAAAATCAGCCATATGCCACTCAACATGTTGATTTGTGCTCATCAAGGGCCTTCCAATGCTCCAAGTTTTATCTCAATCCATGAAGGTTGGTTTCACCCCTTTAGGAGGGGCACTTGGCACAAAAATCCGACCCAAGGTCACCCTCAGGCCTTGAGTCCAGCACAACCTTCAAGGGGGAGCGATTTCCCCATCTTACATTGGTCCCCATATCATATAGACAACTGGCCCTGCGCTTGTCACCTAGCCACTCTGGATGCATGCTGCCCACCAGCAGGGCTCAGGGGGGTAAGTGGAGGGATGGGGGGGGGGGAGGGCGTGTGCACCGCGTGCCACACCGCGCGCCACACCTGCTTGTTCTCTGCCTATCTGAAATTTAAGCTAGAGCGAGTTGTGGAACGCCCCACTGGCCATGACAGGTGTGTTGCATGCTGCCCGCCAGCAGAATACAGAGGTTTGGGGGGGGGGCACCGTGCGCCACACCGCGCGCCACACCTGCCTGTTCTCTTCTTTTCTGAAATTTAAGCAAACCTGAGTTTTGAAACGTCCCAAAGGCTAAAGTTGCTTAGAGGGGTGGGATGAACACACACACCACGTTTCAGGTCCGTACACCCAGCCAGTCAAAACATACGGCATAAATATAATATTATATATTATAAATAATATTATATAATATCGAAAAAATCAGATTAATATTATAATTTGGAGCCCTACGTGGGTGTGAGTGCGCATGAGTGTGTGTGTGTGTGCGTGTGTGTTTGTGTGCGTGTGTGTGCGTGTGTGATTGCACGTGAGCCAATCGAGACCGACCGCCCCACCTGGCTGCCCCCGAGGCGCTGCACCCCAACCATCCCAACCATCCCAACAACATTCGAGCCAGTCCCAACCACCCCGGCAGATTCGAATTTCGAAACCAACCGCCCAACTGCCGTTTGTGTTTCGAAACCAACCGCCCCACCTGGCTGCTCCAAAGCGGCCGTGCAGTTGCTGCTCGATGTGCTCGTCCGGATGGATGGCAGACAAACTGCCCGACACATTCGAATTTTGAAACCAACCGCCCCATCAACCGTCCAGCTGCCGTATTTTAAAACCAACCGCCCCACCTGGCTGCCCCCAAAGCGCTCGCGCAGCTGCTCGATGAGCTCGTCCGGGATGGCAGACACAAGCGGCGCGGGCGTGCCGAGCACGTGGCCGGCCGACATGAGCGTGTGCAGCGCGTTCGCACCCTGTAGTTTTGGGGTGGGGGGTATTCAGTGGGTATTCAGGCAGTGTTACGTGCGAACTCAGGGGGCGGTCTAGAGCGTGCGTTTCAGTCGAGAGAGGGAGTGTCCGGCCGGCATGAGTGCGTGCAGCGAGCTCGCGCCCTGCAGTTTTTTTTGGAGGGGGGGTCTGTTCAGTGGGTATACAGGGCCAAGTTATAACGAACTTCAGTCAGCAGGGGGCAGTCGAGAGCGTGCGCGCGGTCGAGAGAGGGAGTGTCCGGCCGGCATGAGCGTGTGCAGCAAGCTCGTGCCCTGCAATTTTGTTTTTTGGGGTGGGGTGGGGTGTGGGGGGTATTTAGTGGGTATTCAGGCAGTATTCCCCGAGGGGCCAAGTTATATTTCTGATTTAACGAACTTCAGTCAGCAGGGGGCGGTCGAGTGCGTGCGTGCCGGTCGAGAGAGAGAGTGGCCGGCAGGCATGAGCGCGTGCAGCGAGCTCGTGCCCTGTAGTTTTCTGTTTTAGGGGGTTGGAGGGTATCCAGTGGGTATTCAGGGCCAAGTTATAACGAACTTCAGTCAGCAGGGGGGCAGTCGGGAGCGTGCGTTTTGGTCGAGAGAGGGAGGGGCCAGCAGAGGTGTGAGCGTGTGCAGCGAGCTCGCGCCCTGCAGTTTTTTCGGGGAGGGTACTCAGGGCTTACTTAACGAGCTCGCTAGAACCAACTTCAGTAGGAGGGGGCGGCCGAGAGCGTGCGGGCCGAGCACGTGGCCGGCCGGCATGAGCGTGTGCAGCTTTATTTTTCGGGGCGGTGGGGGGTATTTAGTGGGTGCTCAGGGCCAAGTTATAACGAACTTCAGTCAGCAGAGGGGCGTTTGAGAGCGTGTGCTGCGGTCGAGAGAGGGAGGGGTCAGCAGAGGTGTGAGCGTGTGCAGCGAGCTCGCGCCCTGCATGCATGGGACGGGGTGACGTAGGGTTTAGGTGGGGTGCAGGGCTACGTATGGTTTGCGGGGGTCAAGAAAGGACATGGGTTTTCAGTAAGAAGGGGCAGTTGAGAGCGTGCGCGCCGAGGGGGAGAGGCATGGCGGCGGCATGCGCGTGTGCAGCGAGCTCGCGCCCTGCATGAGGCGGGGTGACGTGGGGTTTAGGTGGGGTGCAGGGCTATGGAGGGTTTGCGGGGGTCAAGAAAGGACATGGGTTTTCAGTTAGAAGGGGCAGATGAGAGTAGGGTTGTGGGCAACCGTATATCACGTATATCCGTACATCCGTATATACGGCCGTACATACGGATGTCAAAAGCGGGCGGTATACGCACTGCAATACACGGTTTATTTTATTTTTGTGTGGATTGCGGCTGACGCCGATGCGATCCGGGCCGCAACGGGCCGCAACGGGTCGCAAACAGCATCAGTAGCAGTAAGCAAGAGACATAGGATGGAGGAACGTGGGCCGCAAGGTCCTTCAGACAGCCAATGGGGTCACACCTTGGAGTCACGCAACAAACGGCAACACTACTCCCCGAATACAGCACAGAATCGGACGATTCTGCTTGAATTGTTAAGCTGATGACCAGCTCTGTCGATTGCATGCAGCTTTGGGGGGGGTAGTGGTGATGTGCATGGGGCTCATGGGGTGGCGCAACAACTTTGGGGTCTCTCTGGGTCGAGGTCTGGGGTCTTGGGTCTGGGGCCTGAGGTCTGGGGTATGAGGTCTGGAGTCTGGGGCGGGGGCGGGAGGCGGGTTCTGGGGCCTGGGGCCTGGGGCCTGGGGCCTGGGTCTTGGGTCTTGGGTCTTGGGTCTTGGGTCTTGGGTCTTGGGTCTTGGGTCTTGGGTCTTGGGTCTTGGGTCTTGGGTCTTGGGTGTGGGTGTGGGTGTGGGTGTGGGTGTGGGTGTGGGTGTGGGTCTAGGCAGGGGGTCCCCTGGGTCTAAGGTTTGGGTGTGTGTCTGTGTCTGTGTCTTGGTGGGGTAGTGTCTCGGCTATTATTTGCTCAGCGTTTTAACAAGGGACAGGGGCCCTTGGGTACTGAACTAGATCAGGTCGTAGACTCAACGGAGGGGGGAGGGAGGGGAGGGGAAGGGAGGATGGAGAGGACTTGGCTCCCGCACCGCACGCACCGCGGCCGCCCGTGCAGCCACAAAACAGTTTTGGCATTTACTGAAAAAACTTAGCACGCATGATGATCACACCGAGAGCAACAGTGCCCCTTGTAAATCCAGCATTCCAACAGCGTGTCTCTCACCCAATTTGACATACATATGAAGCAGCTGTGCTACATACACGGATACATATCTACGGATGCATCGTAAACTCTATTAGCCTGAACCGATAATTAAGTCCCGGAGGCCTTCGGTACTCTGAGCCGGTATTGATATAATTAATTGGTATCGGAGTCCGGTACAATGCCGTCATACAAAGTAATAGTATAATTTTTGTCAGTGGAGCAGACCCGAGTTCGATTCCCGAGGGCAACATTTTTGTCACTTTTGCTGTACAAGTGTAGACGACCTTCCCCACAGGGCCCTCTCCAAGTTCCCGCCAAAAGGAGGACCCCCAAATCGGTTGAGCATGGCTAATCCAGCCTCTGATGGGGCTGATGAGGACTGGGGCCAGGACTGGGGCCAGACCTGGGGCCAGGACTGGGGCCATAAGGGCGAGCAAGTAGAGGACGAGCAAGTAGAGCTGCTGGTTGCGCCCAGCGGCGGGGGAGATGGGATCCAGACATGGATGTGGGATGGTCTTGACAGCGTGCACGTAGCGTCGGTAGCGTCGGTATTTTGACAACAATCATTTAAAATCCATCGGTGCAATCGAAGTACTAAAAATAAATCCTCGCTGCGCTCGGTACTCTGTCTCCAGAATCAAATAAAGAGTATTTTTGGCAGCCATCGGTACAGGCTAATGGAGTTTACGGTACGGTCGTATATACGGATATACGGATACACGGGGCCGTCCATCTACGGTTGCCCACAACCCTAGATGAGAGCGTGCGCGCCGAGGGGGAGAGGCATGGCGGCGGCATGCACGTGTGTAGTTGAGAGCGTGCGCGCCGAGGGGGAGAGGTATGGCGGCGGCATGCGCGTGTGCAGCGAGCTCGTGCCCTGCATGGGACGGGGTGACGTAGGGTTTAGGTGGGGTGCAGGGCTACGTATGGTTTGCGGGGGTCAAGAAAGGACATGGGTTTTCAGTAAGCAGGGGCAGTTGAGAGCGTGCGCGCCGAGGGGGAGAGGCGTGGCGGCGGCATGCGCGTGTGCAGCGAGCTCGTGCCCTGCATGGGACGGGGTGACGTAGGGTTTAGGTGGGGTGCAGGGCTACGTATGGTTTGCGGGGGTCAAGAAAGGACATGCGTTTTCAGTAAGCAGGGGCAGTTGAGAGCGTGCGCGCCGAGGGTGAGAGGCATGGCGGCGGCAAGCGCGTGTGTAGTTGAGAGCGTGCGCGCCGAGGGGGAGAGGGATGGCGGCGGCATGCGCGTGTGCAGCGAGCTCGTGCCCTGCATGGGACGGGGTGACGTAGGGTTTAGGTGGGGTGCAGGGCTACGTATGGTTTGCGGGGGTCAAGAAAGGACATGGGTTTTCAGTAAGCAGGGGCAGTTGAGAGCGTGCGCGCCGAGGGGGAGAGGCATGGCGGCGGCATGCGCGTGTGCAGCGAGCTCGCGCCCTGCATGGGTCGGGGTGACGTGGGGTTTAGGTGGGGCGCAGGGTCACGTATGGTTTGCGGGGGTCAAGAAAGGATATGGGTTTTCAGTTAGAAGGGGCAGTTGAAAGCGTGCGCGCCGAAAAGGAGCGGCCGGCAGGCATGCGCGTTTGCCGCGCGCTCACGCCCCGGGGTCCTCCGGGCGCGTGCATGTTAAACCAGGTCGAGCGCAGCCAGACCAAGCCAGACCTTCTCAGCCCTGTTGTGAACTAGACACCATCACCCCGAGCCCTGATGACCCCACAGCGCTTCGAATCACCTGCAGCAGCTCGTCAGTGAGGTCCAGCGCCGACTTGGGCAGCGCCAGCTGCGCGCGCAGCTTGGCAGACAGCGCCGGCATGTAGGGCTGCATGAGCGCTGCGAGCAGACGCACGAGCCCGACCGCGGCGGTGACGAGTGACGCGCACTTGTCCTGCGGGTGCGGCCGTGTGTGTGTGTGTGTGTGTGTGTGTGTGTGTGTGTGCATGAGCACTGTGAGCAGGCGGACCAAGCCGACCGCGGCGGTGACGAGCGACACGCACTTGTCCTGTGTGTGTGTGTGTGTGTGTGTGCGTGTGCACGAGCGCTGCGAGCAGGCGCACCAAGCCGACCGCGGCGGTGACGAGCGACGCGCACTTGTCCTGCAGTCGTGTGTGTGAGTGTGTGTGCACGAGCGCTGCGAGCAGACGGATCAAGCCGACCGCGGCGGTGACAAGCGACGCGCACTTGTCCTGCAGTCGTGTGTGTGTGTGTGTGTGTGTGCACAGGCGCTGCGCGCAGGCGGACCAAGACGACCGCGGCGGTGACGAGCGCCGCGCACTTGTCCTGCAGTCGTGTGTGTGTGTGTGTGTGTGTGTGTGTGTGTGTGTGTGCACTAGCGCTGTGATCAGGCGGACCAAGCCAACCGCGGCGGTGACGAGCGACGCACACTTGTCCTGTGTGTGTGTGTGTGTGTGCGTGTGTGTGTGCGTGCGTGCGTGCGTGCGTGCGTGTGTGTGTGTGCGTGTGTGTGTGTGTGTGTGTGTGTGTGTGCATGGGCACTGCGAGCAAGCAGACGAGCCCGACCGCGGCGGTGACTAGCGACGCACACTTGTCCTGCAGGACGAGAGTGTGGGAGTGGAGGCGGGTGGGGGGAGGGGGGGGGGGAGAATATGCATGGCGCAGTCTATTGGACACTTCTCATGGTGGATACGAACCATTACAGCCCTGAGAATTCCCGAGAAGCCCCAACAACCACGAAACACACACACACACACACACGTGCACACACGCGTGCACACACACGTGCACGCACACGTGCACACACACGTGCACGCACACGTGCACACACACGTGCACGCACACGTGCACACACACGTGCACGCACACGTGCACGCACACGTGCACGCACACGTGCACGCACACGTGCACACACACATGCACATACACGTGCACGCACACGTGCACACACACGCGCACGCACACGTGCACGCACACGTGCACACACACGTGCACGCACACGTGCACGCACACGTGCACACACACGTGCACACACACGTGCACGCACACGTGCACACACACGTGAACGCACACGTGCACACACACGTGCACGCACACGTGCACACACACGTGCACGCACACGTGCACACACACGTGCACGCACACGTGCACATACACGTGCACACACACGTGCACGCACACGTGCACACACACGTGCACGCACACGTGCAAGCACACGTGCACACACACGTGCACGCAGACATGCATGCACACGTGCACGCAGACATGCACGCACACGTGCACGCACACGTGTGCACACACGTGCACACACACGTGCACACACACGTGCACACCCACGTGCACACCCACGTGCACCCACGTGCACACCCACGGGCACACCCACGTGCCCACCCACGTGCCCACCCACGTGCACACACACGTGCACACACACACACACACACACACACGCACCTTGTCCGTCTTGACAACCGTCCATGGCGCCGTCTCCTTCAGGAAGCGGCTGCCCCCATGCACGACACACACACACACACACACACTGACACACACACACACACGCACGCACCTTGTCTGTCTTGACCACCGTCCACGGCGCAGTCTCCTGCAGGAAGCGGTTCCCCTCGGCGCTGATCGCCATCACGATCTTGATGCCATCGCGGATCTTGATCTTCTCCATTGCGGCAAGGTACTCCTCGACCTGAGGATTTGTGTGTGTGCGTGTGCATGTGTGTGTGTATGTTTGTGTGTGTGTGTGTGTTGATCTTCTCCATCGCGGCGAGGTACTCCTCGACCTGTGGATGTTGTGTGTGTATGTGTGTGTGTGTGTGTGCGGTGTCCTTAGCGCCCCCGCAGCCCCCGGGGGCGCGTCGCTACGCAGATTGTGAAATTCGAATACTCCCACATTTTCCTGCAGAAATCGCCAATTCGGCATGTTCCCTGAAATGTTGCGGCCCCATTTCGCCCCCCATTTTTCCGTCTCTCCACCGGACGTCTCCCACGATGAAAACGTCGATATGGACATCATTAGGTGTATTCCGTCGGGAGCGCTGCGTTTGCCCCCCTCAAGGCGCTGACAAAAAAAGGAAAGTTTGGAGTTTGCAGTTTGACTTGGTGGGAGGTTCACCGGGGGAGGCCGGGGGCAAGCAGGACATTCTCGGTTTCCTCAAGCCCACTACTGGTATGTATGTATGTGTGTGTGTGCGTGTGTGTGTGTGTGCGTGTGTGTGTGTGTGCGTGCGTGTGTGTTTCTGGGCGAAGCAGACTTGGCCTCCGAGGAGGACCCTGCTCACGAAGAGCTTGCCAGCTGACCCCGACTGCGGCCCCTCCACAACCAACTCCTAATCAACTCCTTATCGACCAAACAGCAGGCAGCAGGCAGCAACCAGCAGACAGCAGCCCAACTAAGTTTAGTTAGTTACTAAGTTACTAAAAAGTTAAGTTACTAAGTTAGTTAGTTACCAAGTAACTTAACAGTTTAGTTAGTTACCAAGTTACTAAACACACCTTAGGCGCACCACAGTCTTGGAGAACCCCCGTGCGAGGCCCCTGTCCCGCTTTGCCCTATAGGAACTTCCAGACGAGCCCAAACTCCGGCCACTCCACAACCAACTCACAAACAACCAACCAGCAGCCAGCAGTCAGCCAGCAGCCAGCCAGCAGGCAGCAGCCAGCCGCCAGCCGCCCAACAACCAAAAACACACCTTGGGCGCCACAGAGTTGGAGAACGCTGCGAGCTCCTCGTCTCCCTTGCCGGCCGTCGCGCCGGGCACCTTCGGGGGGGGGGGGGGGGGCAAGGTTCGTGGGTAAAGGGTGAATGGAAGGGTACACCGGCAAGGGGGGGGGGGCAAGGTGTGCAGCAAGGTTCGTGGGTATGACTGAAAGGAAGGGTACGCCAGCGAGGTTTGTAGATAAGGCTAAATAGAGAGACCCCCCAGGTCTCTCTGTATCCCCATAGAGCTACCCCCTAGATGGCAACCCCCAGGGTATAAGGGGGTAAACGACTGCCTGAAGAAGCGAGCCAAGTAGGTTAGCGCTCTTTAGCGCTCCACGCGTGGCGTTATATAAAGGAGCGTAATATAAAGGAGTGTAATGTAAAGGAGCGTAATATAAAGGAGCGAAAGGAAGGGTAGACCAGCCACGTTTGTGGGTAACAAGCGAACGGACGTGGGTACACGTCGGGGCGGAAGCGAGGGTGCACTGTGCGGTGATTTCGTGTTCACGGTTCGCCATTAATCTTCTGGAGCGATTTGGCCTAAGACCCGGCTCCATGGCTCCACACGGCGAAAAGGAAAACAAGGGCACACGTGCCAGAGAGGCTGCCGGCTCAGAGTTCGCGCACAGGGCGTGTGAGGGGCTGGGTGAGAGGCTGCGTGAGAGGGTGTGCAAGAGGGTGGGGGGCGCGCGCGTTAGGGTGAGGGTTTACAATAGGGCTAAACCGTTCGGGGCCTGAGCCTTTGCGAGGGGAGGGGGGTAGAAAACATAATTGTTTAATCGCTCCGCGGGGGTCGATTTTCGTCATTTTCAGTCGACTTGACGTCCAAAACCGCGATCTTCAGCGTGTTTTACTAGTTTTCAGCTTTGCGGGGGGCTCTGAAACAATATCCATTCGCCAAGGCACAGGCCCTGTGCAGTAGGCAGCTTTAACAGTTGTGCGAACGCGTGGAACCCACGTTGCCGTCGAAGAACTTCCCGAATAACCTCTGAGCGAGCGGTTGGCAAAGTGACCGAAATTGTTTCCCAGTTTTTTTTGCTGGCTTGACAACAGGGGTTTGCAAGAATGGGGGTGAAACAGGGTATTTTGTGAGACCGCGCGTGAGCCCACCTTGCCGTCGAAAAACTTCCCGACAAACATGAGCGAGCGGTTGGCAAAGTTGCCGAAAATGTTTCCCAGTTTTTTTTGCTGGCTTTAAAACAGGGGGTTGAACGAATGGGGATGAAACAAGACGTTTCGTGACAGAGCGCGTGGAGCCCGTCTCTTTGATTTCCTTTTCGGCTTTACACAGCCATTTGGCTGTATTCCGGCTGTACTTTGACCTTAAACACAGCTCAACCCATTCAGTGGAGTGTTAGTCTGACAAGCACGGCAGGCAGAACTCGTCGAGAGCTATCAAATGACCTGTGTATGAGGATTAACGGTCAACGGGAGGTCAGCGGTCAACGCGGTCAAAGCAAAATCCGGCTGTGGAACAATGAATTACAAATCACGAAAAGGAAATCACTGGCCCACCTTGCCGTCGAAGAACTTCCCGACGAACATGAGCGAGCGGTTGGCAAAGTTGCCGACGTTTGCGAGCAGCTCGCTGTTGTTGCGCGCCTGGAGGTCGCTCCACTGTGTGTGTGGGGAGAGAGAGAGAGGAAGGGGGGGGAGTGAAGGGTTGATGGTGCTGGATTGGGGCAAAGTATTTAGGGTGGAGGGTTTACGGTATGGTCGTCAACTAGGATTAAGCAGGTTGCATATAAGCTTATAGCAAACTTGTGATTATTAAGGCCAAAGCTGGACTTGGGTCTGGGTCTGGGCGGTGGTACCAGGAGAAGTCTGTGCTGGAAAGCCGGTGCGACTGTTACTTTTACTGCGATTGTAGGAGGACGGTGGGAGGTAGAAGGGTAAATTCTACCCGGGGTGATGCAGTGTGATGTAGTGTGATGTAGTGTGACGCAGTGTGACGCAGTGTCATGCAGTGTGATGTAGTGTGACGCAGTGTGACGCAGTGTGATGCCAGTGTGGTGCAGTGTGATGCAGTGTGGTGCAGTGTGATGCAGTGTGATTACGCAGTGTGATTACGCAGTGTGATTACGCAGTGTGACGCAGTGTGACGCAGTGTGATGCAGTGTGATGCAGTGTGATGCAGTGTGACGCAGTGTGACGCAGTGTGATGCAGTGTGATGCAGTGTGATGCAGTGTGACGCAGTGTGACGCAGTGTGATGCAGTGTGATGCAGTGTGATGCAGTGTGATGCATTTTTGTTCCTGTCACCCACCTTGAAGTCGCAGTCGCTCTGCTCGGGGCGGTTGCTCAGCAGGTAGTAGCGCCACACCTGCGAATGCCACATTTTGTCAGTTACGGTCAGTTATTTCTACCAGTGACTGTTAGTGCCCCTTCCCTCTCAGCTCAATCGGCTGACTTGGTCGAATTTCCCACTGCAAAACAGCCGAAACGGTCAATTTTGGCGGATTTCGGCTGGGTGCTCTTCGTTATTTTGGTTGCGATGGTTCAGTGATGGTTGTCACTCGCCGTCGCATAATCACATTTGGAGTGTGTGGGTGGTGTGGGGACTTGGGCCGGTTGCTCCGCATGTTAGTCGCGCCACACCTGCGAATGACACATTTCGTCAGATACGGTCGGTGATTACTCTCAGTGACAGCTGGTTGTTTTGGTTGCGATGGTTGCCACTTTGTCACAGTTTGAGGAGTAAGTGGTGTGGAAGTGGGTGGGGACTCGGGGCGGTTGCTCAGCAGGCAAGTAGCGCCACACCTGCGTGGTGTGGAACGTGTGGGGCGTGAGTGTGTGTTGGTGTGAGGGGGGGGGAGCAAAGCAGCCATATAGCTACAGCCACAGCCACAGCCGCAGCAACAGCAGGTGGCCTTTTGCTTCTCCTGAAAATCCCACCGCCACCCGGATGCCCGTGTGCTTTGCGCCGGTGTGTTGTGGTTGTGTGGTGTGCGTGTGGCTGTGGCGAAGCTGCCACAGCCACAGCATGTAACTTTTGCTTCTCCTGAAAATCCCACCTCTGCCGGGAAGCCTGTTGCTTTGCGTCGGTGTGTTGTATTTTGTGGTGTACGTGTGTGTGTGCGCGGGGGGGGGGGGGAGCTGCCGCAGCCACAGCATGTGACTTTTGCTTCTCCTTAGATTCCCACCTCCGCCGGGATGCCCGTGTGCTTTGCGTCGGTGTGGTGTGGTGTGGTTGTGTGGTGGTGAGGGTGCAGAGCTGCCACAGCCACAGCATGTAGCTTTTGCTTCTCCTTAGATTCCCACCTCCGCCGGGAGTCCGGTGTCCATTGCGTCGGTGTGGTGTGTTTGTGTGGTGTGCGTGTGTGTGTGTGCGGGGGGGGCAGAGCTGCCACAGTCACAGCATGTGACTTTTGCTCCTCCTGAAGATCCCACCTTTGCCGGGATGCCCGTGTCCTTTGCGTCGTTGCCAAAGACGCCGGTGTGTGGCGGTTGTGGTGTGTGTGTGTGTGTGTGTGTGTGTGTCAGGGCAATAGCCACCCAGAAGCAGCTACCAAACCCACGAATTGTGTGTGTGGGCGGGGATGCGGAGCTGCGACAGCCACAGCATGTAACTTTCACTCCTCCTTAGGATCCCACCTCGGCCGGGATGCCCGTGTCCTTTGCGTCGTTGCCAAACACGCCGGGGTATTGTGGTTGTGTGGTGTGTGCGTGCGGGGGGGGTGCGGAGCTGCCACAGTCACAGCATGTAACTTCTGTTTCTCCTTAGGATCCCACCTCCGCCGCGATGCCCGTGTCCTTTGCGTTGTTGCCAAACACGCCGGTGTGTCGTGGTTGTGTGGTGTGTGCGTGCGGGGGGGGGGAGGCAGAGCTGCCACAGCCACAGCATGTAACTTCTGTTTCTCCTTAGGATCCCACCTCCGCCGCGATGCCCGTGTCCTTTGCGTCGTTGCCAAACACGCCGGTGTGTCGTGGTTGTGTGGTGTGTGCGTGCGGGGGGGGGGAGGCAGAGCTGCCACAGCCACAGCATGTAACTTCTGTTTCTCCTTAGGATCCCACCTCCGCCGCGATGCCCGTGTCCTTTGCGTCGTTGCCAAACACGCCGGTGTGTCGTGGTTGTGTGGTGTGTGCGTGCGGGGGGGGGGAGGCGGAGCTGCCACAGCCACAGCATGTAACTTCTGTTTCTCCTTAGAATCCCACCTCCGCCGCGATGCCCATATCCGTTGCGTTGTTGCCAAACACGTCGGTGTGTTGTGGCTGTGTGGTGTGTGCGTGGCAGGGCAACAGCCACACACAGCAGCTACCAACTCCACGAACCAATTTAACAAATGCCATATACCGTAGTGACACGCTCATTTGGGGGTACGATTGGGGGAAGGCTACCCCCAAACCCGTGTCGAGGGTGGCACTGACGCCCTTGGCTACCCCCAAACCCGTGTCTCAAATAAAAGGCGTATATGCCGTAAATCACTGTATACAGCATGGATTTCGACGATTCGAATTGCATTGGAAAGCTACTAGCAAGGGCTATCCAGAACATTGCTTGTAAGCAGCATGGGGTGGAGGGAAGAGGGCGTAAGGACAGAGTGGGTGTGTGAAACTGCTCCCAAATGCGTGTCATCGAGGGCGCCGCGTGCCGGCGGCTACCCCCAAACCTGTGTCCTTGGTGGGCATAGAACGGCCGTTTTCCCAACCCCCAAATGGTCGTACCCCCAAATGAGCGTGTCACTACGGTATGTAGGGGAGCTATACCTCTGCCGGGATGCCCGTGTCCTTTGCGTCGTTGCCAAACACGCCGGTGCCACGCGACTTGCTGAACTTGCCGCCCTCGTAGTTCAGGTACTCGGTCACGCTGATGTTGCGCATCATGGTCCACTCCTGTTGTTGTTGTTGTTGTTATTGTTGGTGGTGGTGGTGGTGGTTTTGGAGGTGGTGGTTGTGAGTGAGGGCGAGTGGGAGGGGCGGTTGGAAGAGGGTAGTAGTTCGTAGTTCAGGTACTCAGTCACGCTGATGTTGCGCATCATGGTCCACTCCTGGGGTCAGGGGGGGAGTGGGAGGGAGGGGGTGGGGGAGGAAGGTGTGCATGGCGGTCGATTTAACAGTCCATTGCGTGTGTGTTTGAAGATGCAAAGGGCACGGAACTCCATCAACTTTGATGGGGGGGGGGTTGCAGTAGTTCAGGCACTCAATCATGCTGATGTTGCGCATCATGGTCCACTCCTATTGTTGTTGCTGCTGCTGCTGCTGCTGTTGTTGTTGCAAGTGTTGTTGTTGTTGTTGTTGTTGTTGTTGTTGTTGTTGTTGTTGTTGTTGTTGTTGTTGTTGTTGTTGTTGCTGTTTTTTTTGTTGTTGTTGTTGAGAGAGGGCGAGTGAGAGGGAGGGGCAATTCTTGGTAGGACCTGGGAGCAGCGGCTTGAGAAGTGGTGCAATAACATGCACCACTACTTCCACTCACACCTCGCCCGTGCCCAGCGGCGCAACCGCGAAGATGACCGCGTGGAACGACATGCTGTCGCTGCCCATGAACTGCACCAACAACCAACATCCACCCCTCGCATTTTTTTGTTCTCTTCTGCTCCCCCCTCCCCCCCTCTTTTCCCCCTCCCCCGCTTACCTCGCCCGTGCCCAGGAGCGTGGCCGGGAAGATGACCGTGTGGAACGGCACGTTGTCCTTGCCCATGAACTGTACCATCTCCACGTCCTTCGGGTTCTTCCACCACGCTTCCCACTCGGGCGTGTAGTTGGCGGTGATCGAGATGTATCCGATGGGCGCGTCAAACCAGACGTAGAAGACCTTTGGGGGTGGCGGGAGGGGGGTGGGGGCAGGCGTGAGGGAGGGGGGGGGCAGTTCAGCGCAGCACATCTTCCACCACGCCTCCCACTCGAGCGTGTAGTTGGCGGTGATCGAGATGTGGCCGATGGGCGCGTCAAACCAGACGTAGAAGACCTTTGAGGGTGACGGGGGGAGGAGGGGGAGGCGAGAGGGGGGGCAGGTCAGCGCAGCATATCTTCCACCACGCCTCCCTTTGCGGGGCGTGTAGTTGGCAGTGATCGAGATGTAGCCGATGGGCGCGTCAAACCAGACGTAGAATACCTGGGGATAGCGAGCGGGTCGGTGAGCAGGGATTTGAAGGAAGTGATTTCAATACTTGTGGGTGATGGGTTGTGAAGACGCAGTTGAGGCTCATCACACCACAGAACGGCAACCAGGTGTGGGAGGGGGGTCACAGCGCAGCGCAGCGCAGCAGAACAGTGCAGCGCAGCACAGCACAGCACTGCGCAGCACAGCACAGCACAGCACAGCGCAGCAGAGCAGTACAGCACAGCGCAGCGCAGCAAAACAGTGCAGCACAGCGCAGCGCAGAACAGCACAGCACAGCGCAGCAGCACAGCGCAGCACAGCGCAGCGCAGCGCAGCACAGCGCAGCGCAGCGCAGCACAGCAGAGCACAGCGCAGCACTGCACAGCGCAGCAGAGCGCAGCGCAGCAGAGCGCAGCGCAGCACAGCACAGCGCAGCGCAAGTGCCAAGCCCCACCTACACCTACACGCACACACACACACACAGACACACAGACCTTGTCCTCGAAGCCGGCCCTGGGCACGGGCGTGCCCCACTTGAGGTCGCGCGTGATGCAGCGGTTCTTCAGCCCGTCGCGCATCCACGCGTTCGTGACCTGCATGCACACAGAGGACAAGACACCCAGCATACATCCCTCGTTAGTTCACGCTTTGACTGGCCAGCTGCTACCGACAGGCATAACCTGCTGCTGACTACGTCCTTCAGTCCGTCGCGCATCCATGCGTTTGTGACCTGCACGCACACACAGGACACACAGCACACATCCCTCGTTAGTTCATGATGTGGCTGGCCAGCTGCTACCGACAGGCATAACCTGCTGCTGACTAGGTCCTTCAGTCTGTCGCGCATCCACGCGTTTGTGACCTGCACGCACACAGAGGACAAGACACCCAGCACACATCCCTTGTTAGTTCACGCTGTGGCTGGCCAGCTGCTACCGACAGGCATAACCTGCTGCCGACTAGGTTCTTCAGTCTGTCGCGTCGCGCATCCACGCGTTTGTGACCTGCACGCACACAGAGGACAAGACACCCAGCACACATCCCTCGTTAGTTCATGATGTGGCTGGCCAGCAGCTACCGACAAACATAACCTGCCGCTGACTAGGTTATCCAGTCTGTCACGCATCCACGCGCTCGTGACCTGCACGCCGGGTCGGGTATTAAGGGGAGGGGTTCTAAGAAAGATTCACCATGTCGGTTAATAGGGACCCTATGACGGTTTTGTTTATAGTATGCCTGACGCTGCCTGCAGGTGCGTCACACACGACTGTAAAATCCATCATCATTATCAGCACACATGTCGGCTCGGCGGTGCGCACGCTCTGGGTGCGATGCGGGAGCCTGCCGGGCCGCCACCGTCGACATCAGGCGGGGCGGGGCTTCAAAGCAAGCATGCTGCCAAAACGCATCTGCCACACAAATGGCACTTGTGAACACAAGTGCCTACGGCATACCCTAAAGACACTATAGGCACTTTTAAAAAGCCCGGATTAATTTAGAATTTTGTGCCTTGCTGCGGTTTTTTTCGGATTTTCGCCCGCTTTGACGTCACTTCGGGCTATTTGAAATTTTGTTTTTTCCACATTTAATTTTAGAAATCGACCTTGTCGGCGCCTTGCCGGCGCTTCCTCGGAATTATTTAATCGGCAAGGCAAACGCGCAGACACACCTCTGCGGAGGCATGCATGCTGCCACTACTACAGGGCGAGCCGCGCGGGTGGGGCTCATCACAGTTACATGACGACGGTGGATATTACAGTCTGGGTGACGCCACTAGTGGTGTACGCGCCGACATAAGTCGTATACACCACTAGTGGCGCCACACACACTCTTATCATCACAGTTCCACACGCTCTGCGGAGGCATGCTTGCTGTCACTACCTGGGTGGTTTAGTGTGAACTGCTTCCGGGGGACCGGGTCCCTTGTCGGGGTCCCTTGCCAGGAGGTTCAGCGTCTATTCAGCTAGTCTAACTACAGTTACAGTTACAGTTACATGGCATTCCAGCTAAGACAACACTAGTCCTAGTGCCACCGCCCTGTGAAGGACGATAGCCACCAGCCGGTTACCTGCCGTCTAGACTACCGCTCCCGCCGGCTAGTTTAGACCCAAACAAGTCCCTGAGGGACATGTCTGGCAAGGAGCGTATAGGAAAGGACCGTCCTCCTCCTGGCCTTTGAGGCCAACCACGCCGGCTGTGCCGACTGGCGGCGCTGAAGCAGAAAAGTCCCCGCCTGGCATGGTGCATGGTTGTCCAACTCCATGCATGGGGCTCTGCCTGCGCCCCATGCGTCATGCATGGCCAGGTCCCACCCTCCAGGGGTCTAACTGGTCTAACTAGTCTAACTGGTCAGTTACAATTACAGTTGCATCGGCTTTCCAGCAAAGACTACCTCTAGTCCTAGTACCACCGCCTAGACCCAAGTCCAGTTCTGGCCCTAACAATTACTTGTGAGGGGTGGTAGCCACCAGCCGGCTGCCTGCCAACGTGAAGTCCCACAGCAAAGAGGACAGCTATTGTGCAACGCCTCCACAATAGGTCCTAACTGGTCAGGACAAAAAAAACGACCATAAATTTGCTGCTGCGGACAAGACCCCTGTCTCACCGAAAGGCAGTTCTGGCTCCACCCTCCGAGCTTCGACGTGCTCGTGATGTACTCCTGCGGTGTGTGTGTGTGTGTGTGTGTGTGTGTGTGTGCATGCGTGTGCATGTGTGTGTGTGTGTGTGCGTCTGTGTGTGTGTTTGTGCGCATGTGCGTGCGTGTGCGCGTGCGCTTGCACGTGCGTGTGTGTGTGTGCGCGCGTACAGGCGTTCATATGCATGCACGTGCTCCCTCGTACGTGGCGTGGCGGACACAACATGCACTCGGCCGAAAGGCAGACAGACAGACAGACAGACAGACAGACAGACAGACAGACAGACAGACAGACAGACAGACAGACAGACAGACAGCGGGCGGGGGGCGGGCGGGCCGGCGGGCGGCGGGCGGCGGGCGGGCGGGCGCGGGCGGGCGGCGGGCGGCGGCGGCCGCGGGCGGGGGCGGGCGGGCGGGCGGGCAGGGCAGGCAGGCAGGCAGGCAGGCAGGCAGGCAGGCAGGCAGGCAGGCAGATAGACAGACACACACCTGGTGCACAGGCGACAAGCTGGTGCAGGTCGAAGAACGCGTGGCGCGCCGTACCTTCACGAGAATCAAATGCAAACCCCTTATTTCCAAATTTGTAATTCAAACACACCTGCAGCACGGGCGACAGCTGGGGCAGGTCGAGGAACACGTGGCGCGTCGTGCGCAGCACGGGCGTCGTCCCGCTGAACTTGCACTTGGGTCGGATGAGCTCAGTCGGGTTGAGGAGGGCGCCGCAGCTGTCGCACTGTGTGTGTGTGTGTGCGTGTGTGCGTGTGTGTGTGTGTGTGTGTGAGGGTGTGAGGGTGTGTGAGAGTGTGTGCGGGTGTGTGTTTGTGTGTGTGTGTAGGGGGGGGGTGCAAGAGCTTGTACTTGGGGCGCATGAGCTCGGTGGGGTGGAGGATGGCACCGCAGCTGTCGCACTGTGTGTGTGTGTGTCTGCGTATGTGGGTGGGTGGGGGGGCAGGGCAAGAGCTTGCACTTGGGGCGGATGAGCTCGGTCGGGTTGAGAAGGGCACCGCAGCTGTCGCACGGTGTGTGGGGGGGGGGGGGCAAGAACTTGCACTTGGGTCGGATCTGTGTGTGTGTGGGGGGGGGGGGGCAAGAGCTAGCGCTTGGGTCGGATGAGCTCGGTCGGGTTGAGGAGGGCGCTGCAGCTGTCGCACTGTGTGTGTGTGTGTGTGTGTGTGTGTGTGTGTGAGAGAGAGAGAGAGTGTGTGAGAGTGTGTGCGGGTGTGTGCGGTTGTGTGTTTGTGTGTGGGGGGGGGGGGCAAGAGCTTGTACTTGGGGCGGATGAGCTCGGTGGGGTGGAGGATGGCACCGCAGCTGTCGCACTGTGTGGTCGATTATACAGTCTTGTTGTGTGTGTGTGTGTGTGCCTGCGTATGTGTGTGTGGGGGGGGGCAAGAGCTTGCACTTGGGGCGGATGAGCTCGGTCGGGTTGAGAAGGGCACCGCAGCTGTCGCACGGTGTGTGTGGGGGGGGGGGAGCAAGAGCTTGCACTTGGGTCGGATCTGTGTGTGTGGGGGGGGAGGGGCAAGAGCTAGCGCTTGGGTCGAATGAGCTCGGTCGGGTTGAGGAGGGCACCGCAGCTGTCGCACTGTGGGCGTGGGGGAAGGAGAGGTGAGGGGGGCATGCGTGCATTGTGTATGCGCGTGTGCGTGTGCACAACGCTGTGCGGTGTGCGTGTTCCTGGAACACGGACGCGGTGTGAGAGGTGCGCTCACAAAAGGACAGCCGCTCGAGGTGCGGACCTAACGGTATCTTATCAGTTTTGTCCCCTGCCCCCCTCCCAACTTGCGTTTTGGGGGCTTTGGGGCGCGCCCCCTCCCCTGGTCCCCGCGCGCGACATCGTAATTGCACTGGAGCACGTGCGACAGCAGCATAAACACAAGAGAGGGAGAGAGAGAGAGAGGCAGGGAGAGACTGAGAGAGAGACAGAGACAAGAGGGAGGGAGACAGAGGTAGACGGACGGGGAGACAGGGAGACGGAAAGACAAGGCAGGGAGACAGAGAGAGGCAGAGAGAGAGAGAGAGATTGCTGTAGAGACTTCTGAAAGTCAGATCAAGACATACTGAACACCCACACGCACACCCAACCACCCACATGCCTCGCCCCCAACCACCAACCACCCCCTGCCTGGTTCCCGCGCGCGTCCTCAAACTTGCACTTGGGGCACGCGCACCAGCCACACACACGCATAGAGAGCGATACAGAGATAGGGACAGCAAGAGAGAGAGAGAGGGAGAGAGGGAGAGAGATTGCTGCAGAGAACGTGAGCCACCCGCTCCCCAGCCCCAGCCCCAGCCCCAGCCACCCATAGCCCACCCATAGCCCACCCATAGCCTCAGCACCAGCCCCAGCCCCAGCCACCCATATGCCCCCAGCCACCCCCTACCTGGTCTCCTCGCGCGTCCTCATACTTGCACTTGGGGCACGTGCCAACAACGTAGCGGTCGGCCAGGAACTTTCCGAGCGCCTCGGAGTAGAGCTGCGGGGGCGGGGATTCGTATGGGTTGCGCATAATTGAAGGCTAGGGATTAAAGTTTGATTTTATTTAGTTGTGGAATGAGGGGCTGATGGGAAAGAGCCGACAGCGCAGCGGTCAGGCGGGGAACTTCCCGAGTGCCTCGGGGTAGAGCTGCGGGGTCGGGGATTTGTGTGGCGTGCGCGAGGGTGCGCGTTGGGGGTTGAGGCTTGTTGTTAAGGAGTCGATGTGGACTGAGGGGCTGAGGGACGCATCCCGACGGCATAGCGGTCAGGAAAGGCACTTCCGCGCGCCTCGGAGTAGAGCTGGGTGGTCGGGGATTCGTGTGGCGTGCGCCAAGGGTCGGGGTTGGGGGTTGAGGCTTGTTGTTATGGAGTTACGATGGATTGAGGGGATGAGGGGGCGCGTGCCGACAGCGTAGCGGTCAGGCGGGGCACTCCCCAAGCGCCTCGGAGTAGAGCTGCGGGGTCTGGGATTCATGTGGGGTGCGCGAGGGTCAGGGTTGGGGACTGAGGCTTGTTGTTATGGAGTTGCGATGAATTGAGGGGATGGAGGGGCGCGTGCCGACGGCGTAGCTGTCGGCAAGGCACTCCCGAGCGCCTCGGAGTAGAGCAGCGGGGTCGGGGAATCGTGTGGCGTGCGCCGAGGGTGCGCGTTGGGGACTGCGGCTTGTTGTTATAGAGTTAATGTGGACTGAGGGGCTGAGAGGCGCGTGTCGACGGCGTAGCGGTCAGGCGGGGAACTTCCGAGCGCCTCGGAGTAGAGCTGCGGGGTCCGGAATTCGTGTGGCGTGCGCCGAGGGTGCGCGTTGGGGACTGCGGCTTGTTGTTATGGAGTTGATGTGGACTGAGGGGATGAGGGGGCGCGTGCCGACGGCGCAGCGGTCAGGCGAGGCACTTCCCGAGCGCCTCGGAGTAGAGCTGCGGGGTCGGGGGTTCGGATGAGATTGCGCAACCTTGGGATTGAGCCTTGTTGATATGGAGTTGTGATGGATTGAGGGGATGAGGTGCACATGTTGACGGCGCAGATGTCGGCAAGGCACTCCCGAACGCCTCTTTGTGGAGCTGCGGGGTCAGGGATTTGGATGAGATTGCGCAACCATGGGATTGAGGCTTGTTGATATGTAGTTGCGATGGATTGAGGTGCACGTGTCGACGGCGCTGATGTCGGCAAGGCACTCCCGAGCGCCTCGGAGAAGAGCTGCGGGGGTCGGGGATTCGGATGAGATTGCGCAACCTTGGGATTGAGGCTAGTTGTTATGGACTGGAGTTGTGATGGATTGAGGGGATGAGGTGTCGACGGCGCAGATGTCGGCAAGGCACTCCCGAGCGCCTCGGAGAAGAGCTGCGGGGGTCGGGGATTCGGATGAGATTGCGCAACCTTGGGATCGGGGCTAGTTGTTATGGACTGGAGTTGTGATGGATTGAGGGGATGAGGTGTCGACGGCGCAGATGTCGGCAAGGCACTTGCCGAGGGCCCCGGAGCAGTGATTCCCGGGAAGGATTTGGGGTTCTCCATTTCCCAGATCGCTCCCGGCTCGCTCACAGCTCGGGGTCTAGGGGCCGGCAGGGGGCTAGCTAGGCTCTCGACGGAGACTAGGGGCAGCGCCCCCAGTCGCTTGGAGAAAAAATCGCATCTGAGCACTGAATTGCACTGGGCCCCGGAGAGTAGAGCGGCTGGGCAGATGAGGTTCCGGGTTGGTCCAGAGGTGGCGAGGGACGACGAGTGTAACAGTCTGTAAGGAGCATTATTATTGAGGGTCCAAGGTCACTCAACCCCTCCTCTTTTCATGCACTTCAACGCTTTCAACACCCTCTTCCACACGCACGCGCACACACGCACACGCACATACATACACACGCACATTCGTGCACACACACACACACACGCACAAACACACACAAACACGCACGTACGCACGCACACACGCACACGCACACGCACACACACACACACCTGCTCCATGCCCTGCTCCACCAGCACGTTCTGGTCCTCTAGCGATTTGAAGATCGACTGGCAGATCTTTGTCTGAGCCCGCGACGGTGTGCGCCCAAACTTGTCAAAACCAATGTCAAACCACTGGTAGATGTCGGCGTGGATGGCGTGGTACCTGGGTGGGGGTTGGGAGGTTAGGGGGTTGGGGGGCGTTTAGGCTCGACACGTATGACAGATGGACACACAGCCCGTCCGTCTGGCTGTCTGGCCGGCCAGCCTTCCTGACGGACGGACCGCCGGGCGAGGCAGGCAGGCAGGCAGGCAGGCAGGCAGACAGGCGGGAAGGCGGGCGGGCGGGCAGGCTGGCGGGCGCCGGGCGTAGCGAAGCGGGGGCGGGCGGGCAGGCGGGCGGGCGGGCGGCAGGCAGGCAGGCAGGCAGGCAGGCAGGCAGGCAGGCAGACAGACAGACTGGCAGGCACACAGGCAGACAGGCACACAGACAGGCACACAGGCATACCCCCAGACAGAACAAAGCAGTCCACCCACTTGTCACAGTCACAGACACACAGACACACACACAGACACACAGACACACAACCAACCAACCAACCAACCAACCAAGCGTTACATGAGGCCGTTCGCATGCACCGGCAATGCCTGTACGACTAACAGCAGTACACCCCGGCAATTATTACGAGGTCTGACCCATGCACTGGGATATCTTTCGAATCGCGGGTGACCGACCAGCGCCTGAATCGAGTGGATAGTATCCTTGGTTTGGGGGGGTCGGGGGGTTGCCCCTGAGGCACTGGCATCTAACTAAAGGCTTTCTGACTGAAGGCTTGCTGACTGTGACCACCATCATCATCATTATCTACTTTGTTGGCTGGCTGCTCCCGCATTGGCTGTCATCTCTCTGCAAATACCATTCCACAGGCGTGGGAACCTCGCGAGGGTGACAGACACACAGACACACAGACACACAGACACGCAGACACGCAGACACACAGACACACGCACACACACACACACACAGACAAACAGACACACATAGAACGCAGCCCCAGATTCCACTCACTTGTCGCAGATCTGCTGCGGCGTGAGCCCCTCCTCCAGTGCCTCCAGATCTCAGCCGCTGTCCCGTGCTCGTCGGTTCCGCACACGCACGCACACACACACACACACACACACACATGCACACGCACACGCACACACACACACACACACAGACAAACAGACACAGATAGAACGCAGCCCCAGACTCCACCCACTTGTCGCAGATCTGCTGCAGCGTGAGCCCCTCCTCCAGCGCCTCCAGATCTCAGCCGCTGTCCCGTGCTCGTCGGTTCCGCACACGCACACACACACACACACACACAGACAAACAGACAAACATAGAACGCAGCCCAGATTCCACCCACTTGTCGCAGATCTGCTGCGGCGTGAGCCCCTCCTCCAGCGCCTTGGTCTCCGTCGCTGTCCCGTACTCGTCGGTCCCGCACACAAAAAGCGAGTTGTAGCCGCGCGCGCGGCAGTAGCGCGCGTAGCAGTCGGCAGACAGGACGCACCCGATGATGTTGCCGAGGTGAGGCACGTTGTTGACGTACGGGAGGGCGGACGTGATCTGTGCGCGTGTGCATGTGCGTGTGTGTGTGCGTGTGTGTGTGCGTGTTTGTGTTTGGCGAAATCCGGCTGTGGAATAATTAATTAAACATCCTGAAAAGAAAATCACTGGCAGGCTGTGACCCCTGGGAAGGAATTCAGTCATTCATATCTTCACGGCTCAAGCAACTTTGACCGCTCACACCAGGCGCACAACCAACAGAGGGTGCTCACGCGACACGTGCCACTGTGCTGATCTCGGCGAGAGCTTTCCAGTGATTTCCTTCTCGGGATTTTTAATTAATTATTCCACAGCCGGATTTTGCTTGACCGCGTTGACCGCTGCCCACCCCGTCGACCGTTTGCCCTCATTCATAGGTCATTTGAAAGCTGTTGACGTGTTGTGTCTTACGGGCTTGTCAGACTTACAAGCCACCGCACGTGTTGAGCTGTGTGCAAGGTCAAAGCACAGCCGGAATACAGCCAAATGGCTGTGTAGAGCCGAAAAGGAAATCACTGGAGCTTTCCGACGCGCTCCTCCACGCCGTCTCCCACCAAGTGTGGGATGGTTTTCTGGGAAATGAGACATCCTGCCCCGAGCGGTACACAGCTTGCGAGCGGGGGATCGCTGGGGGATCACTGGTGGCAGTATTGCCTGAGGTGCGGGAGACAGCCCTGAGGTGTGAGCAAGGGCGGGATTGAGGTTGGGGTCTTGCGATGGCCGCGGCAGCGACAGCGGGGTTACTTAGTAACAGTGGCATCGGCTTTCCAGCAGAGACATCTTCTAGTCCTAGTGCCAGCACACAACCAGCACACCCCTACCAGGTCGCCAGTTTCCAGTGATGTTATTTTCAGGATTTTAATCAATTCTTCCACAGCCGGATTTGCTTTGACCGCGTTGACTGTTGACTTCCGGTTGCCCGTTCGTCCTCATACATAGGTAATTTGACAGCCCTTGACGAGCTCTGTCTGGCGGGCTCGCCAGACTAACAATCCACTGCATGGTTTGAGCTGTGTTTAAGGTCAAAGTACAGCCAGAATACAGCCAAATGGCTGTGGAGAGCCGAAAAGGAAATCATTGCCAGCTTCAGTAAGGTGTCGGGCAGCCAAGCACCGACACAGGTCGTATACGCCACTAGCTAGTGGCTTCACACCGGCTGTAAAATCCGTCGTCAGTAACACCGCGTAGACCCCCAAGACCACCCCGAGACTGGCCCTAAGAGTCACTTGTGAGGGGCGGTGGGTATGGCCACCAACCGGCTGCTAACGTGGGTGACCCCACCAATGAACACACGCGCCAAGCACACGCACACACACACACACCAGGATGCTGTGCTTGCCGGGCATCGGCAGACGCCCACCCCACACCCCACCGCCCACCCCACCACCGCCCACCGCCCACACCACACCCCACACCCCAACCCCGCACCAGGATGTTGCGCTTGCCGAGGACCGGCAGGCATGGGCGCGACGCCGCACACCCTACCGCCCACACCCCACACCCCACACCCCACACCCCACCCCAACCCCGCACCAGGATGTTGCGCTGGCCGTGGATCGGCAGACGCCCCCCCACACACCACCGCCCTCACCCCACCCCGCACCAGGATGCTGCGCTTGCCGGGGATCGGCAGGCGCGGGCGCGACGCCGTACACCCCACCGCCCACACCCCACACCCCACCCCACCCCACACCCCAACCCCGCACCAGGATGTTGCGCTTGCCGGGGATCGGCAGACGCGGCCGCGACGCCGCGAGCGCGGCGGCGTCCTCCGCGTGCACGCCCGCCATCGCACCCGCGTCAAACGCTGCGGTGGGCGCAGAGACCTCTGGCAGGGAGGCCACGGCGTCGGTGAGGGCGGCGGGCGTGCCGGAGAGGCTCGCCTTGATTGGCAGCAGGCAGCAGTACACAGCGACCTGGGGCGTTGCGAGAGCGTGTGCGAGTGTGCGTGTGTGCGTGTGTGTGTGTGTGTTTGTGTGTGTGTGTGCGTGTGAAATCTTTGTATGTGTGTCCCTGCGCGCCTCGGTGTCCAGCGGTGTGATTGAGTCGGCGGTGTGTGCAGGCGCCGGGCAGGCGCACGGCTTGCAGCCGCAGCGGCGCTGCTGCGCTTCGTCTCACGTCAGCAAGGGTGGCGCTGGCTCCCGCGAGGAAGGTCTTGCCGGCCAGCGCAGCCGACAGCTGCGCCAGCGCATCGACCAGCGGCTGCCCCTGCATGAGCACCGCCGGGCGCAGCACCTCCGCCTCCCACTGTACCCAGTGCGCCACGGTCACGGCAGCGGCAGCGGGGCACAGCTTGGCCCCGCCTGTGGGCATGCATGCATGGGGGAGCAGGCCGTCAGCCCCAGCCGCAATGTCCTACTCTCCGCCGCCTGCATGGGCGCCATGCATGCATGCATGGCCCTCACCCAGCAGGCGTGCAATCGCGTTCGGCTCAGTGAGTGGGGCTCCGCCATTTGCCGGCAGGTAGGCGACCGTGTTGGTTCCAAAGGGGTTGGAGGCCTTGGCGCGCACGGAGGCAGCGTCGGGCGCGGGTGTGAGGCTCAGCTGGACGGCGCCAAAGCCTGCGCCTATGAGGCACTTCAGGGCCTGTGCATCGCCGGGGCGGGCCACGAGGGTCGCCATTGGCAAGTGCGCTCTTCAACTACAACGATGAAAGGGGGGGCGAAATTGGCGATTCGTGAAGGAGGTGTGGAAAAAATTACACTCCAATTTGTTCGTCGCTCGAAGTCCAGATCCCCCCTCGCGAAAGACCATCACCATGAACGCACAAAGCGCTGCAGCTGCTTTGGGCGGTGCCGCGCAGCTGGCCAAGGTAGTGATTTTCGGGGGTGCCGCGGTGTATGGCCTCTCCAACTCGATCTTCAACGTGGAGGGTGGACACCGGGCGATCGTGTTCAACCGGCTCATGGGGATCAAGGAGACGGTGGGTGGTGGCATGGGGACGCAGCGTCATGGACGCGCATGGGCCACAGCACACCATCTGCATGGATGCGTGCCGTGCTGTAGGCCGTGCCCCACGTACCACTGCAAGCATGGTAATTTTCTGGTGAAAACTGACGGCCTGTATGCTTGGCGGGTGCGCTTCGCAGGTTTACGAGGAGGGCACGCACATTATGGTGCCGTGGTTCGAGCGCCCCGTCCTCTACGACGTCCGCGCGCGTCCCAGCCTCATCAACTCGACGTCGGGGAGCAAGGACCTGCAGATGGTGGGGCGGGAAGGCGGTGGGGGTGGAGGACGTGTGTGTGCACAGCATGCACTCATGGCGGCACCTGCATCCCGAAGCAGCGATCCAACCACGCAACAACACGCAACCCCTCGCCAGGTCAACATCGGTCTGCGCGTGCTGACGCGCCCCGACCCGATCCGCCTGCCCGCCCTGTACCGCGAGCTGGGCACCGACTACGCGGAGCGTGTGCTGCCCTCTATTATCCAGGCGCGCACCAGCGGGGCCGCACAGAGGCACCAGCACGCAGGAGCAGCAGTAGCTTGTTGGTGTTCATCATGCATGCGCATCGCGTGTGTGCGTGCAAGCCTACGCACACATGCATGGCGGCAGCGCATGGCCGCATGGGGCAGTCAGCCCCGCTGCATGGTATCGACACGCTCTCCGCCCGCCCCCCCCCCCCGACACACACACACACAAATTTTACTACTGCAGGAGACGCTGAAGAGTGTTGTCGCGCAGTACAACGCGTCCCAGCTGCTGACCATGCGCGAGGTCGTGTCCAATGACATTCGCCGCATCCTGACGGAGCGCGCTCGCTTCTTCAACATCATCCTTGACGACGTCTCGATCACGCAGCTCACGTTCAGCAAAGTGTACGAGGCGGCGATTGAGGCGAAGCAAGTGGCGCAGCAGGAGGCGGAGCGCGCGAAATTCATCGTGGGTGCCGCACGCATACGCGCACGCACACATGTGCACACAAACGAGCACACAGTACGCAACACAAGCGTGCAGTATCGGCGGTGTGCGGATGGCGGGGCAGCTGCAAGCATATGCGTGGTTAAGCACGCACATCCGCGAGGCTGCAAGACGCACGCTTTCTGCCTCGCGTGCCTCAAGGCGCATGCTCACTTCATGCTCACGGCCTGTCACCACGCACACACTCACATGCATCCCCACCACCACCACCACACACACACACACACACACACAGGTGGACAAGGCGCTCCAGGAGAAGCTGGCCCTGATCGTGACGGCGCAGGGAGAGGCCAAGTCTGCGCAGCTGGTCGGAGAGTCGATCCAGTCCAACCCGGCGTTTCTGACGCTCAGGAAGGTGGAGGCTGCGCGCACGATCGCGCACACGGTCGCCAACTCGCAGAACAAGGTGTACCTGAACGCCGAGAGCTTGCTGCTCAACGTGAACGAGCACAGGTCGTTCGACTACAAGCAGAAGAAATGATAAACGATGGGGCGCTGTAGCGACAGGCGTAGCGACAGAGGCAGGCCCTGGGGGGGGTGGGGGGGGGGGGGGGGAAGTAGCAGCGTGGGAATGAGGGCCTGTAACCAGGTGTGCCGATCCCTCTATACCTGCCCCCCCCCAACCTACACCAAAACGCTGCTGGCTCGGCTTTGGCTGCGCTGTTGTGCACGCCGACAGACACTGCGGCCGGTGTTGGCCTTCCTGGCGCTCCTCTGCTTGAGCTTGTCTCGTTGGCCGGCAGGAACTCCAGCAGCCGCGGGACTGCGGGGCGGGGAGCGGCACGCGCGTCAGAGCTCCACCTGTTTGAGGTGCAGCAGCGTGGCGGGGCGCCCTGGACGCGGTCTGTGCTCAAGAGTTGGGAAGATGGGGAGGGGCAGGCGAGAGGGAGGGGAGAAGGGGATGCCGTCGGGGGAAGTCAGGCAAGGTTTGCAGTTAACAGTACGCACCCTCGGGGCCTGTGTGCCGGCTCGCTGTAGGGGCCTGTGTAAGCAGCGCCAGCGGATGCGCCTTCAGTGGGCATGTGGCTGGGAGTGAGACGACTCGGGAGACGAGTGGCTGGTGTAAACGACTGGCTGGTGTAGTAAACGCGGGAGACAGTAGACAGAACCTAGTTTACAAACAGTCTGACAAAAAAGTCAGCCCCCAGGCCCCAAAGCCACCAAGCAAGAAGCAGTGGACCCCAAAAAACGAATTGATGTTAATGTGCAAGGTTGGCAGGCGTGTACCCCTATGCAAGGCCAGCAACTCCCTGAACCCTACGCCCAAAGGGGTGCGCACTGTAAACTGTTCCCTTATAGGCTGGCGCGCTGCGTGGTCTCGCAGGCCCTCCTAAAAGAGGCCCCTACACATGTCGCCTAGGCCTTAACTCACGCCCCGGGGTCCTCCAGACGCGCACATGTAAAAGTATTGTTAACTCGTGTAAAACCATTGTAAACTGTGCACTGTAAACTGTGAGGTCGGAAGAGCGCCCGTTCACGCGGGGGGGCTGAAGTACGTGTAGCGCGGGATGACCTTCTGCACGACCGCGAGCGCTCCCGGCCCGCCCAGCAGCACCATGAGCTCGAGCGTGTCGTCGATGAGCATCGGCAGGTGTACCTGCGCGTGTGAGTGCGTGTATGTGAGTGAGTGTGTGAGTGAGAGTGTGTGTGTGCGTGTGTGCGTGAGTGCGTGCGTGTGGGTGGGCGTGCGTGTGGGTGGGCGTGTGGGTGTATGTGCGTGTGTGTGTGTGCGTGCATGCATGCGTGTGTGTGTGTGTGTGTGTGTGTGTGTGTGAGCGGGCGCACGCGTTGCGCGGTCATGCAAGGGCGGTGCAAGCGAGCAGCGCATGCAGTGAAAGAGTGAGGCGGTGGTTCCAGGCCATCCAGCGCATGGCCAAGGCAGGAAGGAGAGGGCAGCGGGTGGGCCTGGCCAGTGAGCGCGAGACCGTGCCAGACCCCACATTTTCAACACACAGACACACACACACACACATACATACACAACAACACACACACACACACAGGCACCCAGGCACACACGGTGCCTGGGTGTGTCTGCCCGCCATCCCACCCCCTCCTCCGGGCTCTGCGAGAGGCCGGCTGGCGGCAGAGTGGTGTCTGCGTCGCTCCTTAACGCCAAGCCCGCCGTCGGTGGCATCGGTGTGGTGCCGCACCGGGGCGGCGTGCTGCGTGTGCTCTTCACCGTGACGTCTAACGTCGCGGCCAACACCGTTGTGCGCTACCGCCACCGACTGCGCAGCGGCGGCCGGATGTCCAACATCTTCGACGTGCTGAGTGACCGCAAGGAGGCGCGTCACCAGGCACTGTGGCCCGCTTTCGTCGCCGCCAAGGCTGCGGGCAAGCGGGTGCAGTTCCACCGCGCGCGCCTCGTGGTTGACGGCGAGCGGGTGGCTGCACCTGTTTGCTAGTTGCATCCCATCTGGGGGTGTGTTTGAAGGGAGGTGGCGCTACACACGTACGGTGGCGGGTGCGGTGTGGTCGCTGGGTAGAGTGCTGCGGCGGGTGTGCTACCAGCCCCGCTTCCAGTGGTTTGGGGGAGGGCCTTTCTGGTCCCTTTATGGTTTTATACCTTGGGCCCGCCCTCCGGCCACTGGAGGGGTTGGATGTCGAGCCTGCATTGTGGTGCTGCTTGCTTGGCGCCCGCCAATACGTGGTTGGCGCTACCGTGGGCAACTTTTGTAGCTTTTGACCTTTTTGGTGGACCTCGTGCCTGCTCTCTTTAGTCCCGCTGGAGCTTTGGAACCGAATGTGTGACCGCCGGCAGTGAATTGTAAAACTCTCATCACCCAAAACCATCCTCCCCCACACACGCACACACACACAGGCACACCGGCACACATGGTGGCTGAGTGTCTGCCCACCTCCCCCCCGCCCCCCCCCCCACACACACTGTGACTGGGTGTGTGTGCCCACCTTTCCACACTTGCGCCCCTTGGCGGGCGAGCGTGGCGGCGCAGGCTCCGGCTGCGGCTCGTTGAGCTTGTGTGCGTTGCCCTGGCAGGCGACCGTGTCGAGCGCCGTGCGGTTGGCGCGCACGGCGTCCTTGTCGAGGGGCGCGGAGCACACGTGGCACGCGCGGACCTGGGGGGAGGGCGTGTGTGTGTGTGTGTGTGTGTGGGTGGGTGGGTGTGGGTGTGTGGGTGGTTGGAGGGGAGGGGAGAGGGGGGAGAGGGGGAGGGGGAGGGGGAGGGGGGGGGGGGGAGGGGGAGGGGAGGAGCGGGAGCGCAGGGGGAGCGGGAGCGGGAGCAGGAGCGGGAGCGGGAGGGGAGGGGGAGGGGAGGGGGAAAGGGGGAGGGGAGGGGGAGGGGGAGGGAGGCGGGAGGGGGAGCGGGAGCGGGAGCGGGAGGGGGAGCGGGAGCGGGAGCGGGGAGGGGGAGGGGGAGGGGAGGGGGAGGGGAGGGGGAGGGGAGAGGGAAGTGGAGAGAGAGAAAGGGAGAGAGAGAGAGTAGGCGTGCACGGCGTCCTTGTCGAGGGGCACGGAGCACACGGGGCACGCGCGGACCTGGGGGGGAGGGGGGGCGTGTGAGGGGCATTGGGAGTGGGTGGGTGGGGGAGAGGGAGAGAGGAAGAGAGAAGAGTGAGAGAAAGGGAGAGAGCTAGAGAGAAAGGGAGAGAGCTAGAGAGAAAGGGAGGGAGCTAGAGAGAAAGGGAGAGAGCTAGAGAGAAAGGGAGAGAGGTAGAGAGACAGAGAGACAGAGAGAGAGGAAAAGAGAGAAAAGAAGCGAGAGATAACAATACGAGAGAGAGGTGCAGAGAGAGAGAGAGATAAAGAGAGGGCGCACATATATGTGCGCAGTGCGCGCCAAATTACGCAACAGACAAAAAAAACGCACGGCAGCGCAACTTGCTCGTCGCTGCCGTCTCCCGCCCCGAGAACGATCCAGCAGGCCCGGCGCAGAGCGGCGGGTGGCGCACCAGGTCTCCATCCCTAGAAGTGTAACAGTAACAGTAACACGGGGTTTCCAGCTAAGCAGGCTACTCTTCTAGTAGTGTATGCTGGTTGAAATCCCAGTTAGAAAATCCCGTAACACGTAAGAGAATGGGAGAGAGAAGAAGAGACAGAGAGACAGAGAGAGAGGAAAAGAGAGAGAGGAAGAGAGAGATAACGATAAGAGAGAGAGGTACAGAGAGAGAAAGAGAGGGCGCACATGTATGTGCACAGCACACCTTGCTCGTTGCTGCCGTCTCCCGCCCCGAGAACGACCCAGCGGGCGCGACGCAGAAAGGCGGCGGGAGGTGCACGGTCTGGCTGAGCTGGCGGAACAGGCCCATGTACCTGCGTGTGTGTGCGTGTGTGCGTGTGTGTAAGGGTCGGCGGTCTATATATAGCCCTATATAGCTATAGCCTATATATAGCCTATATATAACCTATAGAGCGCGGGGCGACAGTTATATAGGCTCCAAACGAGCTCTATATATAGGATCCCGCGGCGAGTGTGGGGGCCGCAGAGGCCGCGAACGGGTCTCCCCGCGCGGCATCAGCGAAGGACCGGGACCATGTGAACCCGATGCATCGCCGTGAGGCACGGGAGGTCGCGAAGTGGCCGTCGGAGCGAGTCGGTGACTCCCCCACACCCAGTTCGACTGCAACAGCTGGCTCGTACTGCCTCCAAATGAGGCCCCACCGCTTGCGACGCCCCAGAAAGACATAGAGGGGACGATGCAGTTTCGTTTGGGGCAGGGCTGGGGGGTTGCATGGGGGGTGCATGGGGCTGCATGCATGCAGTGGGGTGGGTTGGGGAGGCACGCAGGTGCAGGTGGCCAGGAGCGTTCCCTGGCACGCTTGGCAGCAAAGCAGACCTGAAGGGCACAAAGAGACATTTCCTTATTAGGTTGGGCATGGGTATGGAGCCGCGCCGTAGTGTGCTTGCTGCGTGTGCTCCCGCCGCAGCCGGCGGGAGCGCAGCAGCGGCGGCGGCGGCGGCGAGGGGGGCCGCTGCGAGGCGGCGGTGGGGAAGCCCCCACCCAGCAGCATATATGACAGAGTGGGGCGTTGTGCTTGGGGTTCTGGGTTTTAGAAAGCCGGTGTGGGTTGGTGTGTTGGATGCCTGCAGCGTAAGGTGGGTGTATGGGGGTTTGCAGCGCTTGTACTGTCAATACGAGAGCGTGCGACCCCGCGTCTCCGCGTCTCCTCCGCGCAGCCAACGTCTTGTATTGCTTCTCACGCCTCGGAAATAATTCCAACAAATATTCGGAGCGCGGTTCCAGGTTCCTTTAGGGTTGCATATAATTGTCACACTTTCCAAAAACACGTTTGATTTTTATCCAGGAGGTTTCTATAGTCCCTATATAGGGTGTAGCCTATATATAGCCTATATAGGGCAGTCTGGCGGGCCGGGACCCTATATCGACGAGGGTTACGTGTGTGTGTGTGTGTGTATGTGTGGAAGAGACATCGAGCGAGTATGAATGCAAGTTTGTGTGTGTGTGTGTGTGTGTGCGTGTGTGTGTGTGTATGTGTGTGTGCGCGCGTGTGTGTGTGTGTGTGAGTGTGTATGTGTGTGGAAGAGACATCGAGCGAGTATGAATGCAAGTTTGTGTGTGTGTGTGTGTGTGTGTGTGTGCACGAGAGAAGTCCGTGTGAGAGAGTATCGAGAAGGATTCCTCCCATGTGTGTGTGTGCAAGTGCGTGCGTGCATGCATGCATGTATGCGCAGGAGCGCATGCGCGCGTGTGTGCAACACGGACGGTCGAGGTGTGGGGGCCCACACACCCGAGGTGTGGGGGCGCAGCGCACGACCAACCCAAAGCCCAACA
>VFSX01000050.1:127500-217500 GCA_016618255.1 Chlamydomonas sp. UWO 241 | reverse complement strand
TGGGATTTGAGCATGTGCAGGGTGGACAGACGCTGCGATGTGTGTGGTGGACGCAGTCAGGGTGGGCTTGTATACAGGTAAGGGGTTCGAGGTTCCAGCTTTACCTGCTGCGGCGAAAATGGCTCCCAGTTCGGGTCCTTCTCATGCGCGTGCATGTGCCCGCCGCGACACCCCGTGCAGTACCGCGGCGGCAGGTCGAGATCGGCCGGCCAGATTTGGCGTGGCTGCTTGCCGGGCAGCGGGGAGTATGCGTCGTCGGCTCCGATCTGCGCGCGCGTGGTGTTTGAACCCGGTTTTAGTGCCACTCGAAATGTGCAGCTAGGTTGCTTTGCGAGTCGGGAGTATGCGTCGTCGGCTCCGATCTGCACGCGAGTGGGGTTTGAGCCAGGTTTCAGTGCCACTCAACGCGTGCAGCAAGGTTGCTTTGCGAGTCGGGAGTATGCGTCGTCAGCTCCGATCTGTGCACGCGTGGGGTTTGAACGCGTGGGGCTTCTGTGCCACTCGAAGCGTGCAGCTAGGTTGAGTGCAGGGAGTATGTGTCGTCAGCTCCGATCTGCGCGCGAGTGGGGTTTGAACGCGTGGGGCTTCTGTGCCACTCAAAGCGTGCAGCTAGGTTGAGTGCAGGGAGTATGCGTCGTCAGCTCTGATCTGCGCGCGAGTGGGGTTTGAGCCAGGTTTCAGTGCCACTTTGAGTGTGCAGCTAGGTTGCTTGAGTGTGGGGAGTGTGCGTCGTCAGCTCCGATCTGCGCGCGAGTGGGGTTTGAGCCAGGTTTCAGTGCCACTTTGAGTGTGCAGCTAGGTTGCTTGAGTGTGGGGAGTGTGCGTCGTCAGCTCCGATCTGCGCGCGAGTGGGGTTTGAGCCAGGTTTCAGTGCCACTTTGAGTGTGCAGCTAGGTTGCTTGAGTGTGGGGAGTGTGCATCATCAGCTCCGATCTGCGCGCGAGTGGGGTTTGAACCAGGTTTCAGTGCCGTTTGGAGTGTGCAGGTAGGCTGCTCGGGTGTGGGGAGTATGAGTCGCCGGCCCCGAACTGCGTGCGCGTGGGTTTTGAACCGGGTTTCTGTGCCGTTTGGAGTGTGCAGGTAGGTTGCTCGGGTGTGGGGAGTATGAGTCACCAGCCCCGATGTGCGCACGCGTGGGGTTTGAACCGGGTTTCAGTGTCATAGCAAACTCACATGACTTGATTGTGACATGAAGCAAATTTTAGGGTCAAAGTTTCTCCCAAAGGAGCAAATAGCCCCCCTTCCCCTTTGGTCAACACCACAGTTGACTTCACATATGGCACCACGTTGGGTGTGCACCTAGGATGTTTGAGGGTGGGGCAGGTGTGGGGCAGGTGTGGGGCAGGCGGTGCCCCGCACGCGCAGGGCCCACGATGCGTGAGCGCCACCACAATTTAATGCTCTCTCTGTGTGTGAGGCGGCAAGACCGGGGGCGGCGGGACTAGAAGACTACCCTATCCAGGAGGAGTGTGTGTGGGGGGGTCAGTAATAGAAGGGGTGAATTCTACAATTTTAGAACGCAGGAGCTGCCCACGGCTACCATGTTGCGTGTAACCCCCCCCCCTTCCAATCTAACGTTTTCCATGGTTTGGGGCAGTCATAACCCGGGGGCCCAGCACGAGCGGCGCGCCCACCTGGCTGGTGCAAGGCCTGGAAATTCGTACCTCCCAACACACCTCCTAGGCCCTAGACTGCCCTGTCTATAGACAGTAGTAGCTACAAGGCACAGCGCGTGCGCGCGTTTAGCGCACGCTGCGGGGGTGTACCCTCACAGCCAGCCAATTTCAGTCAGGTGTCGGCCTGGCGCCGACGCAAGCCGTGTACCTCCTCATGAGAAGTGCCCCCGCCTGGAAAATCGATCATGGGAGTGTTCATGTTGCAATGCCATGACACTGGGCGCCTCTCCTGGCCTACCTCCTCATGAGTGGAGCCTCACATACTGCGACATCCATCATCATGAGAACGTTCCTGCGATGCGATGCCGAGACACTGGGGACCCAGTCATTTTGTTTTGGGTTCCTGGGAGCCATTGGGAGCCATTTGGCTACTGACGATCCCAACAGATAGAGCTCAACCAACCAAGTTGCATGATGGTCTGACGATCCCATCAGATAGAGCTCGTCAAAAGCTTGAAAATCACCTATAATTAATTGTCAACGGTCAACGCTAAGGCAGTGGTCAAGGCGGTCAATGGGACGCTGGTCCGCGCGCCGACTCCCAGAAAACAACTAAAATACTGGGGAAAAAATCACTGACCCCACCTGGCCGGTGCCCGCGCGGGCGACCCTCCCAGCCGCTTGCGCGTACGCGGCGGCCTGGGCGGGCGACGGTTTGAAGAGGTCGGTGGGGGGCTGCATTGGCGGCGCCCCGGCCCCCGCTTGCTCAGGGGCCGGCCGCTCGCCCTGCTGCCCTGCAGCTTCCCCTGGCCCGTCGCCGCCGCCGCCGCCGCCCTGCTGCGCCCACGCGCACGCCGTCAACGCGCCGCCAGCGTCCGCCTCGACGCCGCCGCCCGCCTGCTGCTGCGGCTGCTGCTGCTGCAGCTCGTGCGCGTAACGGCCAGACGGCCCCGCCTGCGCCGCCCCCGCCGCGTCCGCATGTGCGTACGGCGACGGACGCACGCCCCCCATGAACGCCGCCGCCGCAGCAGCGTCCGCCACCGCCCTCTCCGCCGCGCTCAGCGGCGGCGGCTGCGCATACGGCGCCGGCCGCACGCCCAACTGTCTCAGCGCGACCTGCTCGCGCTGCGCGGCTGTCATCTCGGGCGGGCCCGCCGGCTGCGCGTACGGCGCAGCGGCCGACGGCGGCGCGCGCGGCGACTGGTCTTGCTGCCGGACCGCTGCCGCCACTGACGCCTGCCACACTTTTCCAAGCCCCGCGGCGCCCTCGTCGGCGAGCGTCGCGCCGGCGCGCTCTCCCATGCCCGCGATCGGGTTCCACGGCTGGATCGAGCGCGTCGCCGCGCGCTGCGCCGCCTCCTTCTGGTACGGCCCAGCGATGTCGTGCTTCGCGGGCGGGCGTTCAAAGGGGTCCCGCGCTGCTGCGCTGCCGCCCACGCTCTCGTTGCCGCCGCCCGGCGGCCAGTGCGGGGCGGCGCCGCCCACCTGCTTGTGCCTACCGGCCTTCTTGTGCTGCAGCCCGCCCTCCTGCGCCGCGGCGAGCACGCCCGCTCCGCCTCCCCCTCCTCCAGCGACTCCACCAGCACCTCCGCCCCACGCCTGCCTTGACTTGATGTCCTGTCGCGGCAGCGCGTCCCTGGGGTCCAGTGCTTGCGCCCATTGAACCCAAGTGTCACACACCGTGGGCGCCACATGGTGGCGAGGCAGGTAAACCTCCTCCATCCTGCATTGGGTGTGTGCGGAGAGGGAGGGGGTTGTCTCAACCCTGCTACTCCCCTCTCAATGCTGTAGCATAATACTCGCCGTTCTTGTATAAAAGCGATTGATACTTCTACGGACCTACGAGTCTCCGAGAGAACAAGTTCATTTTGTACTGCACGCCGCATGCGTCCATGCAATGCAACACCCTGCATGCATGCCACGCTTTCGCTGCCTCCCTGCATGCATGCCACGCTTTCGCTGCCTCCCTGACCCCCCTGTACTCGCACGTTCAAGAGTCGCTCCTTCCTTCCATGTGCGTGAATGCAGGCCCTGGGCCTAGTGAGCCATCTGGTGGGCGCCTTCGAGTTGTTGCAAGCAAGCAGCGAGGAGGTAGACGTGGATGTGTGCGCACTCTTGTGCTGCTTATACCATAATCCCCCTCGCTGTGCTTTCAGACTAGCGTGAGTGTGACTAGTGTAGTGTGTGACACCTCGCAGTTCACAAGACGACAACGCATTCAACACTAGTGTCTACACTAGCGAGCACGCAAGTCATTGGGTTGCTTTTGAGCGCGTGAAGAGAGGCACCGGGCAATGGCATCCGATTGCGCGCTTAGCCAGTAGTGGCGTTGGAACGCCATGGGAGTGCGGCAGAGAGCCATGCGAGTGGTCGCGGCCGTGCTGCTGATCCTGACAGCGGTGGCTGCGGTGCGCGGACAGGTGGCAGGCGGAGGTGCGTGTGTCGTCGTGTCCCATGCACGCTCAACCCGCATGGTGTGCACTCTGCTCTGTGCTGACATCCGAACCTACTGTGCCATGTGACTCAGACGTTGGTGCTTTGGGCGAGGAGCAGCAGCGGGGAGCAGCTGTGCTGGACGAGGAGGTGGGTGGTCTGCGGGACTGCATGGCACACGCGCATGGCATGCCCCCTGGCGCTTGCTTGCACATGCGCATGGCTGCACATCTAACCCAACCAGCACCCATGCATGCCGTGAATTGCCGCATGCGTTCAGGGGCAGCCACAAACCGCCCCCGCTGCCGGTGCGCACACACATGGGGCGCATGGGCAGCCGGACGAGGACGATGAGCCGTCCCGCCACTACAACGTAGAGCTGGGCTACTACGAGGTCGCACCGTACGATGCCGACGGTGGAGGGCAGTACTACTATGACGACGACGGCTACCCAGCCCAGGCCGGCCTGCACCAAGTGGAGAGCGGCAGCAGCAGCGGCAGCAGCAGTGCGCAAGTGGGACCGTCCGGGTCGGGTCGCTACCCCGAGCCGCGGGACGACCCGGGTACAGGCGTCCCGGACGGAGAGGATGAGTACTACTACGACGAAGATGATGGCGAGGGCATCCCGGACGAGGAGATCGCGATGCTCAACGTTCCGGAGGAGTTTTTGGATTCTGAGCCGTTTGAGGAGCGGTGTGTGTGTGTGTGTGTGTGTGTGCATGCGCGCATGTGTGCACAGCTTGCCTGCTCTATGTGTGTGTTACGAGTGTGTGTGCACACGCTTACGTGCGTGCGTGCGCCTGCTGCCTCCCGACACACGCCGTCCTCCGCCGTCCCCTTCCCACCCCGCCCACTCGCCCGTCCCCGCGCCGCCCGCACCCCACACTCCAGGCTCGTGGACGCATGGGAGCTGTTGCTGCACGGTGGCGCATCCAACGCTGCCCCCGGGCTGCAGGCGCTCGCTGAGCTGGCGGCAGACGCTGACTGGGCGGTGCCGCCAGCAGCTGGCCGACAGCTGGTGACGGCGCCCGCGGACGATGCGCAGCGCAGGCCGGCGATGGTGGGTGCTCGCGTGGGTATGTGGAGGGGAGGGAGGGGTGAGGCAATGGTGGCTGCTTGTGTGGGTGGGTAGGGGAGGAGGGAGGGAGGGAGGGGGGCGATGGTGGGAGGCACGGGGGGCGGGAGGGGAGGGGAGAGGAGGGGAGAGGAGGGGAGGGAGAGGAGGGGAGAGGAGGGGAGAGGAGGGAGAGAGGGGAGGGAGAGGAGGGGAGAGGAGGGGAGAGGAGGGGAGGGGAGTGGAGGGGAGGGAGTGGGTGAGTGGAAGCTTAAGACGTGTTGTTGGTTGTGCGGGTGCGGCGCAGTGTCGCGGGGGGGGGGGGGGCAAGTGCAGGCGGCCCAGTTCGCCTCCCCCAAGCACGCACACACGCCCTTACCTCTTCTATCACCCTCGTGCAGGAGGCCACGCACGCGCCCCTGCCCGAGCAGTTCCTCAGCGATGCTGACCTATGGGCGTACACAGCAACACACACACACACACACACACACACCTTTGACGAGTAGTCCGACACACACACACACACACACACACATACACACATACACACGCGCACACACACACACACGCACACGCACGCACACCCCTCCCCCCCCCCACACACACGTACAGGAGGCCACACACGCGCCCCCGTCCGAGCAGTTCCTCGGCGACTCTGACCTATGGGCCAACACCGGCGTCGGCGCGTGCGCACGCGCGGCGTTCCTGCTCGCGGCCATCCAGCCGCTGACAGACCTCCTGGAAAAAGCGGGAGCGCCGCCGCCGCAGCGGGGCGGGGATGACGGGCTGCTCGGGGGCAGCGGCAGCGGCAGCGGCGGCGGCGGTGGCAATGCCGGGGGAGCGCCGCTGCCGCCGCCGCCGGGGGGCGCGCGGGGCTCCGCGGCGTCGCCGCTCGTGTCGCTCCACCGCGCCGCCGCGCTCGGCAGCGTCGAGGCGATGCTGTCGCTGGCCGACCGCTTTGCGTACGGGTGCGTTGCAGTCAGGATGGTGACGGATTTCACGGTCTGTGTGCAGTCTGTGGCACACGTTATATAGCTCCACCATGCGTTGTTCAACTATACAACACTACATTATGTCCGTGGGCGCTCGGCAGCCTCTCGAGGCAGTGCTGTCGCTGGCAGCCTCTCGAGGCGATGCTGTCGCTGGCCGACCGCTTTGCACACAGGTGCGGATTAGTTGCAGCAACCAACCGCCTGCGCTCGGGTGAGTATTGCACCAGCACCGCTTTATGACCGGGGCGCTCGGCCGCCTCTCGAGGCGAGGCTGTCGCTGGCCGACCGCTTCGCGCACGGGGGATGTGTCATCACCCAGCGTCTCCTCCTTGCTCGCGCTTGCACGCGTAAATCCATCTATCCATACCCGTGCATGCCTCCCCCCCGCCCCACCCACCACATACACACGCACACGCACACACACACACACACACAAACACATGCACACTGCGTAGGCACGGCGGCGCGGGTGTGCTGCCCGAGGTTGCCGTCGCGCACGCGCGTCTCGCGGCGCAGCTGCTGCTCGCTGAGATCGAGGCGACCGCGGACGTAGGGTTGGCGATGTACCCGGAGGACATGCGCGAGGCGTGGATGGACCAGGTGGGTGGCTGGGTGGCTGGCTGGGTGGCTGGGTGGGTGGGTGGGTGGGTGGCTGGGTGGGTGGCTGTGTGGCAGTGGTTCCGCGAAGGATCTTGGGAAAATGACGGCTCGCCCCGCGTGTCAAGCTCACTTTTCCTCAATCTCTCCCCGCCTGAGGCGATTTCTTGTGAAACAGTATGAAAATGTCGATTTTCACACTGTTCGGGTCAAAATTTGCGCACTCTCAACCCGACGCGCCAGCCCAAACCGGCCAATCTTAACCCGAAAGTGCACTGTGTCGGGTTGCGGGTTGGCTAACGGAAACACTGGCTTGCGTGGGTGTGTCCGGGAGGAGGAGAAGTGTCGTTTTAGACCCCCCCCCCTCGCGAAGCTGAGGAACTAAATGAATCGTCGAAAATCGCGGTTTGGGCATCAAAACGACAAAAAACGACGAAAAGAGCCCCCCCCCCCAACCGCGTTCAACAGTTGTAGCTTCGACCCTCCCCGCGAAGGCAATCAGTATGGACGGCAAGGCGGCGTGCCACAAGTCTTGCTGCCGCGCGTGTTGCGTCGCCGCAGGCTTGGAACAGGTGCATGCCCCAGGCTCCGGAGGCCTTCCGACCAGTGATTTCGTTTTCGACAAATAGGGCCATTTGGGGCCATTTGGCCCCCAAACAATCAAGTCGAGGGTCCACTTTGGGGGCCAAATGGGCGGGGCCATAAAGTAAGTGTGTGGCGCAGTAAGCAGTAGCATAAAGTAAGTGTGGGGCTTGGGGGCTCCTCCGCACTGGTCAACGCTCAGTCAGCGGAAAAGGCGGTCAACGGTACGTTGGTCCGCGCGCCGGCTGGCCCCAAAACAATCACTAGAAAAGCTGAAAACAAAATAACTACCTCCCACCCACACTTCTGCCCCCCCCCCCCCAACGCAATGCAACTCCCAACTGCAGGGGTATGTGCCGGGCGACGAGGAGAACGCAGATTACGTGCTGGAGATGGAGGGGGACCTCGCTGCGCGCGGGAATATGGTGCGGGGGCGGGGTGGCAGTGTGGGCGCGGGGGCATGGTGGGGGCGGGGGAGCATCGTGAAGGGACGCAGACTACGTGCTGGAGATGGAGGGGGACCTCGCTGCGCGCGGAATATGGTGCGGGGGCGGTGGCAGTGTGGGCGCGGGGGGCATGGTGGGGGCGGGGGCGTCGTGAAGGGGGGGGGGAGAATATGGTGTGGGCGGGGGACAGGGTACGGGGGCGGGGTCACTGTGTGGGCGAGGGGACAGGGTGCGGACGGGCGCCCGCGAAAGCCCTCAACGCGCACTGAAACATGATGGGAGCATTGCCGTTATGAGATGGGATGGGATGGGTGAGGTCTGTGTGCACGAGGTTCAGTGTGTGTGCGAGGGGACAGGGTGCGGACGGGCGCCCGCGACAGCTCTCAATGAGCACTTAAACATGATGGGAGCATTGCCGTTATGGGATGGCATGGGATGAGATGGGTGAGGTCTGTGTGCACGAGGTTCAGTGTCTGGGCAAGGAGACAGAGTGCGGACGGGCGCCCGCGACAGCTCTCAACGAGCAATGAAACATGATGGGAGCATTGCCGTGATGGGATGGGAGGGTTCAGTGCGCGCGAGGCAGTTACAGTTACAGTTACATCGGCTTTCCAGCAAAGACTACCTCTAGTCCTAGTACCACCGCCTAGACCCAAGTCCAGTTCTGGCCCTAACAATTACTTGTGAGGGGCGGTAGCCACCAGCCGGCTGCCTGCCAACGTTTAGTCCTAGAGCAAAAAGGAGAGCTATTGTGGGACGCCTCCAAAATATGTTCTAACTGCTTCCAGGGGATAGGGGGCGCGCGAGGCAGTGATTCCCTGTTCAGGATTTTAAATAAATTATTCCACAGCCGGATTTTGCTTTGACCGCGTCGACCGTCGACCTCGCGTTTACCGTTTGTCCTCATACACAGGTAATTTGAACGCTGATGCAGTGCTATGTCTGGCGGGCTTGTCAGACTAACAATGCACTGAATGGGTTGAGCTGTGTGCAAGGTCAAAGTACAGCCAGAATACAGCCGAATGACTGTGTAGAGCCAAACAGGAAATCACTGGCGCGAGGGCTCAACGCGCGCACCCCGTCGTAACCCCTGTGTCACAAACCCTACTGAGCCAAGCCAAGTCCGAAGGGTGTGAAATCCCCACGCCTCCACACCTGCCACACCTGCCGAGCAGTAGATGGAGAGGACAACGCAACCGTATTTTGTCGCGCTGAGTAACACGCTTGTACATTGAGTGAGGTGTGGGGATTGCTCCGTGGAGGTCGCGGGTAATCAAGAGCGAGGCGGGCTCCTGAGATTCACAATCACTTGCGCCCTTTCCGACAGCCTCAACAACCCCGAGAGCTAGTGTACCCTGCCCATTGACCAAGCCACGGGGTGTGTGTGTGTGTGACACCCTGTGCCCGTACCACCCGCACTCTTCCACTGAGTGGGCACACACTGACTGTTTCCACCCCACTAGTGCATCTCCTCGCGCATATCATGTGTGTGTGTGTGTGCGTGCGTGCCACACCCGTGTAGGATGCCCGCACACACACAAACACACACACACACACACACATGTACAGGACGCCCTCCAGCGCATCGGCTACCGCAAGCTCGTCGGCCAGGGCATGGACCCCGACCCCGCCGCGGCGTTCCAGGACTTCCAGGCCGCGGCGGCGCAGGGCGAACCCGCGGCGATCTTCAACCTGGGATTCATGCACCTCAAGTGAGCAGAGGGGGGGGGGGCACGCATGCGTACACACACACACGCACACACACACACGCACACACGCACGCGCGCACGCTCACACGCACGCACGCACGCGCGCACGCACGCGGACACACACCCCCCCCCCCCCCTTCTTTGCATGCCCACACGCACGACCGCACACGCACACACGTGCACGTGCCCACGCATGCTCACTCGCGCGTGCCTTCACGGTCCGCCTCTTGCATACTGCACTGCAGGGGCATTCATGTGCCACAAGACTACGACCGAGCGCGCGCGTACTTTCTCCAGGTGAGGCTGGGCTTGAGGCTGTTAGGGCTTGACGCTTTGAGCTTTAGGCTTTGAGCTTTTAGGGCTTCAGGGGTTTTAGGGCTTTAGGTTTTAAGGTTTTTTTATCGGGTGAGGAAGGTTCACACCCACCGACTTGGTCGCGTGTCTGCGTGCGTCGTGGGGGCATCGTGATGAGCACTAGTCACCTCCAAGTCACCTCCTAGTCAGCTCCTAGTCGCCTCATAGTCACCTCCTAGCTAGTCACCTCCTAGTCACGATGGCACAGAAACCCCCAGTCTTCGGTGCAGCTGGCGTGGGATCACCCCTGGGCATCTTTCCCCACCCATCCACCCGCCCACCCTGCCGAGCATGCCTCAGTTCGGACTCAGGCAAGGGTTTAGGGTTCAGGGATTAGGGTTTGGGGTTTTAGGATTTAGTGTGTAGGGTTCAATCCCACCAAATGACCCTTATATATCCCACCGAATAACACCTACCCCCCCCCCACCCACCCACCGAGCAGGCCGCACAACTTGACGTCTCCGCCGCGCACAACGGGCTCGGTGCTATGCACTGGATGGGCGAGGGCGCGCCCGTGAACCTGACGGCCGCGTTTGAGGTGGGTGCTTGTGCTTGTGCGTGCTGGGGCCCCTCTATAGGGGTCCCCCTATAGGGGCCCCTCTATAGGCCCCTCTATAGGTGCTTGCAGGGGCCCCTCTATGGCGTAAACATGGTGTATGTATGTGAACATGGCGCATGCGCCGTGTGCCGGATGGACCCACCCATCCATGCACCATATGTTGGATGGGCAAGGGCGCGCCTGTGAACCCGACGGCCGTGTTGAGGTGGGTGCTTGTATACGGCGTTAAAAGTACCCTGGTGGGCTGGTGCTTGCGTGGCTTCGCAGGCGCTCCCTAGTAGAACCCCTCGATTTCTAGTCTAGGCCTCAGCTCACGCCCAGGGGTCCTCCGGGCGCGTTCATGTAAAGCCTGCAGAACCGGATTGCAAGTAACAAGTAACACGGGGTTTCCAGGTAACAGGCAGGCTACAACTCTTCTGTTGTCATATAGGCGAAGATGCTTCTAGGGTGCCAGCCAGCCCAGGGGAACCTGTCGCATCTGTTGCCGACGGTCAGAGTGCCGACAGCCAGAGCGTGGGTTTCCACGTTCAGAGTGTGGGTTTAAACCAACCTGAGTTGCGCTGCCTGCCTGCCCGCTGCTGCAGGCGTTCTCTCGCGGCGCTGAGGTCAACAACTCGGACAGCCTGTTCAACCTGGGCACCATGCACCTTAACGGGCTGGGCACCCCGAGGGACGCGGCCAAGGCGGTCGAGTGTTTTGAGCGCGCGGACGAGTGGGGGCACTACAAGGCAAGTGGCATTTTTGCGGTGGCTCTGTAACAATCAGCCCCCCTAAAAGGTCCTACACTCTCAGAGTCTGCTAACTGGCCTCAATCCCAGGGCGATCCCAGCTGTCCTGGGACAGTCCCAGGCCCCGCCTGCTATCCCAGGACTATCCCAGCCTGGGAGTTTCCCCACAAATTTCCCGGGTTGCCCCCCAGGACTATCCCAGCCCGGGAGTTTCCATTGGAGTTCCCCCAAAAATTTCCCGGTTTGCCCCCTGCAGCGGGGGCTGCGGGGGCTGCGGGGGCGCTATTGAAACCACTGCTGCTATCCCAGGACTATCCCAGCGTGGGATAGTGCTATCCCGGGATTGCTTGGCCGAGCTAGGAGGCCCTCCTAGGTCTAGTTGAGGAGCCTTTGGCCCCTGAAACTAACATATAGCCAAATACGTGTGTGGACAGGGTTCCTGCCGCCACCGCTAGCCATCGCTGCGCGCCTGCACCATCTGCAGATGCCACCGCCACGCCCAGCAGATACGCACGCGTACCTCAGTACCTCGCCTACTAGAGCCGGGGGGGCTGGTTTGCTGGTGCCGTGCAAGAATCGCGTCATTAAGTGCGGAGATCGATAAGTTCACACTTTCGGGAAGGAAACCCCTGGTGTGCACACGTGTTGTACCCCCGCCCCCCCCCCCCCTACTAGAGCCGGGGGGCTAGTTTGTCGGTGCCGTGCAGGGGCTGCGCCAGTGTTTCCGTTAGCCAACCCGCAACCCGACAAAGTGCACTTTCGGGTTGAGACTGCCCGACCCCGGCCGGCGCGTCGGGTTGAGATTGCGCGAATTTCGACCTGAGAATTGTGGAAATCTTAATTTTCACACATTTCCCGCCAAAAATAGCCTCTGTCGGGTTAAGATTGGTGGAATGAGCTTGGGGCCCGGGTTGAGCTGTCATTTCCCCAAGATCCTTAGCGGAACCACTGGGCTGCGCCCGGCACCGCGCACTGAGCTCCGTACCGCTTGTGTCTGTGTTCTGCCTCCGGTTTTACACGTTTTACACAGACGCGCCCGGAGGACCCCGGGGCGCGAGTTGAGGCCTAGACTCCACGTCCAGGGGGGCTCTACTATGAGAGCCCGCAGGGCCACGCAGCGCGCCAGCACACCAGTGTTCTACCTCCGTACCCTCACGCATAAACCACCAACTCCTCTGCACTGCCCGGCGCGCTGAGCTCCGTACCTCTTGTACCTGTGTTCTGCCTCTGCACCCTCACTCCTCAACCACCACAACCTCCGCACTGCCCCGCGCACTGAGCTCCGTACCGCTTGTACCTGTGTTCTGCCTCTGCACCCTCCCTCCTCAACCACCACAACGCCCGTACTGCCCCGCGCCCCCACCTAGGCATGCCTGCCAACGCCACGCGCGCGCTCGACTACCTCTGTACTGACTCTGTACCCTCACTCCTAAACCATCAAAACCCCCGCTCCGCACACACACACACACGCACACACATGCACACACACACCAGGCGCCCCCCAGCCTCGCCGCGTGCCTTGCGCCCCCACCTAAGCATGCCTGCCATCGCCACGCGCACGCTCGAGTACCTCGGTACCCTCACTCGTACTAAACCATCAAAACCTCTGCTCCACACACACACACACACACACACACACACACACACACACACACCAGGCGGCCCTCAGCCTTGCCGCATGCCACGAGTCCGCGACTGGCGTCCACTGTCAATGCCACGCGCGCGCTCGAATACCTCGGTACCCTCACTCCTCAACCACCAAAACCTCCGCTCCGCAATGCTCCGCACGCGCGCGCACACACACACACGCGCGCACACACACACACACACACACACACACACACACACACACACGCGCACACACATACCAGGCGGGCCTCAGCCCCGCCGCGTTCCACGAGTCCACGATCGGCGTGCCTGCCAACGCCACGCGCGCGCTCGAGTACCTCTGTACCCTCACTCCTAAACCACCAAAACCTCCGTTCCGCACACACACACACACACACACCAGGCGGCCCTCAGCCTTGCCGCGTGCCACGAGTCCGCGATCGGCGTGCCTGCCAACATCACGCGCGCGCTCGAGTACTACCGAAAGTTCTTCACCGAGCGCGCGGGGTGGACGGACGACATCCGTGCCGCAACGGACGCGCTCGCTGCCGGGGACGAGTGGGCGGCGCTGCTGGGGCTGCTGGCCGCGGCGGAGCAGGGCTCGGACGTCGCTGCGGTGCGTCCGTGTGTGTGTGTGTGTGTGTGCGCTTGCGCGTGTGTGCGTGTGTGTGTGCTGCCGGAGACGACTGGGCCGTGCTGCTGGGGCTGCTGGCTGCTGCGGAGCAGGGCTCGGACGTCGCGGCGGTGCGTGCGTGTACGTGTGTGTGCGTGCATGTGTGTGTGTGTGTGTGTGTGTGTGTAAACGCTTGTCACTCTGCGTGCCACTATTCTGCGTGCGACCAACGCACACACCCCTCATTGCCCCCCAACCCGACCTCGACTCTACCCACCCACCCTCCGCTCCGTTGCTGCACACACGCGCACACAGCTCAACGCTGGCAGGTTGCTGCTGCAGGGGCTGGGATACGCCGGCCTGACTTGACTCGACTCGCCCCCCCCCCCCTTCGCCCTGTTTGTGCACATGCAAGCCTACGACGCCATTAACGGCGTCCGGCGGACTGTAAAATCCATGATGGCACGCACGCTTGCAGGTCAATGCGGGCTGGATGCTGCGGCGGGGGCTGGGGTACACCAGCTCGACTCGACCCCCCCCCTCCCCCCCATCGCTTAACATGCACGCCTACTATGCCACCAAAGGCGTCCGACGGACTGTAACATCGACCACACACACGTGCAGGTCAACGCGGGCTGGATGCTGCGGCGGGGGCTGGGGTACACCAGCTCAACTCGCGCCCCCCCTCTCCCCCGTCAATGAACATGCAAGCCCACTACGCCATTAAACGTGCCCGACGGACTGTAACACCGACCACACACACGTGCAGGTCAACGCGGGGTGGATGCTGCGGCGGGGGCTGGGGTACACCAGCTCAACTCGCCCCCCCCCTCTCCCCCGTCACTGAACATGCAAGCCTACTACGCCATTAAACGGGCCCGACGGACTGTAACACCGACCACACACACGTGCAGGTCAACGCGGGGTGGATGCTGCGGCGGAGGCTGGGGTGCACCGGCTCAACTCCCCCCCCCCCTTCGCTCCCCCCCGTTGCTGCATACGCAAGACTTAAACGCCATTACAGGCGCCCGACAGACTGATGATGGATCTTACAGTCTGTGTGACACCAGTAATGATGTATAAGACCGGTGTCGGCGCTAGCGCCCGACACCTTAAACTCAGTTTCAGTGGGAAACTGGCTGGCTACCTGGTAGGGGTGAGGGTAAACCCCCACACGCGCGCACGCACTGGACCTAGACAGGACACTGGGCCCCCAGATCCACCCTATACCACCCAGGTAGTGACAGCAACGCATTGTTGGTGTGCGCCTGTGTTCTACTACTAGTCCCGCCGCCGCCATTGGCTCCAGCAATCTCCTCCATGCCCGCCAGCAATCTCCTCCACGCCCGCCAGCAATCTCCTGTATGCCCGCCAGCAATCTCCTCCATGCCCGCCAGCAATCTCCTGTATGCCCGCCAGCAATCTCGTCCATGCATGGGCGCCGCCATGCGATCTCCATGCGCCGCGCCGCGCTCCATGCGCGCCAGCACCCGTACCACCCGCCTCATTCCCGTTCTTTAGCCATTCCCCGTGACACCTATGGCTGATCCTTGTTCCGCCGTCCCCTTTGGCATCTGTAACCCGTATCCTCTCCCTGTAGCCTCATTCCCCGTTCTTAACCGCCATCTCCATTATGGTGCCCGCCCGCTGGTGGGGCCTCGCCTCGCCCCATGCCGCACGGCTAGTGTATTGATTGCTGCGCCATCTATAATCTGCGCCTTGGGGCAGGGAACCCCTGCGCCACAACCTCCTCACAAAGCCTAGCCGCATGTGCCTCGCTTCCCATGTTTCTCAATTTCTCGCCATCCGCTTCCATGCTGCCGCCTGCAATCTCCTCCACGCCCGCGAGCAATCTCCTCCATGCCCGCCAGCAATCTCCTCCATGCATGCACGCGCAGAGCGCCGCCATGCAACCCCCATGCGCCGCGCGCGCCGTGCGCGCGCCGCGCCCGCCAGCTCCCGTAGCCTCATTCCCCGTTCTTTACCCATGCGCCGTGACGCATTAGCCTTGTCCGCCGTCCTCTGGCATGCATAACCCGTAGCCTCATCCCCGGTAGCCGCATTCCCCGTTCTTAGCCGCCATCTCCATTATGGTGCCCGCCCGCTGGTGGGGCCTCGCCTCGCCCCATGCCGCACGGCTGGTGCATCGATCGCGTCGCCATCTAATAATCTGCGCCTTGGGGCAGGGAACCCCTGCGCCGCAACCTCCTCACAAAGCCTAGCCGCATGTGCCTCGCTTCCCATGTTTCTCAATTTCTCGCCATCCGTCTCTCTCTTCCATCCAGGCACAGTAAACCATTAGGAGCCGCAATCTGCTTGAGTTCCGATCGTTGTGAGAGGGGGTGCATGCTCGCCGCAATTCTCGCCATCGTGCATCGTGCTCTCCATCGTACCGCTGCCCCATCTGCCACATAGCCTCGCCCCATCAGGACCAGTTCATCAGTAGCGCTGTGCGTCACAGCCGCTCAGGGTAAATTTCCAGATTTTCAGCCGCCCAGTACCAAGCGCAGTTGTCCCGGTTGTCCGCCATCGAGCGGCGCCAGGGCGGGAGCCCCTGGCGAAGAGCTTATGAACTTAACAGGTGGGAGACTAAAATCCATGATGGCACGCACGCGTGCAGGTCAACGCGGGGTGGATGCTGCGGCGGGGGCTGGGATACACCGGCCCGGGCGCGATGCAGCTGTCGCTGCGCCTGTTTGAACGCGCGGCGCGGCTGGGACACCCGGGCGCGCAGGTGTGGAATGTAGTGTTCAGGTCCTGAACCTGAAGTCCTAATTTAGGGTTTAGGTCAATTGTAAGTCCTGTCCCCTTGTCTGTTGAACCCTTTAAACAATTGGAGGGCGGCCTCTTGACACCGCGCAACATCGGTAATGGAGGAGCATGGGTGTAACACCGCGTAACATCGACAATAGGGGGGCGTAAGTGCACACGGGGGGGGGGGGGGGGTCGTGAGCAGTGCCGTCTGGATTTGGTGGTATGCCGCCTAGGGCGGTGGGCGGCGGGCGGCGGGCGGTGGGCGCGACGTAGCTGTCGCTGCGCCTGTTTGAACGCGCGGCGCGGCTGGGGCACCCGGGCTGGGGCACCCGGGCGCACGGGTGTGGAGTGTCGGGGTTAGGTCAACCCCAAGCCCAACTGTAACCTGAAGCCCCAACCTCAACTGTAACCTGAAGCCCTAAATTTAACCGTTAACCTTGAACTTCCAACCTAAAACCCTCAGTCTAAAACCCTCAACTTTGAACCCATAACCCCATTTTTTATGCGCGGGGGGTTCACCCTTGGAGGTGGATGCCCGTGAGGACCATCACGCCAAAATCGCCGAGGGCCCCAAACTTCCCCCTTCCGCAGGTCGAGGTCGCGACGATGCTGACGGCTGGGCGGGAGTTCGGGCCGGCGCATGGCGGTGACGGAGGGAGTGGGTCGGAGGCTGATGACGGCAGGGCAGAGGTGCGTGGTGTCCAGTGATTTCCTCTGGGGCTACTGGTAGCCACTGGTAGCCATTCAGCTACTGACGAGTACTCGACAAACCAGGTTGCTTGATGTCTTCTTCATGACAATCCCACCAGATACAGCTCGTCAAGGGCTTGAAAATTACCTATATTTGACGGTCAACGGCATGTGTTCTTGTGTTCGGCAACGGTCAACATAAAGGCAGCCGTCAACGGGATGTTGGCTACCCCTACCAGAACAGAACAGAAAAAATGTGTTGTCGTGGGTGCGGTCGTCGATTTGCACGGCCTGTTGCGCGCCTCTTTACTGTCTGCTGGGTGGCTCTATTTTGTACAGGCTGCGGGACGTCCGCCTCTTTACAGTCTTTGGACGCCTCTGGTGGCGCATCAGGGTGTGTTCCCACTCAGACTCGCTATGATGATGATGATGGATCTTACAGTCTGTGTGACACCAGTAATGATGTATAAGACCGGTGTCGGCGCTAGCGCCCGACACCTTAAACTCAGTTTCAGTGGGAAACTGGCTGGCTACCTGGTAGGGGTGAGGGTTAACCCCCACACGCGCGCACGCACTGGACCTAGACAGGACACTGGGCCCCCAGATCCACCCTATACCACCCAGGTAGTGACAGCAACGCATTGTTGGTGTGCGCCTGTGTTCTACTACTAGTCCCGCCGCCGCCATTGGCTCCAGCAATCTCCTCCATGCCCGCCAGCAATCTCCTCCACGCCCGCCAGCAATCTCCTGTATGCCCGCCAGCAATCTCCTCCATGCCCGCCAGCAATCTCCTGTATGCCCGCCAGCAATCTCGTCCATGCATGGGCGCCGCCATGCGATCTCCATGCGCCGCGCCGCGCTCCATGCGCGCCAGCACCCGTACCACCCGCCTCATTCCCGTTCTTTAGCCATTCCCCGTGACACCTATGGCTGATCCTTGTTCCGCCGTCCCCTTTGGCATCTGTAACCCGTATCCTCTCCCTGTAGCCTCATTCCCCGTTCTTAACCGCCATCTCCATTATGGTGCCCGCCCGCTGGTGGGGCCTCGCCTCGCCCCATGCCGCACGGCTAGTGTATTGATTGCTGCGCCATCTATAATCTGCGCCTTGGGGCAGGGAACCCCTGCGCCACAACCTCCTCACAAAGCCTAGCCGCATGTGCCTCGCTTCCCATGTTTCTCAATTTCTCGCCATCCGCTTCCATGCTGCCGCCTGCAATCTCCTCCACGCCCGCGAGCAATCTCCTCCATGCCCGCCAGCAATCTCCTCCATGCATGCACGCGCAGAGCGCCGCCATGCAACCCCCATGCGCCGCGCGCGCCATGCGCGCGCCGCGCCCGCCAGCTCCCGTAGCCTCATTCCCCGTTCTTTACCCATGCGCCGTGACGCATTAGCCTTGTCCGCCGTCCCCTGGCATGCATAACCCGTAGCCTCATCCCCGGTAGCCGCATTCCCCGTTCTTAGCCGCCATCTCCATTATGGTGCCCGCCCTCTGGTGGGGCCTCGCCTCGCCCCATGCCGCACGGCTGGTGCATCGATCGCGTCGCCATCTAATAATCTGCGCCTTGGGGCAGGGAACCCCTGCGCCGCAACCTCCTCACAAAGCCTAGCCGCATGTGCCTCGCTTCCCATGTTTCTCAATTTCTCGCCATCCGTCTCTCTCTTCCATCCAGGCACAGTAAACCATTAGGAGCCGCAATCTGCTTGAGTTCCGATCGTTGTGAGAGGGGGTGCATGCTCGCCGCAATTCTCGCCATCGTGCATCGTGCTCTCCATCGTACCGCTGCCCCATCTGCCACATAGCCTCGCCCCATCAGGACCAGTTCATCAGTAGCGCTGTGCGTCACAGCCGCTCAGGGTAAATTTCCAGATTTTCAGCCGCCCAGTACCAAGCGCAGTTGTCCCGGTTGTCCGCCATCGAGCGGCGCCAGGGCGGGAGCCCCTGGCGAAGAGCTTATGAACTTAACATGGTAGACAACTATAAGTTTTCTAGGTTAACATGGTAGACAGCTATAAGTTTTCTAGGTTGTATAGTCACGCTAGAAGGCCCCCGCGCTGTCCCCCAGTCGATCTAGAAGGAGACTTTTTTCTTCTAGTCACAGCTTACGTTCAGTCGTCGTTGCTAGTGCCGCCGACGTCGAGAACGCTTCAGTCAAAGTTGCTTCCCACCCTTCTTCTAGGCTGGAAGGAACTTCGAGGTCGCGAGTGGGAGCACACCCTTAGACTGGGGGGGGGGCAGGGGGGGGGGGCACAGTCTGATGGGCGCTTCTAGCAGCGTGTTTTGACTTGGGGTCAGGTGGGGGTGCGTCGTGGGTGCGGTGGTTGATTTTTTCCTGACTGTTGGGCGCCTCTGGTGGCGTGTTGGACTTAGGGGTTTGCGAGGGAGGGTGGGTGTGTGGGTGGGGGCCCCCATGGGGGGACGTCCGCCTCGTTACAGTCTTTGGACGCCTCCGGTGGCGTGTTAGACTAGGGGGGTGGGGAAAGGGGGGTGGGGGGTCACAGTTTGATGGGCGCATCTAGTAGCGTGTTTTGACTTGGGGTTGGGGACTTGGGGTGGAGGGAGGCTGTGTTTGTGTGCTGCCACCTCCTTCTCAGGCGCTCGCATGGCTTGTCAAGGCGGCCAGCTCTGGCTTCCCCGAGGGGCTGTGGCACTATCACACACACACACACACACACATGCACACACACATGCACACCTGCCTGCCTGTCTGCCTCCGCGCACACACACACACACACACACATCTGCCTGCCTGTCTGCCGCCCCCTTCTCAGGCACTCGCGTGGCTCGTGTAGGCCGGCTCGGGTTCCCCAGACGGGCTGTTGCCCCATCTCACACATGCACACACACACACACACACACACTTGCCTGCCTGCCGCCCCCTTCTCAGGCGCTCGCGTGGCTCGTGAAGGCCGGCTCGGGTTCCCCAGAGGGGCTGTGGCACCATCTCACACATGCACACATACGCACACACACCTGCTTGCTTGCTGCCCGATTTTAGGCGCTTGCGTGGCTCGTCAAGGCGGCTGGATCCGGCTCCCCCGAGGGGCTTTGGCACCTTGGGTGGGCGTACCAGTCGGGCGTGCTGACTGGGCGCAACGCCAGCCGCGCACAGGAGCTGTACCGCGAGGCGATTCAGGTGGGTGGAGTGGGCACAGTGGGTGGGCAGGGCGCAGTAGGTATGGCACAGGCGGGGCACATGTAGGGCGCAGGGCACAGGGCAGGCAGGGCACAGGGCAAGCAGGGAGGCAGGGCGCAGGCAGGGCGCAGACGGGGCGCAGACGGGGCTCAGGCAGGCAGGGCGCAGGGCACAGGGCAGGCAGGGTGCAGGGCACAGGGCAGGCAGGGTGGTGGGCAGGCAAAGAAGCATGGCGCAGGGCAGGCAGGGCGCATGGCAGGCAAGGTGCAGGGCAGGCAGGGAGGCAGGGCGCAGGCAGGGAGCGTACGGGGTGCAGACGGGGCCCAGGCAGGTAGGCCGCAGGGCACAGGGCAGGCAGGGCGCAGGGCACAGGGCAGGCAGGGTGGTGGTCAGGCAGGGTGCAGGCAGGGCGCAGACGGGGCACAGCCGGGGCACAGTCAGGGCGCAGGGCACATAGCAGGCAGGGCGCATGGCAGGCAAGGTGCAGGGCAGGCAGGGAGGCAGGGCGCAGGCAGGGCGCGTACGGGGCGCAGATGGGGCTCAGGCAGGCAGGGCGCAGGACACAGGGCAGGCAGGGCGCAGGGCAAGCAGGGAGGCAGGGCGCAGGGCAGGCAGGGCGCAGGGCGCAGGCAGGCAGGGCACAGGGCAGGCAGGGAGGCAGGTCACAGGGCAGGCAGGGCGCAGGGCGCAGGCAGGGCGCAGACGGGGCGCAGGCAGGGCGCAGGGCAGGCAGGTCGCAGGGCGCAGGCAGGTCACAGTGGGTGGGCGGGGCACACAAGGTGGGCCTACCTGTGGAGCGTGCTGACTGGGCGCAACGCACACCCTCCACTACTCCCTACACACCCTCACACCCGTGCGTGTGTGAATGCGCCCGCGCAGGCTGCAGAGGCGGAGGGCTACCTCCCGCTGGGCGTCGCTCCGCTCCTGTCGCTGTTTCAGCTGCGTGTGGAGTCCACACTCGAGCCGCTGCTCGGCGAGGCATGCGTCTCGCGGTGGGCGGGCGCGGTGCAGGCCGCGCTGGGGCTGGTGCCGGGTCAGATGCTGCAGTCGTCGCGGTCTGTTGCGCCAGGCGGCGACTCCGAGTTGACTGGCGAGGAGTACGGCGGGGCGCTGCTGGCGCGCGTGGCTGCTGCTGCGGGCCGCGCTTCTGTCGAGCTGGACCGCTGGTTGACCGCGGCCGTCAAGGTGGCTGGGAGCGAGGACGTGCTGGTCGCGTTGATGCTTGGCGCGCTCGTGGGCGTGCTGCTGATGCGCCACCGACGGCAGGTGCAGCAGCAACACCAGCCACACCAGCAGCAACAACACCAGCAGCAGCGAGGGCACCAGGAACGCACCATGATGGAGCAGCAGGGGCAGGGGCAGCAGTGATGTGATGAAGCGCGGTCGCACCTCAGGCCGCAAGCCACACGAGAGCGACGGTTGGGCTGCTAACCAGCACCGCGCCGGCACCACACGTACCGGACACAGCGCTAGTTTGTGGTGATGTTCAACATAAGATTACGGTGGTTGGGTAGGTGTTTAAAAGCACGGCACCCCATGGCATGGCATGGCACCTGCACGTCTCCCTTCGCGGCGCCACACTTGCATGCAGTGCATGCGCGCTCTCATGCACTCCACTGCAAGACGTGACTGTATCAGCAGGCATGCCCAAGCGTGTGGCGGACAAGAAGTCGGACCAAGCCAAGCTCAAGAGCTTGAAAAAGTCTCGCCAGGCCGAGGAGGAAAAATGGGAGCAGCCTGCTGTGTTCCTCGACGACGACGACAAGCCCCAGGGCAGCGACGACGATGAGGAGGAGCCAGCGAAGGAGAGCGTGGAGGAGAAGCGGCTGCGGCTGGGTGGGTGCTGACAGTGAGAGTGAAGTGCATGGAGGCGGCGGGAGGGCGATGGCAAGAGCCATGCACCCTCTGTGTCTGCAACCGCGCGCGCGGCATGCACGCCTTTAAATGCGTGCATCGAGGAACGCACACGGTGCATCGGGATGCGCGCCGTACGCTGCACAACCCCAGGTGTGCGCCGCCGACATGCATGCACACCCTTTGCGTAGCGCGCGAGTACCTGGAGCGCGTGCAGGCTGACGTGGGAAGCTCCGGGCGTCGCGAGCGCTTCGTGGGCGTGACGGGAGGGCGGGAGGAGGAGGAGGGGAGCGGCAGCGACGAGGAGGGCGGCGACCATGATGCGGTGTCTGCCAGGCTGCAGACTGACGCCCTAGAGGTGCGAGCCGCGGCGGAAGCACACATGCAGCAGCGCGAATTCGGGTAGTACTACTGGGTACTAGGGGGTTGTAGAAAGGATCAAACGCTGCATGTGTATGGGACACGCGCATGCCGATGCATGGGAGGGCATGCAGGCACAGACACACTGTTGCTGCTGTGCTGTGCTGTCACTGCTCGCGTCGCACATGAACGGTGTGCAGGCGAGCGGCCGGGCACAGCGCAAGCTCGCGCACACGGTCCGGATCCCGGACTACGACGCGGAGGCGGAGGCGGGCGGCTGCGGGGAGGGCCACGGCAGCGATGGTGACGGCCCGTCGACAGCAGCTGGCGGCAGCAGCGAGTCCGACCCGTCGTCGGCCTCTGCCGCGGCAGCGGCCCGTGTGGCGCTGCACCGCGGGCACCGGCTGCCTGCAACAGCTGTCGCGCTCGCGGCCGACGACTCATTCTGCGTGACCGTGTCCAAGGACGGCTCCATCCTCAAGTGGGACCTGACCAGCGCGACGATGGCCAAGACGCGGTTGTATCGCCCGGGCGAGGAGGCCGTGGCGGCAGCGTCGCACAAGAGCAAGCGCGTCAAGGGCGGTGGCAAGGGCGGGAAGGGGCAGGCCAAGGAGGAGATAGCAACAACGGGCACCAACCCAGACTGGGTCAAGCGCAACCCACGCGCGGCGAGCAAGCTCGGGCTGTACGCCGTCGCGCTATCGTACGACTCAAAGTACCTCGCGGTGGGGGGCGGAGACAAGAAGGTGCGTGTGCGTGCGTACACTCCTGCGTTCCGCGTTGAGGGAGGGTTGTTGGTTTGGACTCTTGTGGGTGGGTGGGAGGAAGAAGGCAGGGCGCACTCGCCCCGAACACACGTGCCTCGCGGTGGGGGGCGGAGACAAGAAGGTGCGTGTGCGTGCGTACACCCCTGTGTTCCTGTAGAGGGAGGTTTGTTTGTTTGGGCTCTTGTGCATGGGAAGAAGCAGGCAGGGCGCATTCGCCCAGGCCAGCAAGTACCTCGCGGTTGGCCGCGGCGGCAAGCAAGAAGGCGCGTGTGCGTGCGTACACACCTGTGTTCCTGTAGAGGGAGGTTTGTTTGTTTGGGCTCTTGTGCATGGGAAGAAGCAGGCAGGGCTATTCGCCCAGGCCCAGGCCCAGGCCCAGGTCAAGTGCCTCGGGGGGGGGGCGGCGGCAAGCAAGAAGGCGCGTGTGCGTGCGTACACCCCTGCGTTGGGCGTTGCGGGAGGGTTGTTGTTGGTTTGGGCTCTTCTGGGTGGGTGGGAAGAAGAAGGCAGGGCGCACTCGACCCGACCAGCAAGTGCCTCGCGGTGGGGTGCGGAGACAAGAAGCTGCGTGTGCGTGCGTGCAGCCCTGGGTTGGGCGTTGAGGGAGGATTGTTGGTTTCGGCTCGTATGGGTGGGTGGGAAGAAGAAGGCAGGGCGCATTCGACCCGACCAGCAAGTGCCTCGGGAAGGGGGGGCGAAGACAAGCAAAAAGCTGCGTGTGCGTGCGTACACACCTACGTTCCGCGTTGCGGGAGGGTTGTTGGTTTGGGCTCTTGTGAATGGGAAGCAGGCAGGGCGCACCCGCCCAGGCCAGCAAGTGCCTCGTGGTTGGCCGCGGCGGCAAGCAAGAAGGCGTGTGTGCGTGCGTACACCCCTGTGTTGGGGTGGGTCGACGAGAGGGTTGTTGTTGGTTTGGGCTCTTGTGAATGGGCAGAGGAAGGCAGAGCGCACTCGCCCCGGCCAGCAAGTGCCTCGCGGTGGGGGGCGGAGACAAGCTAGACGGTGCGTGTGCGTGCGTGCACTCCTGCGTTGGGGTGGGTCGACGAGAGGGTTGCTGTTGGTTTGCGCTCTTGTGGGTGGTGGGTTGGATCAAGGCAGGGCGCTCCATCACACACTCGGCGCCACACGCATTCTGCCACGCGCGCAGGCGCACTCAGCGGAGAGTTCCTGCAGTTCTTCCCCCCTGCCATGTGGAGCTGGCCACGCACACTCGTGTGCCTTGCGCCAAACCGACCCCACTTTGTGCCTTGTGCCAAACTCAGGCGCACGTGTTTGTCGCGCTCAGCAGAACGTTCCTGGCGACGCAAACGTGCCACCATCAACTTGCCACAACATGCAACTGGCCACCACACACTCAGCGTCACACGTCTCGTGCGTGCACCAACAGCACAAACAACACACACCAGTGGTGTGATTAGCGCCCCCGCAGCCCCCGCTGCGGGGGCAAACCGGGAAATTTGGGGGGGAACTGTGGGGGCGAATCACGGGATTTTTTCTCTCAAATTTTCGCGAAAAATGGTGTCAAACGGGGGCGATTCGGTATGTTATCCCATATGTTGCGGGGCAAACATGAAATGCTTGGCTTCCTTAATGACACCACTTGGCACCGACACACACACACACACACACGCACACACACACGCACGCACGCAGGTGCACGTGTTTGACGCGCTCAGCGGGAAGTTCCTGCAGTCCTTCCCCGGGCACCGCGACGTGATCAGCGCGCTCGCGTTCCGCGACGCCTCGCACCAGCTCTTCTCAGCGAGCTACGACCGCACGGTCAAGGTGGGCATCCCTCATGAGAGACCAGCGAAAGAGATGCTTAGAGAGGGGATGGGGAGATGGGTGTGTGTGGGGGGGGGGGGGGGGGGGTGCCACATGGGGCGCCGACCGCACGATTAAAGGGTGCACGTGAATTCTTGATTTTGTTTGTGCTTGTGTGGGGAGCGCGGGGGGCGGGGGGGGGGGAGGTCAGGTCGGGGCTTTCAAAGCCCCAACACTGGGTCTTGGCCTGTTGTGTTGATATCTTACTCAGCTCTTCTCAGAGAGCTACGACCGCACGGTCAAGGTGGGAATTGGAGCTGGGTAGAAGCTGGGTTGAAGCTAGGTTGAAGGTGGGCCTGATCAAGATGAAGGCCAAACATGTGTGTCGGTCGGGGCTCACAGGGCTCGGGTTTGCGCCCTTCCTCCACAGCAGCAAAAAGCGGGGCCTTGGCCTGTCGATGTCTTTGCAGCGCGGTGGCCGACCGACCAGACGTCCCTTCCTCCCCGTCCCCGCTTCAGATGTGGAGCCTCGACGACCGCGCCTACATGGACACGCTGTTTGGCCACCAGGCAGAGGTGCTGAGCCTGGACGTGCTGCGGGCGGAGCGGGCGCTTACAGGGGGGTCTGACCGCTCGCTACGCGTGTGGAAGGTGCCCGAGGAGAGCCAGCTCGTGTTCAGGTGGGTGCATGCATGGTGGCTTGGTAATGGGGTTGGGCAGCTGCACGCCAAGGCTGGCAGCTGCCATGCCTGACCGCGCGCTGCGCGTGGGGGAAGGTGCCCGAGGAGAGCCAGCTCGTGTTCAGGCGGGGTTTTAATTCACAGTTAGCCATTTACAGTATGCACCCTCGGGGCGTGGGATTTAAGGAGCTGCCTGGACGTGCTGCGGGCGGACAGGGCGGTCTGACCGCGCGCTGTGCGTGTGTGTGCGCGTGTGTGTGCCCGAGGAGAGCCAGCTCGTGTTCAGGTGGGTTAAGGGTTCATATGCGTTGCACGCTGTGGGTGCACGATGTGGGTGCACGATGTGTGTGGTGGCTGGGTAGTGGGGCTCGGGCTGCTGCATGTCAAAACTGGCTCGCTGCATGTCAAGGATTTCCTTTCCGTAATTAACATTCTGGAGCCACTTGACTGAAAATCCGGCCCCATGGCTCCCAAATCCGGCACCACACGCCGATCAGGAAATCACTGCGACATGTCCGCTTCCTCCTGCACGCGTACACACAGGGCCCCGGCGATGTCGTCCGACTGCGTAAAGATGCTGTCGCTGGGCGAGTTTGTGTCGGCAGGCAGCGACGGCACGCTGCAGGTGTGTGTGTGTGTGCGTGTGTCGGTGTTTGTGTCGGCAGGCAGCGACGGCATGCTGCAGGTGTGTGTGTGTGTGTGTGTGGGGTGGGTGGGTGGGTGAGTGTGTCGCAGTGTGTGTGTGCGTGTGAACGTGTTGGTGTTTGTTTTTGGCAGGCAGCGACGGCACGCTGCAGGTGTGTGTGTGTGGTATGTGTGTGTGTGCATGTGTGTGTGTCAGGGTAGGTGGGTGAGTGTGTGTTACAGTGTGTGTGTGTGTGTCGGCAGGCAGCGACGGCACGCTGCAGGTGTGTGTGTGTGTGTGCGTGTGTGTGTGTGTGTCAAGGGTGCTCACTGTTTTTTTGTGTGTGAGCAGTGTGAAATCAGCCATTTCCACGCTTTCGCATGAGAACACCGACCTGATCACCCCAGATCGCTTATGCACACGCTCGCGTGCGCCCCTCCCCCTCAAGGTGTGGAACCAGCTGTGTAAGAAGCCCCTGACAATCGTGGCAAAGGCGCATGCACACGCTCGCACCCACTCTTCACGCACACACACACACACCCTCTGCACGCACACACACACACACACACACCAGGTGTGGAACCAGCTGCGAAAGAAGCCTCTGTCGATCGTGGCAAAGGCGCATGGGAGCGGTGCGCGCGCGGCGCACGGCGGCGCGTGCGCCGGCTGCGTGAGCGAGGCGTGGGGAAACGAGGCGGCACCCGGAGGAAGGTGCGTTCTTTTTTGAAAGGGGGTGCTGGTGGCTACCATCTCTCACAAGTGACTGCTAGGGCCAGAACTGGACTTGAGTCTAAGCCGCTGTACTACTACAAGAACTTATAGAAGATGCCTTTTTGCTGGAAAATGTTTTTTGTCTAGGGGAGGGAGGCAGGCGGGGAGGGGAGGGAGGGGTGGGAGGCAAGCAGGGAGGCAGGGAGAGTAGAAGTAATGCAGGCACACAAAATCTGACCCTACCGCCCCACTCTCTCTCGGGCCAACGCTCCCCACAGCGGCACGCGGCTCCCCGTCGTCGCCTCATGGGTGCAGTCGCTCGCGGTGTGCCGCAACTCGGACCTCGTCGCGAGCGGCGCTGCCGACGGAACCGTGCGCGTGTGGCGCGTGGTGGCCAACAAGATGGGAAGCGCGCAGGTGGGGGCGAGCCCGGGCGGGGTGGGGTGGGGTCGGGGCGGGCGGGTGTTGCGGGTGCTCGTGCCTGCCTGTGTGCCCTTTCTGCGTTGCCTTCTTCTCTCCCCTTCCTCCTCTCCCTATCCTCTTGGAGTTGGGAAGCTCACAGCAGCACCTCACGACCCAACACGCGCACGTGCCCAACCCACACGCGCACGCACGCGCGCACGCGCAGGAGCTCGAGTGCATGGGCGGGCTGCCGGTGCGCGGCTGCGTCAACGGGCTCGCGATCTCGCGCACCGGCGCGCTGCTCGTCGCGGCTGTCGGGCAGGAGCCGCGGCTCGGGCGCTGGCTGCGCGACGGCCGCGCGCGCAACGGGCTCGCGGTGTTCAGGCTGCCGGCCGCCGAGGCGTAGAAGTCCTAGGTTGTAGAGTAGTAGTCAAGCGCTGGCTCCACTCAGGCAGACGCAGTTTTGGTGTTATTGATAATTGCTGCTCCCTGTTTCTGCCTGCAGCATTCGCGTTGGCAAACCCTGCACTCTCCATCTGGAGTGTAGCCGTTGTGAAATGTGGAACCGCGGCCCAAGCTGGGTTCGGGCTCACGTATTTCCCTGAGTTCGTTTGGCATTTCTGGTCTCGTCAGTGAGTCGTGGTTGGGCTAGACAGAAGCATCGCGGAGGCCGAACGAACCCGAGCAAAATGATGTCTCTGCGCTCTCTGCGCGTGCGCGCTGCCGCGCCCAGCGCACGGTCGGCCAAGCCTGCGCGCGTGTCCGCCGTGGTGGTGCGTGCCAAGGCAGCGGAGGCCGAGGTGTTGGAGAAGAAGGATGGTGAGGAGCGCATGGGAGCAGATTGAGGGCTCAAAGAGCGGCTGTAATTGTTCCCGCCACGCCTCGCCACCGATCGGCCCTCCATCAGAGCCCTCCAGCTGTGCGCATGCAGGTTGGCACCATGCCTGTGTCCCCTACGTGACGCGATGGCATGCTGTGTGTGCGCAGTTGCCAAGGCCAAGTCGTCCGAGAAGGACGAGCCCAAGCGCGACGCCTACGACCCCACTTTCTCCTCCAAGCAGGTGGGTGGGGCCGTGGTCTGATTGCATCAATCAGGGGGGGGTGAAAGCAGGCCTCTCCCATCGTGCAGTTCCTCCTACCTGGCAAAACCCCATCTGCGCTGCATCCCATCGCATCGCAGGTCGCAGAGTTCCTGCGCACCGTCGTTGAGGAGACCGACTTCATGGAGGTGGAGCTGCAGGTGGGGAAGGCATTTGGCGCGCGGGCGAGACGGTGTATGTGCCCCCTCCCATGCTGGGCGCATGATCACGCATGGGTGCATGCAGACTCATGCAACACCACCATCTCCCCTGTGCACAGGTCGGCTCGTTCGAGCTCAAGGTGAAGCGCAGCATGAGTGGCGCCGCCGCCGCTGTCGTTGCCGCGCCCGCGGCAGTGCACTCTGCTCACGCTGCTCCAGTAGCGCCTGCTGTGTCAGACTCCCCTGGCGCGGTCACCCCGCCCGCCAGCCCCCACGAGTCCATCGACGAGAGCATCGTGCCGGTGACCTGCGGCAAGGTGTGTGCCATGCGCCTAGGGGTGCATGCACACGCAGCTGCTGCCTGGTCGCGCACGCGTCCGCTCGATGCATGCATGCGCGTCGCTGTGTGCCGCACATGACACACGCATGCACACACCCGCTGACCCACACACCACCCACACGCACACACGCCCACCCCGAAATCGCCACCCGCCCGCGAAGGTCGGCATCTTCCGCCGCGGGCGGTACGCCGCCGGCAAGCGCGTTGGGAAAGGCAACGTGGTCGAGCCGGTGGGTGCTGACAAGGGGAGAGCATGGGAGGGGAGGTGGCAAGGGGAGGGCAGGGGAGGGGAGGCAAGGTTGCCAGGAGAGGGGAGGCAGGGCTCGGGAGCAGGGGAGGGGAGGCAAGGTTGTCAGGAGAGGGGAGACAGGGCTCGGGAGCAGCACGAGTCAGTCGGCTGGGACGATGGGCGTGCGTGTGTGCCGCACGCCAGCCCGGCTGGGCGCTGCTGGTGCGCTCCCCCCACACACACACCACACACACACACACACACACACACGCCAACACAGCCACGCTCTCGTGCTGACACCAACAGTCCCATGGCCGCGTGCCCCCACAGACCCGGCACTCACACACAAACACACACACACACACACACGTACGCACACGTGCACATATGCAGGGCGACCAGGTCAAGAAGGGCGCACCTCTGGGCTTCATCGAGCAGCTGGGGACACACTTCCCGGTCGAGGTGCGCTTGCTGGCACCGCATGCCGCGTGCGCATGGCGTATGTGCATGGCGTGAGCGTGTCGAGTGCCGCATGCCGCGTGCTCGCTCACACACAGTGTGGGCACACACATACGCACACAGTGTGGGCGCACAGTGTGGGCACACACTCACACTCACACACAGTGTGGGCACAGTCGGGGGAGGGGGGGGGGTCGCACACAGGGTGCATATCCCAGCCACGCACAAGCGTGAGTGTGGCTGGCGCCCTGCCTGTCCGTGTTGGAGGGGAGCACGGGGCCGCCCTGCGCCCGGTGCGCTCCGCCCTGCACACACACACACACACACACACACACACACATACACATGACCTGCAGACGACCCAGGTGGGCGAGGTCACGCACACGCGCGCACACACACACACACATCACCTGTAGACGACCCAGGTGGGCGAAGACACACACACAGGCACACACACGCATACACACACACATACACGCACACACACACACAGGCGACCCAGGCGGGCGAGGTCGCCAGGTTCAAGATCCAGGACGGCGAACCGTGCGAGTACGGACAGGTGTGTGCGTGTGTTCGTGTGTGTGTGTGTGTGTGTGTGTGTGCATGCGTGCGTGCGTGCGCATGTGTGCGTGGTCAATTTTACAGTCTTTCAGATGCTTTTAGATGCCGTTGTGTGCTATGCGTGTGTGTGTGCCTGTGTGTGTGTGTGTGTGTGCATGCATGCATGCATGCATGCATGCCGGCCAGTCAGCGGGGGCTCAGGGTGGGGTCGTATGGTGCGAATGGGTCGCTGCGCTAGTGCGTGCCGTACGGCCTCTCTCTCAACACTCTACACATGCGCGACACCGGGAGTCGCGCTGATGGGCAGGCCCGCGCTCCGCGCCCAGGGCCTCTCCCCCTGCCCCACCGACAGAGCTGGTTGTAGTATTATTAACGCGATGGGAGGGTGCGGGGTGGGGGGGAATGCCTGCGAGAGGACCCAAAACACCATGTCATCTGGCCGGCTTTTTGGTGTGGATGACCCTCGACCCCCCTCTTCGCATGCGCGCGCACCAGCCACCTGCCTGCACTGCCGTGCCACACACACGCATTGCTGTAGCAACCACCCTTGCGCATGTCCAGTAAGTAGTTAGCACGAAGGGTGCTATATATGTCAGGACCAGCCAGTGGCTTGACATCTCGAGATCTGACCTTTTAAGTCCCTCTGGTGTAAGGGGGAAGAGCGGGAACTCACACCCGGCTCCCCTCCCGGATTGAAGGCCCAGTGGCTTAGGTTGGTTTCGGTGCCTTGTTGGCTCGTTGGTTTCGGTGTCTCGTTGGCTCCCTGCGCTCTCTGCCCATACCGCTGTACTCAAGCCCCCCACCCCTGCCCACCCGCACACACACACACACACCGCGCCGCTCCATCCCACTCCGCACCCTTCCTACCAGGTGCTCGCGGACCACTCGTCGCTACGACGGGATAGAAGACGATAGATGCCACTCTGCTGCCCCCTCCCCCTTAGGTGCTTGCGGAGCTTTCGCCGTTCTTCGGCGGGATGTAAATACAATAGATGCCACTCTGCTGCCCCCCCCTAAACCCTGCCCCCCCCCCCCTCTGGTGCTCGCGGAGCTTTCGCCGTTCTTCGGCAGCGCGGCACTCGCAGCGGCGCAGCATTACACACGCGCGTGCCGACGCAAACACGCAGGCATGCTGACGCACACACACACACACGCGCGTGACTCGCTGCCCACTGTACCCCCACCCCCCAACACACCCCCACCCCCTAAAACCCTGAACCCCCCCCCCCCCCAGGTGCTTGCGGAGCTTTCGCCGTTCTTTGGCGGCCACATCATCGGCGACAAGAAGTACGCGTGAGCACGCGAGCAAGACGGCCTCGAGAGAGAAAGAGAGGAGGCCTCGAGCGCGCCTGTGGGCGACGGGACGCGGGCCGCGCAGGGCGTGGTTGCGCGAGTCGTGTGCCCTGAGGGGCACGCCGTAAGTGTGCCCGGGTGTGGTCAGCAGGCCTGCCGGGGCGCGCAGCTGTTGCGGGCGAGGGGCGGGGGCGCTGTCCGGCCGTGCCTCACTAGCCGCAGCGGCGAGGGGGGGGGTCCCGCTGGCTCGATTATGGGGCGTTGTTGGCTGTGGTAGCAGTGCGGGCGAGCAGGCGCAGGGGACGCGGGATGTGGTGGGGTGGGGTGGGGAGCTTTGAGGGGGTGCTAACGTATAACGCAATGTGCAACAACGGAGCACGCCAGTCGCTGCCCGCCTTCTACCTTGTCCCCCTTTCAGCTGCGTATGGTCGCCATGCGCGCGCGTACGCGCACTCAACACTGCAAATACGCCCCACGGCATCATCACCGCATCTGCAGCAGCCCCCCCCCCTCACCCCCCACGCGCCTCTAACACCCCATGGCGCATGCCTGTGATGAACAAGATGGTTGGGCGCTCCACGTCACGTTATGCCTCGCAAGCTACGTTGCTCTGTGCGGCCACCTCGAAACACCATTATGCACACACACAAACTGCACCCCGCCCTTTGATTGCACACACACGGCGCGCACACGCCTCTGTGGCGTGCGCGTGAGGGCACAGCAACACAGTAGGTCCAGCGATGTGCCATCGGGCGAGAAGAGTATAGAACGGCTTTTCCATCTGACAGCGGTGTGCAACCGCCCACCATCCCCGTCCAGCCGCCTGAACACATCCATCTCTGCAGGAGCCGCCCCCCTCCCCCCCCCATCCCTAGGCCACCCACACCCCATGACGCATGCCCACGATGACGGCTTGGCGGGTCGCAGGCTGCTTTGCTCTGTGCGGGCCACGGGGCACCATGATGCTGTTCGACGACCAGCAGCCTTGCACGCAAGTGCGACACGCTTACGGCAGGCCCAGGTGGTGGTCAGGCCCTGAGGGGTCCTTGGTTAGATTTTACAGTTGTTGGGTGGTGGTAGTGCAGCTGCAACACGCACTATAAGAGGGTCAGTGCTGAAGTGCAGCTAGGTGTGCAACGACACAGACAGATAGCTGCGGCACACGCACAGACGTATATCCAGCGAGGCAGAGAGGGATCAAGCACGACTGGGTAGTGTTTAAAAACACTGGTTTGGTTTGGCTGCTTGCCGTGTGCAGCTTGTTGAGGTTGCGCCACGCCACGAGGCACGGCTCAGGAGGGGAGAGAGCGCGCACGCTTAAACGTCTGCCGACTCGCTGCCGCCCTTCTTGCCCTTCTTGGGCAGCAGCACCGAGTGGATGTTGGGGAGGACGCCTCCCGCCGCGATGGTGACGGTGCCCAGCAGCTTGGACAGCTCCTCGTCGTTGCGGATTGCGAGCTGGATGTGGCGGGGGATGATGCGGTTCTTCTTGTTGTCGCGTGCTGCGTTGCCAGCCAGCTCCAGCACCTCTGCAGCGAGGTATTCCATGACGGCGGCCAGGTAGACGGGCGCGCCAGCACCCACGCGCTCGGCGTACTTGCCCTTCTTGAGGTAGCGGGCGATGCGGCCTACGGGGAACTGGAGGCCGGCCTTGGCAGAGCGGCTCACAGCCTTCTTGCCGCCCTTGCGGCCAGCGCCGGGTGCGGATCCCTTGGCCATGGTGTTGGTTGGGTGGTGCCCCGGGGCGGGGGCGCGCTCTAAGAGGGGGCGCGAGATTGCAGACCCCCGGATCAGCAAGACGTGGTGTTGCCCACGGTCAACGCGTTGACTCGAGATCGCGTCCTGCTGATCCGGGGGTCTGCATTGCCGCGCCCCCTCTTAACGCGTCCCCGCTGCGTTCACAAGCACACCTGTTTACTACAGATACCCAACACAATGGCACCCAAGGAGCCCAAGACAGCGGCCGTCGTGGCGAGCAAGGCTCCGGCCAAGAAGGTTGTTGCCAAGAAGGAGGACGGCGGCAAGAGGAAGAAGAGCAAGAAGAGCGTCGAGACGTACAAGATCTACCTCTACAAGGTCCTTAAGCAGGTGCACCCCGACACGGGCGTCTCGTCCAAGGCCATGTCGATCCTCAACTCCATGATGAACGACATGTTTGACAAGGTCGCGACCGAGGCCTCCCGCCTCTCGCGCTATACCATGAAGCCCACCATCACGTCGCGCGAGATCCAGACCGCAGTGCGCCTCGTGCTGCCGGGCGAGCTCGCCAAGCACGCTGTGTCAGAGGGCACCAAGGCCGTCACCAAGTTCACGTCCGCGTAAGCGCGCGTGTTGACCAACAGTCAACAATGAGCCCCCCCCTCCCAACACCCCCGCTGCTCTTCAAGCAACCAAACAAGTGTTTTTCAACACTACCAATTCGTGCTCTCTCACTGTGTCCGGCCCTGCGTCTCTCCATCGCGACCATGGGGCGGCATGCATGCGGCAACCACTACTGGGGGGGCAATCATGCAGAGGGCGTTGTTTGCACACACGCCATTCCATGCACAGCCACCTGACACGCGCGCGCCCAACGGCGACAACAGCACGAAGATTGTTGGTCGACAGACGCGCTCTCTGCCCTCTCCCTGGCCATGCAGCAAATCGCACGCGTCAGAATGCTGCCAAACCTGCCAGCTAGTAGAAGCCGTGTCCCACTACGTGCTGCCGAGAACTAGCCGTGCCTGCTCCCATGCCTGCCGCATCCCCCCCAGCCCCCCTCCGGTGCACCGGTTGTGGCCTGTCACTTGCCCAAGTCACTACAATATCACGACCTGCTCACAGTGCGTAGTGCCGTGCCATTGCGCGCTGCCAAGTAGTAGCCGTGCCTGCACCCCCTCGCTCCCCCTCTGTGAGCCCCCCCCCTGCACGTCTTGTACTTGCTGTGGCCCGTCGCTTGCCTCACAGCACTACCTGCTGCCACTGCCGTGCCTGCCAGCTGGTAGTGGCCATGCCCGCCACTGCGTGCTGCCAAGTAGGGGCAGTGCCTGCTAGCAAGTAAAAGCCGTGCCCGCCACTGCGTGCTGCCAAGTATAGGTCGTACCTGTGACTGGCCTAGCTCGGCCTGTCACATCTCGAACCATCAAATCAAACTTGGCCTTGCTGTCGGAGAGCCGGGTGTGGGTCACCGCTCCAAAAGGGTCGGATCTCGAGATGTCGAACCACTCGCTGGTTTGACATAAGCACCCTTGGTGCTAACTCCTTACTTGACATGAGTGGCTGTTACAGTGCCTCCCCCCCGTTGTGCACCCATTGTGGCATGTCGCTCGTCCCATGGCACTACCTGCTGCCACTGCAGCTGCACAACCTGTCGTGTGCACCACAGCACCACCTGCTGCGAGCACGCCAGTCGCTGAGCAATAATACAACTCACATGTGTGATGGGAGTGCACGTCGTGATGAGTTGGCAAGCGTGTGCACGTTGGTAGAATCATCCTGCGTACCCTGTCACGGATGTGCACGTGTGCTGCGATGCAGGATGTGCGTGAGGGAGGAGTGCGCGTGGTTGTGTTGAAAAGTGGTTGAGTTGAAAAGTGGTGTTGAAAAGTGGTTGTGTTGAAAAACACATATTTGGTTGGTTGACTGTTTGAGTGAGTTGAGTTCGGTGGTGGTGGAAGTAAGTAACGGCTTCAGCTGAGAGGCGGCGGTGGTGCTCAACCGCCGAAGCCGTAGAGCGTGCGTCCCTGGCGCTTGAGCGCGTAGACGACGTCGAGTGCGGTCACGGTCTTCCTGCGCGCGTGCTCGGTGTAGGTGACCGCATCTCGGATGACGTTCTCGAGGAAGACCTTGAGGACGCCGCGCGTCTCCTCGTAGATGAGGCCGCTGATGCGCTTGACGCCACCGCGGCGAGCGAGGCGGCGGATCGCAGGCTTCGTGATGCCCTGGATGTTGTCGCGGAGCACCTTGCGGTGGCGCTTGGCGCCGCCCTTGCCGAGGCCCTTGCCGCCCTTGCCGCGTCCAGACATGGTTGAGTAGTAGGGGGGTCGGAAGTGAGTTTCCAAGTGGTGCGTGCGAGGTGGCGCGGTATTTGAGGAGGGCGCAAAGGGGGCGCGTCCTGCTGATCCGTCACTTTGCAAGTCAAGGGGCGCGGTCAACGCCAGTCAACGCGCCCTGTTCTTGCAAAGTGACGGATCACCAGGACGCCCCCGCTCTTTCGCCACTACTTGACCGCGCCCCGACACGACCTCTTACTATCTGGGACACTCTCAGACACTCCAACACCAACAATGGCCCGCACCAAGCAGACTGCCCGCAAGTCGACCGGCGGCAAGGCCCCGAGGAAGCAGCTCGCCACCAAGGCGGCTCGCAAGTCGGCCCCTGCGACTGGCGGCGTCAAGAAGCCCCACCGCTACCGCCCTGGGACCGTCGCCCTGCGCGAGATCCGCAAGTACCAGAAGTCGACCGAGCTGCTCATCCGCAAGCTGCCGTTCCAGCGCCTGGTGCGTGAGATCGCCCAGGACTTCAAGACCGACCTGCGATTCCAGTCCTCGGCCGTGCTCGCCCTCCAGGAGGCAGCGGAGGCCTACCTGGTGGGCCTCTTTGAGGACACCAACCTGGCGGCCATCCACGCCAAGCGCGTCACCATCATGCCCAAGGACGTCCAGCTCGCGCGCCGCATCCGCGGCGAGCGCGCTTAAGCGATGTTGCCCCAGCAATATCCGCCCGCCGCCGCTCCAACTCCAACTGACCCAATGACCGCCGATGCCTCTCTCTCTGAGGCACGCATGATACACGGCTACCACTGCCGCTGACGTGATGACAACACTTCCGCACCCGCAAGCAAGCAAAACATGTGTTTCTCAACACAACCACCAAACAAGTGTTTTTCAACACTACCCACTCGTTCTCGATGTCTCTATGTGTCGCTGCCTCCACGTCTGCATGTGCGGCAGCTGTCTGTCTGCCGTTGTCGTCGCACATGCCGCAGTCACACTTCCCCCCAACAACACAGATCCCTCATGGTTTAAAACCGATTGGGGGCCACCATACGTCACCACCTGTGCCTGCATGTATGGCGTGCCTAACTTGCATGCGCGGCTGCTGGTCGAGCATCTGGTGCCTCGTGGTGTCCGCCCGGAGCAAAGCAGCCTGCGAAGCATGACTTGAGGGCTGTCTGACCTGGCACGGCCTGTCGCATCGGCGTGTGGGTGGGACGGGGGTGGGCTGCTGTGGAGTTGTCGCCCGCTGACAGGTGTGCAGATGGGACAGCCGTTCGTCTGCACTTCTCGCGTCCGAGAGCACATCGCGGGACCTACTTTGTGTTGCCATGCCCTCACGCGCACGCTTCAGGGGCGTGTGTGCACGCTGGATGTGTGCTGCCTGACCCAGAGCAACGCGCAGTCCTGCGGCTCCTGTTTGCGGATTGTTGTGAACCCGCAAATCAAAATGCCCACCGGGTGCTTCCACGGCTGCGCACCGGGTGGGAACAAGGGCAGTCCCACCGCCTGCCCGAACCCCCCCTGCCGCCTCCCACCACCTCGGGGAGGTCGGCCGCACGCCCAGAGAGAGGGTTACATGGCGGACTGGAAACCCTGCCAGCCACATGGGTTCCTCAAGGGGTGTGTGGCATCGCACTTTGGAAATTTGTCTCGGCAGCACGTCGCACGAGAAGGCGTGCTACGTGCGTGACATGTTACACCGATCGCGGGTGCCCGCTAGCCGTCTTCCAGGTTGAAGGGCGGGCCGTCAACCAAGGTGTCCCCCGCCAGGTGTCCCCCGCCCCGTCAGCTACCCTCCTGTGCCCACCAGCTCAGCTGGCGCCGGCAGAGCGCGCTCTCAGAGTCCGTGACCGCGACGTACGTGCCCCTCTTCATGTCACGCAGCGCGACGTGGCGCATCGCGGCGACCTTGCGGTGGAACAGCTTGCCGGGGCTCTCGCCGCTGCCCCCTGTCGCGTGTAGGGTTCAGGGCCGACCGTGTCAGGGTTCAGGGTCTACCGTGTGAACATACATGGCCCAAACTCTAGGGCTTACCTTTGGCCGCGTCGACGTACAGTCCCTACGCCTCCCAGTTATGGGAAGGATTTAGTTATTAATTATCATTCCGCTTTTTCCCGGCTTTTTCCCGGCACAATCCTTTTTTCCCACTTTTTCCCGGCACAATTGATTTTTTCCCGAGCGGAAAAGCATAAAAGTGGAATACCGTACAGGGCCTAAGCCTTCGCGGGGGGGGTCAAAATTGATTGTATAATCGCGCTCCGCGGGGGTATTTTTTCATCGATTTCGGTCGATTTGACGCCCCAAATCGCGATTTCGCGAGATTTTAATCGTTTTCGCGAAACTTCGCGAAACAATACTAACTCGCGAAGGCTCAGGCCCTGTACGGTAGCCTACAAAGCAATTAATAATAATCAAAAATCCGCTCAGATTCCGCTCTGAGCGGTATACTGCCATAGCAAAGATCGCTGGCACCTCCGACTTGGGGTTTAGTAGTGAGAGTAGGGTTTAGGGGGGATCAAATTTGCTCAACCCTCAAGGGCCTACCTTTTGCTGCGTCGGTATACAGTCCCTGCGCCTCCGACTTGGGGTGTGGGCGGTGCACGATGAAGGCGGATGGGTGGACCACGAACGAGAAGCCAGATGCGTTGACGAGCGCAACGTGCTGTACCTGTGCAGTTGTGATGGGGAGTGTGTGCGTGTGTGTCTGTGTGTGGGGGGGGGGGCGTGTGTGCATGTGCATGTGCATGTGTGTGCGTGTGTGTGTGTGTGTGTGTGCAGTTGTGATGGGGAGCGTGTTTGTGCATGGGTGGCTGGCCAAACACGCCCGTACCTCTCCCTTGCTGCCCCTCCAACCCCCACGGCCCCCCGAATTCCAGGACTTTGAATACTGTGATCTAATTCCCCTCCTCGACCCCTCCTCCTCCACTTGTTCCACCCAACCGCGCGTCGCACGGCGGGCATGCCCTCCGACTGACCACACTCATACCTTCCCCTCCCCCCCTCCCAATTAACAATTGTGAACGATTTCTAGCCCGAACCACCTGCCCGGTCATCTTCATCCCGGTTATCTTTGGCCCGGTCGTCGATCATCCCCCTCCCACCCACGTTTTGAATCAATTGATCTACCCGTGACCTACGTCCCCCTCATCCTCCCCACCTTGTTCCAGCCGTACCCCCCGTAACCGCGCGTCGTACGGCGGGCACACCGCCCGGTCGACCACAAACCAGGGCTCGCATGTTGACAAGATTGTGCATCTGATTTGATCTCCTCCACAAACTCGTATGTTTACATCATTGTGGATCTGATTTGATATTCCCCTGGTCGGCATCCTCCTCACCTTGTTCCACCAGTACCCCCGGAACCGCACGCGGCTCGGTCGTCGCCCCTCCCCCCCCTCCCTCCCATACACGCTTTTGAATCAATTGATCTTCCCCTGATCTGCATCCCCTACACCCTCCCCACCTTGTTCCACCCGTACCCCCGGAAGCGCGCGTCGTATGGCGGGCACGCGGCCCGGTCGATCACAAACCACGGCTCGCAGTTGACGCCCAGGCCAACGCCGTACGGCCGCGCACCGCCGCCCGCTGCTGCCCCCACCTCCCCAGCGGGAGGCCCTTCCCCTGCCCCGGGCATCGCGCCGCCAGCGCCGCCGGCGTCGAGCGCGTACCACCTGCCATGATGGTGATGGATGCTGCAGTCCGTTGGACGCCGTTGGTGGAGTATTGGTGGGGTATTTGTATTGGCCGCCGTTGGTGGAGTATTCTTAGTTGTGCCGAAGCGTGGCCTGGCACACTGGCAATGAGGCAGGCTGGCTGGTGGTGCCAAGTGCTCCCCCCCTCCAGCAGGCGGCCCTTCCCCTTCCCTGGGCGTCGCGCCGCCAGCGCCGCCGGCGTTGAGCGCGTACCACCTGTCATGATGGTGATGGATGCTGCAGTCCGTTGGACACCGTTGGTGGAGAATCAAGCCTGTGCTGGCCAGCGCGTGGCCTGGCACCCTGGCCAGTGTGTCCGTTAGCCATCCCGCAACTCCGTAAAGTGCATTTGCGGGGTGAAATCGGCCGATTTGGGCCGGCGGTGCGGGGTGACATTGCGCGAATTTTGACCCCAACAGTGTGAAATCGGCATTCTCAATTTTTTGGAAGAAAACAAAACCTGCAGGCTGAGATTGAGGGTGCGAGCGTGAGGCGCGGGGTGAGTCATCATTTTCCCAAGATCCTTGGCAGAACCACTGACCCTGGCATTGAGGCTGGCTGGTGGTGCCGCCGCACTCGTGCCGGCATCGGTGTTTTTGCTTTCGGCGTTTGGAGCCGGATTTGGGAGCCATGGAGCCGGATTTTCAGGCAAATGGCTTCAGAAAATTAAATACACCTCCTGAAAACATAGCCACTGGTCGGCATGCTCCTGCACAGCCTCTAACGAGCCGCGGGCTCTCATCGGCTGCACGTGTGCAGCCGATTCTTACTGCATGGACCCAAACGCTGAAACGCGAAACCCCAAAAGGTTTCCTCCTGAATGAACCCCTTGTTGCTTAGGCTGCATGTGTGCACATCCTGCATGATTCCCCAGCCCCAAAACCACACACCGCTGGAAGCCTGCACACACCAGTGGCCCCTACGGTATAAGGCTTCTTAAGAGGAAAATATTACCGTACAAACCCCTGGGGTACTTGCAAGTAAGGTATCATTTTTCTGGAAAAAAGGGCACCGAAACCAGCCGCTGCTGGAAGTCGGTGCACGCACGGCCCCTAGGGTACGCGCGGCCCGTGGTGTAGTATCAGTGATTCCCCTGCGAGCCGTATACCGCTCCGGGCCGGATTTCCCGTTTCCCAGAAAACCACTCCACACTTAGTGGGAGAGGGCACGGAGCGGTGCATTGGAAAGCTGTTGCCGAGAGCAGCACAACGGTATGCGGTGCATGCATACCCGCTGTGTACTGTGCCTTGTGTGAGCGGTCAAAGTTGCTGGAGCCGGCAAAAAACTAATTACTAAAATCCTTCCCAGGGACCACTGTGTAGTATAAGACCTCTTATCACTATACAAACCCCTGGGGTACTTACAAGTAAGGCTTCTTATTCCAATCTTATTCCTGTAAAAAAAAGCCACCGGTGGCCCTTGGGTACGCGCCGCCCCTGGGGGGTACAAGGCCTCTTTTTCTGTACAAACCCCAGCCCCGAGACGCACCGCTGGAAGTCTGTGCACACGTGGCCCCTGGGGTACGCGACTGAAGCAAAGGGTTGGAGCTTCCCGGCTGCGATGAGTGGGCCGAGGGCCGCCTTGGGGCCTGGTGCGGGTGCGTAGGTGTGTGTGTGTGTGTGTGCATAGCGACACACGTGGCTGCGGCAGCACAGCACAGTGGCCTCACCCGCGACCGCAGACTTGACGAGCTCGACGCCCTCCGCCAGCGCCATCTGCTTCGGAGTCTCAAACGCTGGCAGGATCCAGGCCTGCTTCGAGGCGCAGCCATCGCGCATTTCCCGGAAACTGCGTGTGCGAGGCGGTGTGTGTGTGTGTGTGTGTGTGTGTGCGTTTGCATGTGCGTGTGTGTGCGCGTATGTGTCCATCTGCTTCAGCGTCACAAACGTCGGAAGAATCCAGGCCTGCTTCGAGGCGCAGCCGTCGCGCATCTTCGGAACCTGCGTGTACAAACGTGTTGTGTGTGTGTGTGTGCCACGTGTGTGTGTGCGTATCTGTCTGTGCGACACAGACTGTGTCTGTGTGTGTGTGTGTGTGTGTGCACGCGCGCGTGCGTGTGTGTGTGTCCATCTGCTTCGGCGTCTCAAACGCTGGCAGGATCCAGGCCTGCTTCGAGGCGCAGCCGTCGCGCATCTCCCTGAACCTGCGTGTGCAAACTTGTTGTGTGATGTGGGTGTGGGGGTGGGTGCGTGTGGGTGCATGCGTGTGCGTGTGTGTGTGTGTGTGTGTGTGTGTGTGTGTGTGCATGTGTGCATGTGTGTGTGTGTGTGTCCATCTGCTTCGGCGTCTCAAACGCCGGCAGGATCCAGACCTGCTTCGAGGCGCAGCCATCGCGCATCTTCAGAACCTGCGTGTGCAAACGTGTTGTGTGTGTGTGTGTGCCACGTGTGTGTGTGCGTGTCTGTGCGACACAGACTGTGTTTGTGTGTATGTGTGTGTGTGCACGCGCGCGTGCGTGTGTGTGTGTCCATCTGCTTCGGCGTCTCAAACGCTGGCAGGATCCAGGCCTGCTTCGAGGCGCAGCCGTCGCGCATCTCCCTGAACCTGCGTGTGCAAACGTGTTGTGTGATGTGGGTGTGGGTGTGGGTGCGTGTGGGTGCATGCGTGTGCGTGTGCGTGTGCGTGTGCGTGTGCGTGTGCGTGTGCGTGTGCGTGTGCGTGTGCGTGTGTGTGTGTGTGTGTGTGCATGTGTGCATGTGTGCACGTGTGTGCGTGTGTGTGTGCGCACGCGTGTGTGTGTGTGTCCATCTGCTCCGGCGTCTCAAACGCCGGCAGGATCCAGACCTGCTTCGAGGCGCAGCCATCGCGCATCTCCTTGAACCTGCTCGTGCAAAGGTGGTGCGTGCGTGGGTGTGCGCTACGTGTGCGTGTGCATGTCTGTCTGCGTGACACAGATTGTGTCTGTGTCCGTGTGTGTGCCAGGCGGGGACCGTTCCAGTCAGTGCCAGTCGGCTCTGCCGGCTTGACTGGCCACAAGTCCACTACTGTGACCTTGAGGAAGGTCCTCTCCTATATGCTCCTTGCCAGACATGTCTCTCAGAGACCGCTGTTTGGGGTAGTCTACCCGGCGGGAGCGGTAGTCTATCGGCCGGGAGCCGGCGGTACTCTAGTACTTAAGTGTGCTGGAGTATCGGCGGGTGTCTCTAGTAGCAGAGTGGCCTGCTTAGCTGGAAACCCCGTGTTACTTGGTACTTGTTACTTGCGTATGCGACACGACACCCCCTTGCTGGCTCGCCAGGCGGGGACCGTTCCAGTCAGTGCCAGTCGGCTCTGCCGGCTTGACTGGCCACAAGTCCACTACTGTGACCTTGAGGAAGGTCCTCTCCTATATGCTCCTTGCCAGACATGTCTCTCAGAGACCGCTGTTTGGGGTAGTCTACCCGGCGGGAGCGGTAGTCTATCGGCCGGAGCCGGCAGTACTCTAGTACTTAAGTGTGCTGGAGTATCGGCGGGTGTCTCTAGTAGAAGAGTAGCCTGCTTAGCTGGAAACCCCGTGTTACTGTTACTGTTACCGTGTGTGTGTGCATCTGTGTGTGTATGTGTGTGTGTGTGTGTGTGTGCACGTGTGTGTCCATTTTTTTTTCAAACACCGACAGGCTCCAGCCCTGCTTCAATGCACAGTCGTCGCGCATCTGCCTGAACCGGCGTGTGCGAGGCAGGGTGTGTGTGGCGGGATGGGAAGGCGCTCACTCGCAGGCAGTATGTGTGCCACTCCCTCGTACCCCCTTTCGCAGAGCCACAGGCACGCGCCAACGGCGCTCGCCGCCCCGTGCCCGCCCTCCCGTCTCCTTTCCCCCCTCCGATCCGCCCACCTCTCACGGTCGCCCAGTCCTCCCGGCTCCTTCCCCCCTGGCTCTCCTCTCAGCCTCATACTCCCCCCTCCCATTCGCCTCACCTCCTAAGGTCGCCCAGATCTCTCGCCTCTCCCACCCCCTCGTCTCCTTCACCCCCGCCTCACATCCTGCCTCACCTCCCCCCTCCCATCCACCCCCCTCACCTCTCTGGATCTCCCAGCTCTTTTGCGAGGCCGGAAGACGGCAGGAGGTCCACGTCTATGAGCGCGACGAGGGGTGTCGACGACGCCGCGAGCGCTGCGTTGCGGAGCGCGTTGATGGGCAGCAGCTGCGAGACCTGCGCGGGGAGATGAGGATCAGTGTGTGTGTGCGTGTGTGTGTGTGTGTGTGTGTGTGTGTGTGTGTGTCGGTTTTGCAGTCCGTCGGACGCCATGTGTGTGAGTGTGTGCACGTCGCTGCTGCGAGCGCTGCGTTGCGGAGAGCGTTGATGGGGAGCAGCGGCGACACCTGGGAGGGTGAACGTATATGTGTGTGTGTGTACGACGCCACCGCGAGCGCTGCACTGCGGAGCGTGATGGGCAGCAGCTGTGAAACCTGCAACAAAGGGATCAGGCCAGCAGCTCCAGTGTGAGCTGGCACCCACGACACACACACGCACGCATGCACACACACACACACACACACACACACACACACGCGCGCACGCACACACACACACACACACACACACATGCACGCACGCGCATGCACACGCACACACGCACACGCGAACGCACACGCGCACGCGCACGCACACGCACACACGCACACGCGCACGCGCACGTGCACGTGCACGTGCACACACACACGCACACACACACGCACACGCGCACACGCACACGCACACACGCACACACACGCACACACGCACACACGCACACACACGCACACACGCACACACGCGCACACACGCACACACACGCACACACACGCACACACACGCACACACGTGCGCACACGCGTGCACACGCGCGCACACGCGCGCACACACACGCACACGCGCACACGCACACACCAAAGCCTCATAAACTATCCGCCCCCTCACCCACCGTGCCATCAGTCACGACCTCCACCAACAGTGCACACACACACACACACACATGCATGCACACACGCACATGCGCATGCACACACACACACACACACACACACGCGCGCGTGCACACGCACACACACACACACCGCCCCCTCACCCACCGTGTCATCAGTCACAACCTCCACCAGCAGCGCCATCGTGAGCTGGCACCCGCCGCTGTGCGCGCGTGCATCAGCGCTGTCGAACAGCGCCTGCAGGTGATGATGATGGATTTTACAGCCTGTGTGACACCAGTAGTGATGCATGAGACCTGTGTCGGCGCCTGGTGACACGCGCCTGGTGACACGCGCCTGGTGACACCAGTAGTGCTGTATGAGACCTGTGTCGGCGCTAGCGCCCGACGCCTTGACCGAAGCTGGCTGGCTACCTGGTAGGGGTGAAGGTAAACCCCCACATGCGCGCACGCATTGGCTCTGGACAGGGCACTGGGCCCCCCCAGATCCACCCTACCCATACCTCCCAGGTAGTGACAGCAAAGCATTCCTCCTCTGGACAGTTAGGATTCGGATTATAAGCGATGTCAGTTTTTATTGAACTGTGCAACTTTTGAAGGGGCCTCCCTGGGGCCTCCCGGAGGGAGAGCAGAATGTGAGTGTCACTAGAATGCAGTGGTCCCTGGGAAGGATTTTAGTAATTAGTTTTTTGCCGGCTCCAGCAACTTTGACCGCTCATATTTGGCACAATACACAGCGGGTATTCATGCAATGCATACCGTTGTGCTGCTCTCGGCAACAGCTTTCCAACGCATCGCTCCACGCCCTTACCCACTAAGTGTGGATTGGTTTTCTGGGAAAAGGGAAATCCGGCTCGGAGCGGTATACGGCTCGCAGGGTAAGCCTGGGTACCCACCTGCAGGCGCGCTACGGCCGCGTCCGCCACCTCCCGGTGCGCGGGCAGCGTCGGCACCCACGGCCGGCCGGCCCCGCCGCCGCCGCCGCTGGACACGGCGCCTGCTGCCCCCCCTGCTCCCCCCGCTGCCCCCCCTGCCGTGGCCCCTGTCGCGGCGCCTGATGCCCCCCCTGCTCCCCGTGCCGTCCCCCCTGCCGTGGCCCCTGTCGCGCCTGCTGCTTCCTCCCCTGTTCCCCGTGCCGTCCCCCCCACCGGCGGCGGCAGCGTGACGTACACCGCCGCGGACAGCGGGCCCGCCCAGCTGTCGCACTGCGCCGCGAGCGCGTCGAGGCGCGAGAGCGTCGCCGCCGTGAGGATGGTCAGCTGCAGCGACGGCGGCGCGGCCGAGCGCCACAGTTGGTGGATGGCCATGCTGCGAGGGGTTGGGTGGGCGGCGGGGGGGTGGTTGGGGGGGGAGGGGGGCATGCACGCATGTGTGCGTGTGTGCGTGTGCGCGTGTGTGCTTGTGTGCGGGGAGCGACTCAACGGGGGCTGCGTGCGGCAGACGGGGCGCTTTCACAGGAGTCACACAGAGCCAGTCCCACGGAAGCATTCACACGTGCACAGTGCCTCCAGCAGCTGCGATTCCGTTGGGACCCCCTCCATGCATACCTGGCACAACTGCATGGCGCCGCATGCATGCAGGCGCACCTCGGGGCCTGCTGCGCCAGGAACGACTCGAAGCTGGCAGGCTTCGGTTCCTCTGCATTGTAGCACCCCAGCAGCTCCTCGTTGAAGCCGGCGGAGAGCACACTCGACAGCACGCTCAAGATGGCCACAGTCGCAGTTAGTGCACCACGCCGCCTCGTCCTGCGCGACGCCCGCACCCTCATCGCTGCGATCGCATGGGAGGCGTGCGCCTGGCGCGTGGATGGATGGAGGGGCGGTGTTGCGCATCAGACAGATCACACCTGCTGATTCATACCTGCATCACAGGACAAATGGGCACCCTTCTTCTGCCACTCTCACATCCATTGTCCACCTCCTCACAGCACCACCTCAGCTGTAACCCCCATGCCTGGGGCAGAGGCGGACGGCTGAAGCAGGGAGGCCTCCGTCGTGCGGCGCATCCGAGTGATCACACCAGCCCATGCACGGCGCATGCATGTGTGACTTGAGGCAGTGACGGCAGCCTACCTAGCATGGGTCTCGTGGTCTATGGTGACTCATCAGAAGACGAGCGCTCCCCAGGGCCGAGCGGCAGCGGCAGGGACGGCAGCAGCGCACCCGCAGCAGTGCCCCGTCCGGCTGCATGCGCGAAGCGCCCCGCGGCAGCAACGGCGGCGGCGGCGGCTGGCGGGCAAGCGGGCGGCGGCCATGCACGCACGGGGCGGCCGCGACTGCAGCTCCCGGGCGCGCACGAGCTGCTCGCCGGCGGTAGCGAAGGTGTGCGCGGGCGGGCGATGTCCGCGTGCATGCATGGGGAGGGGGGGGCGTCGCCTTGATGATGATGGATCTTACAGTCTGTGTGACACCAGTAATGATGTATAAGACCGGTGTCGGCGCTAGCGCCCGACACCTTAAACTCAGTTTCAGTGGGAAACTGGCTGGCTACCTGGTAGGGGTGAGGGTAAACCCCCACACGCGCGCACGCACTGGACCTAGACAGGACACTGGGCCCCCAGATCCACCCTATACCACCCAGGTAGTGACAGCAACGCATTGTTGGTGTGCGCCTGTGTTCTACTACTAGTCCCGCCGCCGCCATTGGCTCCAGCAATCTCCTCCATGCCCGCCAGCAATCTCCTCCACGCCCGCCAGCAATCTCCTGTATGCCCGCCAGCAATCTCCTCCATGCCCGCCAGCAATCTCCTGTATGCCCGCCAGCAATCTCGTCCATGCATGGGCGCCGCCATGCGATCTCCATGCGCCGCGCCGCGCTCCATGCGCGCCAGCACCCGTACCACCCGCCTCATTCCCGTTCTTTAGCCATTCCCCGTGACACCTATGGCTGATCCTTGTTCCGCCGTCCCCTTTGGCATCTGTAACCCGTATCCTCTCCCTGTAGCCTCATTCCCCGTTCTTAACCGCCATCTCCATTATGGTGCCCGCCCGCTGGTGGGGCCTCGCCTCGCCCCATGCCGCACGGCTAGTGTATTGATTGCTGCGCCATCTATAATCTGCGCCTTGGGGCAGGGAACCCCTGCGCCACAACCTCCTCACAAAGCCTAGCCGCATGTGCCTCGCTTCCCATGTTTCTCAATTTCTCGCCATCCGCTTCCATGCTGCCGCCTGCAATCTCCTCCACGCCCGCGAGCAATCTCCTCCATGCCCGCCAGCAATCTCCTCCATGCATGCACGCGCAGAGCGCCGCCATGCAACCCCCATGCGCCGCGCGCGCCATGCGCGCGCCGCGCCCGCCAGCTCCCGTAGCCTCATTCCCCGTTCTTTACCCATGCGCCGTGACGCATTAGCCTTGTCCGCCGTCCTCTGGCATGCATAACCCGTAGCCTTCTCCCCCCCATTCCGTGACGCTGCCTGAAGCGCAACCACCGCCGCCACCATTGCCACCGCCGCACACGCACCTACGCACGCACCTACGCACGCACACACACGCACACAAGCTGTGCACGTGCTGCCCCCCACCCCACCCCGCCCACACACACACACACTCTCCGTGGCCGCTTTCTCCACAGGCGCCGCATCGGCTGCCGCTCTCTCGGCGCTCCCACTTCCACACTCTGCTTGCACCGCCCGCCGTACACGCACCTACACACATACACACACACACACACACACAAACACACACATACACATCTGCACACGCGCACACAAGCTGTGCATGTGCTGCCCCCCCCCACCCCCCCACACACACACACTCCCTCATGGCATGGCCGCCCTCCCCACAGGCTCCGCAGCGGCGGCTGCTCTCTCCGCGCTCTCTTCGGCGCTCCCACCGCCGCACACTGCACGCACCGCCCGCCCAGCGTCAAAAAGCAGTAGCGGCGGAGGACGAGGGGGAGGAGCAGGCGCCGCTGCCAAAAACAGCAGCGGCGGCGGAGGAGGAGGGGGAGGAGGAGGGAGCTCCGCTCCCGAAAGTAGCAGCGGCAGCGGAGGAGGAGGAGGAGGAGGCTCCGCCGGCGGTGGCGGCGGAGGAGGGGGAGGGAGCGGCGGCGGCAGCGGCACCGCCGCTCTGAGCGCCGGCAGCGGCAGCGACGAGTGGTGGCGTGTGCCGGACGCGCTCGGTCGCGTGCGCGCGTTTGCGCCGGCCGACGGGAGCTTCGTCACGTCGGTGATGCTTCCCATCGTGCTGGGGGAAGAGGACGTGCGGGGGCTGAGGGCGCTCGTCGCGGAGTTGCAGGTGGGTCCCTCTTGAGGTCCGAGTGCTGGGTTGGTTGGGGTCGCCTGCTACGCCGCAGTCGGTGATGCCTCCTATTTTGTTGGGGGAAGAGGGTTTTAGGGGGCTGGGGGCGCTCGTCGCGGAGCTGAAGGGGGGGGGCTGGGGGGGGGGGCGATCTAGGATGTTTCTGGCACACGCGAGCCTTGCCACGGCGGTGATGCGTCCGCTCGGTCACGTTGATGTTTAGTTGGAGCGTTGGTGCCAGGGGGCTGAGGGCGCTTGTCCATAGCTGCGTGCTGGGTTTGTTGGGGACGCTGAGTGCTGGGTTGGTTGGGGACGCCTGCCACGCCGCAGTTGGTGATGCCTCACATTTGGTTGGAGGAAGAGGGTTGGAGGAGGCTGAGGGCGCTTGTTGCGGAGCTGCAGTTGTGTATGTGGTGGGGGGGGGGGGGCGACCTAGGATGGAGCACCTGCTACGTGGCTTCTCAGTAACACCACACCGCCGCCGCGTGCACACGCACTGACACACACACACACACACACACACACTCTGCCACACGCACACTTCCACACGCACGCACACTGCCACGCACACGCACAGCGGCACAAACACACTGCCACACACACTCACACACGCTCACTCTGCCACACTGACTCACTCCGCCACACACACTGCCACACACACACACACACTGCAACACACACACACACACACACTGCTACACACGCACTGCCACACATACACTGCCACACGCGCACACACTGCCACACACACACTGCCTCACACTGCCACACACACTACCACACACGTACTGCCAAACACACACACACACACTGCCACACTCACACACTGCCACATACACTACCACACACGCACTTCCCACAGGCAGCCGTGCCGGGGCTGCATGGCATGGGGCCCGCAGACCCCGCGCCCGACTGCGGCGCTGGGGCTGCAAAAAGACACGAGCTGCACATGAGCCTCTCGCGCACGCTGCCAGTCGCGTTCCACCTCAAGGACTCGCTGCTGGCGGAGCTTCGAACGGCGCTCGCGCCGGTGCAGAGGTGTGTGAGGGGGGGGGGGGGGGCGTATTGGGTTTGGATGCGTGTTTGTTGGGGGGGGCACGGGGGGGGGTCTACCTGCAGGACTCGCTGCTGGCGAAGCTTCGGACGGCGCTGGCGCCGGTGCAGAGGTGTGTGAAAGTGTGAGTGGGGGGCAGTGGGGGGGGGGGGGGGGGGGGGCAGAGGGAGAAGGTGGTCGTTTCACCTCAAGGACTCGCTGCTGGCGGAGCTTCGGACGGCGCTCGGCCGGTGCAGAGGTGGGGATTGGGGAGTGGGAGGGGGCGGGGGAGTGTGTGGGGGGGGGGGACAGAGGGAGAAGGTGGTCGTTTCACATCAAGGACTCGCTGCTGGCGGAGCTTCGGACGGCGCTCGCGCCGGTGCAGAGGTGTGCGGGGAGTGGGGAGTGTGGGTTGTGGGGGGGAGTTTGTGGGGGGGGGGATTTGGGCAGAGGGGGGAGGTAGTCATTCCAACTCCAAAGAATCGCTGCTGGCGGAGTTGCAAATGGCGCTCGTGCAGGTGCAGAGGTGTGTGTGTGGGAGAGGGGAGTCGTTTGGTTTGGATGTTTGTTTGTAAGGGCGTTGGTCATGCTGACAGTCGCGTTCCACCTTAAGGACTCGCAGCTGGCGGAGCTGCGGACGGCGCTCGCGCCGGTGAAGACGTTTGTGAAAGTGTGTGTGGGGGGGAGGGGTATTTGGGCAGAAAGGGAAGGTGGTCATTCCAACTCCAAGGAATCGCTGCTGGCGGAGCTTCGGACGGCGCTCGCACCGGTTCAGAGGTGTGTTGGTGGGGGGAGGGGGGGGGTATTTGGTTTGGGTGCTTTGTTTATTTGGGGGGGGGTCACAGGGGGGGTCGTTCCACCTCCACAGGACTCGCTGCTGGCGGAGCTTCGGACGGCGCTGGCACCGGTGCAGAGGTGTGTGTTGGTGGGGGGAGGGGGGGGGTATTTGGTTTGGATGCGTGTTTATTGGGGGGGGGGGGCACGGGGGTGGTTTCACCTCAGGGACTCGCTGCTGGCGGAGCTTCGGACGGCGCTCGCGCCGGTGCAGAGGTTTGTTGGGGGAGGGGAGGGGAAGGGGGGGGGGTATTTGATTTGGATATTCCTCCCACACCTACCCACACCTCCACACCTCCCACACACACACCCTCGCATAGCTTCTCCTCTAGCTCTGCGGCACGCACGTGTCCACCAACGACGAGAACGCAAATACACGCACGCACACCCCACACATATCCACACTTTCCACACCTCCCACACACCCACCCCCTCGCATAGCTTGTCCTCCAGCTCCGCGGCACGCGCGTGTTCACCAACGACGAGCGCACGCACACGTTTGTGTCCATACCTGTTCTACACCTTCCACATCTCACACACCGCAACCGCAGCTTCTCCCTGCAGCTCCGCGGCACACGCGTGTTCACCAACGACGAGCGCACGCGCACGTTTGTGTCGGTGCCCCTCCTCGCCGGGTCCCCCGGTGCTAAAGTGGTGTTGCGAATGATTGGCCGCGTCAACACGGCGTTTCTGATGCACGGGCTGCAGGTGTACTACCAGGTGGGCGGTAGCTCGGTGGTAGGTGGGAGGAAGGTGGGAGGAAGGTGGGTGGTAGCTAGGTGGTAGCTGGGTGGTAGGTTCCAGGTGTGCGGTAGGACACAAAGAGACCTCTGAGACGGTGTGGGTCTGCGCATGCATGGTGTTGGCCGCCTCAACACAGCGTTCCTGGTGCACGGGCTGCAGGTGTACTACCAGGTGGACGGTAGCTAGGTGGTAGCTGGGTGGTAGCTGGGTGGTAGGTGCCAGGTGTGCGGTAGGAAAGAGACCTCTGAGATGGTGTGTGTCTGCACATGCATGGTGTTGGTCACGTCAACATGGCGTTCCTGATGCATGGACTGGCGGGGTGTACTACCAGGTGGGTGATAGGTGGGAGGAAGGTGGGAGGAAGGTGGATAGTAGGTGGGCGGTAGCTACCAGGTGGGCGGTACCGCACAGTGGGAGTGGTTGACCGTGCGTGCCTCAGCCACAGCAGTATATCCTGCAGCTCCCTCAGCAACCCCCTGCACCTTGCCCAAATATCCCCCCCTCCCCCCCAACCACCCCTCCCTCCCTGCTGTGTGTCTCCCCGCAGAACCCGCAGCCCCACATGTCATTCGCGTGGGTGTCGGGCGACGAGGCAGCGGCGCTGGAACAGGTGCTCGCGCGGCTACCCCTGGTCGGTGGGGAGCAGCCCCGGGGGGGTGCAGAGGGGGGCCCTCGGCAGGGGGGTGAGGAGGGACCTTGTGAGGTGGCGGAAGAGGAGGGGGCGAGCGGCGGGCGCTCGGCGCAGGGCGCGAGAGCGGGCGGGAGAGGTGGCGCGGCGGAGGAAGCGGACTCTGGCGGGAGAGGTGGAGGGGCGGGGGATGGCGAGGGACGCCGTCCTGGGGCGGGGCCGGGGGGGGGCGGGGGCGGGCGCCCGGCGGAGGGCGCGGGCGGGACAGGTGGGGAGGCGGACGGACATGGCGGAAGACGTGGGGAGGCGTCGGTAGACGGCGCTCGCGAGCAGGGGCGGGCGGGAGGGAGAGGCGAAGGGGCGAATCCCGAGGGGGGTGCTAGCGAGGGGCGCTTTGGCGCGGGGGTGCGCCAGGGGCTGCCGCTGCCGCTGCGCCAGCCGTGCATCGCGCTCGCTGCCGGCGCCGTCGTCGCGCGCATGGGCATCAAGGACCACGTGGTGTGGCCGGCCGGGTGACAGAGCTGAGAGTTGGGAATCGAGTAGTGTGCAGCGTAGCCGGCTTATGTCGCGAGTTTGTATGAGGAGCTGACTAGAGTGTGGAGAGCGGCTGTGTGGCGAGATTTTTTGGTGATTTGACTTTTGAAAACGATCCCCGTTCAGACCAACACCTGGAGCTTCTCCCCATAAGAGCAGCGGGGAGCAGCAGGACTCCCCCAGCACTGTCCATGCGTGCATGCATGGACCCGTGGGCGTGGGTGAATGTGGGAGATGAGGGAGAGGGGGGGTCTCCCATGGGGGGCCTGGTTGGAGCTGTAGGGGTGCGGGGGCTGCAGGGGGGAGGCGGTGTGTGTGTGTGTGTGTTTCAGGGTGTGTGTGTGTGTCAGGGTGTGTGTGTGATGTGTGTGTGTGTGTATGTGTGGTGAGTGTGTTAGGGGTGTGTGTGTGTGTGGGCGTTGGTGGGCGTGTGCTGTGTGTGTTTGGGGGGGGGGGGGGGGACAATCGACACACCACTGAACGGGCCGCGACGCAGGAGCCTAACAATACTTGAGGCTCGACTTCCGCAGCGTGGTGCACCTCATCGTTGGGTTTAGAACGGACAGAACGATAGCGGAGCTGGACTGGTGACAACTGCCGTGGTTGTGGCTGGCGGGCTGAGGAGAGGTAGGAGTTGGTTGGTGGAGTTGGCTGGTGCGGCTTGTGCGCGCAGTGCAGATGACACGGCGTTCAGTCAGCAGACACCCACAACTTCGGCAAACACCACGCCGGTGGTCAGTCGGTGGGAGAACAGCCTGCATGACCTGGTCTGTCAGCGAAACACACCGTCGGTGGCCCAAAATCACGACAAAAACCTAGAGGGGCGTGTGTCTTCCGCATAGTCGCACCGCGGTTCACACACGCACAAACACACCGCGCGCGCCCGGGCACACGCCCCTGCCCCTCCCCCCTACGCGACCGCCCGTCCACCCGCTCCCCCCGCCCCCGCCGCCATGAACACACCAACTGCTGCACGTTTGCATGGCAGCGCCCGCCAGCCTCGCACCCAATCGGACCGAGTCAACTGATGATGGACGTTACAGTCTGTGGACGTCATGGATCCCCCCACAGATTGCAAGGATGGATCCAAATAGTAGGCTGGCACATTGCGTGGCCTTGCGGGCTCTCTTAGTAGAGCTCCCCTAGACGTGCAGTCTATGCCTTAACTCACGCCCCTGGGTCCTCCGGGCGCGTACGCGTAAAACCTGTAAAACCAACTAGGGCCCTGCTTAGGCTGGCGTCAGCGCCTTCTCCGCCTCCTCCTCTACAGGCTTCTCCGCCCAGCGCCCGTGGTCCTTGATCAGCTGCACGAGCGCGTCGCACGCGCCCTCCATCGGGATGGCGCGCTGCACGACCTCCTTGCCCACGTACAGGTCGATCTGCGTGCACGGGGCGAGGTGTGTGAGAGTGAGTGAAAAGGGGGGGGGGGGCGGTGGGCAGGTTGCGGGAGGACCCAAGCGAGTGGATTGAGGGGGGGGTCCGCACGCAGCAGAGCTTGAGACTCCGCCTGCCTCGCACCTTCCCGGCGGCGCCGCCCACGCCCACGGTCCGCCATCTGTCCCGGCCCTAGGCGGACCCCCCCTTTGTCACACACCCTACTCCCCTACCAAGCTTAGTACGCAGGAGAGCCTCACACACCTTCCCAGGCGCGCCGCCCACATAGCCAAAGTCGGCGTCCGCCATCTCTCCCGGCCCGTTGACGATGCAGCCCATGACGGCGATCGCGACGCCGGGCAGGTGGCCCGTCTTGGTTCGGATCTGCTCAGTCACTTCCTGCAGGTTGAAGAGTGTGCGGCCGCACGACGGGCACGACACGTACTCGGTCTTCGTGTTGCGCATGCGCGAGCCCTGGGGGGAGACGTGGGACGTGTGTGTGTGTGTGAGGGCGCGTGTGGGGCTGAGTGTGTGTCAGGCTGAGTGTGCGTGCAGCAGATCAGGTAAGGTCCGCACTACCTGCCCCCCCCCCTGCAGCGTGGGCTGCAGGGCCCACGCACCTGCAGCAGTCCAAACGACGTCGTGCGCAGGAAATCGAGGTCCTCTGCCGGGGCCTCGATCAGCGCTCCGTCTCCGAGGCCGTCGACGAGCAGGCCGCCGAGCCACGAGCCGGTCTGTGTGGAGGGAGGGTGGGTGGGTGCGGCGCGTGTCAGGGGTGGCCATCGACCAGCGCGTTTTCGAAGAGCAGGCCGCCGAGCCACGAGCCAGTCTGTGTGGTTGGGTGCTGTGGGGTGCGTGGTTGGGTGGGGCGTGTGCGTCAAGGGTGGGCTTTGATCAGCCGGTGTGTGGTTAGGGGGTAGCTTGGGTGGGCGGGTGGGGAGTGTGCATCTGGGGCGGGCCTCGATCAGCGCGCTGTCGAAGAGGTCGTCGACAGCAACAGGCCGCCAAGCCACGCGCCGGTATGTAAACAAAATGACGGATGTGTGCATGTCAGTGTGTGTGTGTGTGTGTCGACGCGCTCAGCAACACACAACGTAGCCTTTACCGTGCCAGGAGGGACACCCCCTGGGCGACAGGCGGGGACATTACCATCACTTGGGCAACACCCTGCTCTGTCCCCCTTGTTCCTTTCGCCTTCATCGTCATACATGTCGACGTGCAGCGGCACGTCGTGTAGTTCATGCCTCACCACGCAGCTTCCATGCAGCTTCCATGTAGCTTCCTTGCAGCCACCACGCAGCTACCATGCAGCCCACCCACCTTGATCACGATCTCGTCGCGCACGGCCGACTCTGCAAGCTGAATGTGGTGGATCACAGGCGTGGCGATGCCCGCAACAACAACTGACCTTGGCTCTCAACTACCCAACAACTCCCCAGCACCTGACCAACAACTGACCAGTGCCTGACCAACGACTGACGAGCAACTGACCTTGACCAACAACTACCCAACAACTCCCCAGCACCTAGACAGCACCTGACAAAGAACCGAACTCGACTACCAACTACCAACGACCGAGCAGCAACTGAGCAACAACTGACTCACAACTACCCAGCAACTACCCAACAACTGACCTTGATCACGATCTCGTCGCGCACGGCCGACTCTGCAAACTGGATGTGGTGGATGACAGGCGTGGTGATGCCCGCGGCCTTGATGATCTCAAACACGCGGCGAGACGCGTGGATGCGCGACACAGAGGTCGTGTTGAGAAGTGCGACGACGGGCTGCGCGTGTGTGAAAGAGTGTGTGTGCGTGTGTTGGGTGTGTGTGGATGCGCGTCACAAGAGGTCGTGTTGAGAAGCACGACAACGGGCTGCGTTTGCGTGTGTGTGTTTGAGAGAGTGTGTGCGTGCGTGTGTGTCTGTGTGAATGCGCAGCGGAGGGCGGTGTGTGTGTGTAGCGCTGTTGGTGCGCGCTGTGGGTGAAAGAGTGTTGAGTGCCGACACACACGCGTCCCCTGTTGCGTTCAAGCATGCATGCATGCCCACATGCGTACATGGGTCCAACATGGAAGCATGCATGCATGCACGCACGACCCAGACTCGGACCTAGTTTCAGACCTTGTCTCAGGCCGTCCCCTGTTGCGTGCATGCATTTGCACCGCCCACATGCCTGCACCTGTTGGGACCTAGTCTAAAAGCTAGCTTCAGACCGCCCCCTGTTTTGCATGCACGCACACATGCACCACCCACCTGCACCGCCCACCTGCCCGTTTGCCCCAGTTTTAGTCTGTCCAATGCTGCATGCATGCCGCGCATGCATGCATACCGCCCGTGCATGCATGCATACCGCCCACGCGCGCATGCATACCGCGCACCTTGAGCGTCGCGAGCGCCTTGATCTCGTCGACCGACTCGGTCCCATCGATCGACACCGCCATGCGCACAGACCCCTCGGGCATCGTGGCCTTGCCGGCCGCGGCGTCCTAGGGGGGAGGGGGGGGGGGCAGGCGTCAAAAATGGAGAAAGTACATAGTATGGGCCCCTCGGGCATTGTGGCCTTGCCGGCCGCAGCATCCTATGGGGGGAGGGGGGGGAGCAGGCATCAAAAATGGAGAAAGTACATGATATTGGCCCCTCGGGCATCGTGGCCTCGCTGGCCGCGGCGTCCTATGAGGGGAGGGGGGAGGGGGGCAGGCGTCACGAATTATGAAAAAATGAGAAAGTACACGGTATGGGCCCCTCGGGCATCCTGGTGGCCTTGCCGGCAGCGGCGTCCTATGGGGGGAGGGGGGAGGGGAGTGGAGCGAGGGTCGCAATTGAAGTGAGAAACCCGCCCAACCGGTATGATCACTCGAGGGTTCATGGCAAGGGCTAGTTAGGGCCCTTCGGGGCTGAACGGAAACCCTGGTCCCCTATGGTAAAAACTCCAAAATAATCACAAAAACTATAAAAACTATTAAAACCCTAAACCAGAAAAACCCTAAACCCCAAACCGAAAACCCTAAACCCCAAATCGAAAACCCTAACCCGTGCGCACCTTGGGCGGGAAGAGGGCGACTGCGCCGGCGAGGGGGTCCTTGGAGTAGGTAACTCAAAACCTTTTTAGGGGCTAAAGCCGTTTCAGGATCGTCGGGTTTTAAGGCTAGGGCTCGACACAAGCCAACCCTAGCTAACGCTAGCCAACCCTAGCTTACCCCTAGCCAACCCAGCTAAACCTGAGCCCCATGCGCACCATGAGCGAGAAGCGGGCGAACCGCGCCGGTGAGGGGGGGGTCCTTGGACCTACTTAGGGGTTTGTAGACCCCTACAAGGCCTTTCAGGGGATCAGGCTTCAAGGGCTGAATCCAAAACAACGAGCTGTGTGTCCCGTGCGCACCTTAAGCGAGAAGCAGGCGAACCGCGCCGGCGAGGGAGGTCCTTGGACCTACTTAGAGGTTTGTAGACCCATGCAAGGCCTTTCAGGGGATCAGGCTTCAAGGGCCGAACCCAAAAAAACGAGCCGCGTGTGTCCCGTGCGCACCTTGAGCGAGAAGAGGGCGGCCGCGCCGGCGAAGGGGGTCCTTGGACCTAATCACTTAAGCCTACTAGGGCTTAGGGCCCTTTTTGGCTAGCTGAACCCTCGCCACCCAGCTAAACCCTAGCCACCCCAGCTTAACTCTAGTCCCGTACGCACCTTGAGGAAGAAGCGGGCGACCGCGCCGGCGAGGGGGTCCTTGGACCTATTTAGGGTTTGGTAGACCCATTCAAGGCCTTTCGGGATCAGGCTTTTAGAAACCCTTAGCCACCCCAGCTAAACCCTAGTCCCGCCCCGCACCTTGAGCGAGAAGAGGGCGACCGCACCAGCGAGGGGGTCCTTGGCGAGGGCCTCGGCCGGCACCATCAAGTGCACGGTCACCTCCTGCGGTGTGTGCGTGTGTGTGGTGGTCGATTTTACAGTCTTGTTGGTTTGAGGGGTGAATAGGCAAAAGAACCAGGGTCCAATCACTCAAACACCCATACAATGCCAGCACTAACTGTGTGTGTGCATGTGTGTGTGTTTCTCTCCTGTGCGGGCGGGGGCGGGGTGGTGTGAGGACGTGCGTGTGTGGATGAGTGATTGCAGGGGCTGGAGGGTGGGCACAGGCGGGGCGTCGGTGTGAGGAGGGGTGTGTGGATGTGTGACGGCAGGGGGCCGAGTGGCGGGGGGGTGGGGCAGGTCGGCACAATCAAGTGCGCGGTCACCTCCTGCAAGGTTTGTGTGTGTGTGTGCGTGTGTGTTTCTCTTTGTCTCCCTCGTTTTTTTTGCTGAAGCACAAGACGTGCGACAGCAACAAGGTTCCAGCGAGGCCCGCACCAGGGCGCCTGTCAATAGCGAGTGGGGCCACTGATCGCTACGAGGACACACACACACTTTCAGCTCACACACACACACACATTCAGCTGACACACGCACACGCTGCAGCAGACACTCGTACACACACGCTTTCTGCTGACACATACACACACACTCACGCACTTTCAGCTCTCACACACACACATTCAGCTGACACACACACACGCTGCAGCAGACACTCGTACACACACGCTTTCCGCTGACACATACACACACACTCACTCACACACTTTCAGCTCACACACACACACGCACACACACACACACGCTGCAGCAAACACTCGCACACGCACCTGCAGGCGGCGCAGTGCGCGGCGCCCAGCCTCGTCTGAGCTCAGCGGGATCTCGCGCATGAGAATGGAGTCGGATGTTGCGATGTCCTGTGAGGGTTAAGGATTCAGGGTTTTAGGGTTTGTGTACACACACACACACACACTGACGAGTCAGGGTTTTAGGGTTTGTGTACACACACACACACACACCGACGACGACACGTGTGGTGGTCGATGTTGCAGTCGGGAGATCGCCTTTGAATGGCACATGACCCACGTGCTATCTGAGGCAGCGATCAAGGCGGTCAACGGGGGGTGATGACATTTTTTTTGGAAAGAGAATCACTAGCCACCGCCCACAAGGCAAGGCCTCCCAACGCTTTCCGGGGCACCACCGTGCTGCCTCCCACCAGTGATTTCCTTCTCGTGATTTTTAATTAGTTCTTCCACAGCCGGATTTTACTTTGACCGCGTTGACCGTTGACCTCCCGTTGGCCGTTTGTCCCCATACACAGGTAATTTGAAAGCTGTTGACGAGCTCTGTCTGGAGGGCTTGTAAGACAAACAATCCGCTGGATAGGTCAAGCTGTGTTCATGGTCAAAGTATAGCCGGAATACAGCCAAGTGGCTGTGTAGAGTCGAAAAGGAATCACTGCCTCCCACTCTGCACGCTGCCCCCTTTGGCAGTCTAGTGACAGCCTATAGACTGACAAACAACTGCCTAAACAACTGCCAAACGACTGCCACACATACCAGGCCAGAGCCCACACCTTGAACGGCACGCCTAACCGCGAGCTTGCAGCCCAACTGCCAGGTACATCAGAGGCCAGTTCCTGACCCTTCAACGGCATGGCGACCGCGAGCTTGGCGCCTAGATACTTGTTGAGACCGCAAGATACTTGTTCAGAACGTGAGATTGACTCCAGATAATTGCTTAGTAGGGTTAAGGGCTTGGTAGGGTACGACCGACCAGACCATCCAGGACGCACCCAACATCCTAAACCTAAAAAAACTGAGTCGATGCCGCCCACCTCGCCCGCGTCACGCCCATTGGCAGCCTCACCCCCGCAAATGTGCACGCGCACGCACACGCGCACGCGCACACATCAAGGCGTAGAGGAACAGAGACAGGCGTAGCAAGACAGAGAGACACATGGACAGAGAGAGACAAGCTGACAGACTCGGCGCCCACCCTCGCACATGCACACACACACAGGCATAGAGAAACAGAGACAGGCGTAGCGAGACAGAGAGACACATCGACAGAGAGAGACAGGCCGACAGACAAGGCGCCCACCTTGAACGGCATGCCGACCGCGAGCTTGGCGCCCAGCTTCTTGTACATAAACTCAGCCTGCGCATGGAGTTGGTTGGACGGGTTACGGCCACTCTTGCACACCATGCGAGTAGTACAATTCAAGACCCAGACAGATGCTTGGCGCCAGTCCCTAATTCCCAGAGCCCCGTGTACACAAAACGCAGCCCGCGCTGTGGAGTGGGGCACGCGTGCGCACGGAGGTCCGTGGGTGAAGCGAGGGTGCAGCTAGCGTTTCGCAGCCCGGCAACCGGTCGTGTTCCGGCAGTTACTGAGACGGTAACTGGGCCGGATGGCATCCGTCCCAACCGCCGAGACCCCACACCAGCAACCTACACGAGAGCATCCCCGATGTGTGCATTCTTCCGGCCTCAATAGATAGTACCCACAGCGCCTGACCCCGACGCGCCTGCGACAGCTCCTTCATCGTGACCGCGGAGAACACAGTCCCGTCGCGGTGGAGCAGACCGCGGTAGTCAAACGCACCGTCGGTCTCAAGCTGTAAGAATCACGTGGGGGCGCGTGGGTGGTTGGCAAGTGCGTCGGGCCGGCAGCAGAGGGGCAGAGTTGGGTGCAGGAGGGAGAGTGGGGCACGGACAGTGGGTGTGTGGCAGTGGGGGTGTGGTGGGAGCAGGCCGCGGCAGTCAAACGCACAGTCGCTCGAGACCTGCACAGTGGCAGAGGAAGGGCAATGTCACGCAATGCCAGTGAGATGTGTGCGTGGTGGGAGCAGGCCGCGGTGGTCAAATGCACCGCCGGTCTCCAGCTGCGCAGCAGAGCGGGTGCAGAGGGAGAGGGAGCGTGGGACGCAGCCAGTGCAGGTGGTTGGAGCGTGCCGGGGGTCCTGTCGCAGTGGGGCAGACCGCGGTGGTCAAATGCACCATCGCTCGCGCCCTGTAAGCATCACGCGGGGGCGCGTGGGTGTTGTGCGGCTAGTGTGTCGGGCAGGCAGCAGAGTGCGGGAGGGGCAGAGTGTGGGAGGGGCAGAGTGTGGGAAGGGCAGAGTGTGGGAGGGGCAGAGCTGGGTGCAGAGGGAGGGTGAGGCACAGGCAGTGGGGGAGTGGCAGGGCGGCTGTGGTGGGAGCAGGCCGCGGCAGTCAAACGCACCGTCAGTCACGATATGTAAGAATCACGTGGGGGTCGTGGGTGGTTGGCAAGTGCGTCGGGCCGGCAGCAGAGTGCGGGAGGGGCAGAGTTGGGTGTAGAGGAAGAGTGGGACCACACTAGTCTGGTTGGTTGGTGGGAGCGTGCCGGGGGTCCTGTCGCAGTGGAACAGACCGCGGTGGTCAAATGCACCGCCGCTCGCGCCCTGTAAGCATCACGCCGGGGGGCGCGTGGGTGTTGTGCGGCTAGTGTGTCGGGCAGGCAGCAGAGTGTGGGAGGGGCAGAGTGTGGGAGGGGCAGAGTGTGCGAGGGGCAGAGCATGGTGCAGGAGGGAGAGAGGGGCACAGGCAGTGGGGGTGTGGCAGGACGCGTGTGGTGGGAGCAGGCCGCGGCAGTCCAACGCACTGTCGATGATGACCTGCAGAGTTCAGAGTAAAGGCGCGTACCGAGCTCCGGGCGAGCGTGTCGGGCGTAGGCGCACCCATCCGACGGACAGGCTGATGGGCAGGAACACACAAACAGACAGACACACACACACACCTGCACCGGCAGGTCCCCGACGCGGCGCGAGAACGAGTGCGTGTCGCGCAGCTTCTCCTCAAACGCGGGCACGCCCCACGCCTCGGACGTCGCGGCCGTCCCGAGGTTGGCCAGGCGGCGGCAGGGGTCAATCTCAAACTCGGGGTCCTGCGTCAGAAAACAGTTGGTTGCTGAGAATGTGGATATTACTGCTATAAATGCGAATACACCGACTTTGAGTAACATGAAGACAAATTTGCTCAGTTCCTCGAATTCCCCAGACACCGAAGCCATCGATACCAAACTAGACCCCGCTACAACGGAGACGGACAATTCGACCCACCTCGGTCAGCGAGACACGGATCGTGTCGCCGAGCCCGTCCATGAGCAGCGCGCCGATGCCAATCGCAGACTTCATGCGGCCGTCCTCGCCCTGCTCGGTGGGCGTGTGCGCGCGCGTGTGAGTGTGCATGTGTGTGCATGTGCATGTGTGTGTGTGTGCATGTGTGTGTGTGTTCTTGGTCTCCCCCCAGTCGCGCTGCCCCGAGGTCCTGGCGATCCAGATGTGTTGAGTGTGTGTGCGTGTGTGTGGGGTGAGGGCCGGTGTGGTACTAGTATCACTAGAAGTGGAAGATGTGGAAAGCCGTCCAGCTCGTCCTCCTGCCAGCTGAAGGGTGGGGGTTGGGGCGGGTACTAGCAGGACGTGTCTCTGCTGACCTGTCTCTGCCAGGTGGCGGGTTGGTGGGGATGGTGAGGTGTGCGTGTGTGTGTGTGGGGTATCCCCTGATGCTAAAAGGGCTCACAGGGTTTCTGTTGAAACCCGATGTTGTCCTGTCACTGTTGCTGGTCTCCCCAGTGCACCACCGGTCACTGCTAAGGATCTTGGGGAAAAGATGGCGCACCCCGGGCCCCGCGTCCACTTCCTCAACGTCACCCCGGCGGAGGCACTTGTTTTTGCGAACAGCGTGAAGATGCGAAAAGCGTGTTCACGTAACTTCACACTGTTCTGGTCGAAATCCGCACAGTCCCACCCCGCAGCGTCCGCCCGAACCGGCAAATCCCACCCCGCAAATGCACGTTTGCAGGGTGCGGGATGGCTTACGGAAACACTGGCCGTAGTGCTGCTCTGTCGGCTGTCGCACCTCGCCAGCCTCGGTCACGCCCAGGTGGATCGGGTAGTCCCACCCGCGCTTGTACATCTCCTCTGCGAGCAGGCGGTATGCCGAGACCATGACGAGCGGGTTGGACGCCTGCGGTGTTGCGTTTGTGGCGTGCGTGCGTATGTGTTTGTGAGAACGAGGGTTGCTTTTAGGGTTTAGGGTTTGGGATTTGTTTGCCTGTACATCTCCGCAGGCGGTACGCCGAGACCATGACGAGCGGGTTGGACGCCTGCGTGTTTGCGGGTTCGGGCATGCGTTTTGAGGGAGTGTCGAGCCGTGCGCGAGCTTGGAGACGTGGCACGTCTTCCCTACCACATTCCCTCAGGCGGCGCATTTACTTGTGCGGATCAGGCGGCGCCTCAGGCGCGCGCCAACCGCCTGAGGCGCACCCCTGATCGCCGCAGACACCATCCTTGGGCGTCATCCCGACCGCCTCGGGCGCCACCCTGAGCGCCTCAGGCGCCCACCACCGCCTGAGGCGCACCCCTGACCGCCTCAGGCGTACGACCGCATTCACTTGCGCGGGGCAGACGATGAGGCTGTTGTAGGGCTTGCTGCCCCATAAACCATGCCCGGGTGGGAGAGCACAATAACAAGGCTGCGGCTGCACCACGCCAACCGTCACGAGCTATGCAACGACAGGCATACAACAGTCTCGCACCGTTACCTAGCTCCTCTTCTCACCTTCGCCCTTTTCTTCCTTTGCAACAACCTTTGTGGTCGCCTCTGGGACACGCCGCCGCCGATCACGTAGCTGCCTACCCAGCTTCTGACCAGCTTCTACCCAGCTGCCTCATGGCTTCCACCCACCCACTTTCATGCTGAACAGGAAGTTGTGGTAGTCGTGCTTGCGGCAGATCTCGGCAAACTCAAACGCTGACTCGACCATGCCGCGCGGGGTGTCGCCGTAGTACGACAGGATGCGGGCGGAGAGCGACCCGTGGTTGGTGCCAATGCGCATGGCGCGGCTGCGGGGCGCGTGTGTATGCGAGTTGGTGTGAGAGAGTGTGTGTGAGAGGGAGAGGCCGTGCGTGTGTGTGTATGCATGTGTGGTGCAACCGGATGCGGGTGGGGAGCGATCCGTGGTTGGTGCCAATGCGCATGGCGCAGCTGCGGGGTGCGTGTATGTGCGAGTGTGTGCGAGTGTGTGTGTGTGCATGTGTGGTGCGACAGGATGCGGGCGGAGAGCGAGCCGTGGTTGGTGCCAATACGCATGGCGCGGCTGCGGGGTGCGTGTGTGTGCGAGTTGGTGTGAGCGAGTGTGTGTGTGTGTGCATGTGTGGTGCGGCAGGATGCGAGCCGTGGTTTGTGCCGATGCGCATGGCACGGCTGCGAGGTGTGTGTGAGCGTGTGAGGGCGTGTGCGTTTGGGACAGATTATGTGTGTGTGTGCGTGTGTGTGTGTGCATTGTGTGCACGCGCGCATGGACCGTCCATGCGCGTATGTGTGCATCTGACGAGCGGCGTGAACACCTCCTCGGTGTGCGCGTGTGCACGCGTGCATGGACCAGGCATGCAACATGTGCGGGCGTGCGTGCATGTGTGTGCGTGTGTGCACACCCACCCCAGCTCCTTGAACTTGAGCACGAGCGGCTTCAACGCCTCGGTGTGCGTGTGCACGCGTGCACACCAGGCATGTATTATGTGCGTGTATGCGTGCATGCGTGTGTGTGCGTGTGTGCACACCCACCCCAGCTCCTTGCACTTGAGCACGAGCGGCGTGAACACCTCCTCGATGTACGCCTTCTCCTCCTCAAACTGCTTGGGGTCGTCGTAGTTGATGACCTCAAACGTCTTGCGGCCGTCGGCATAGTTGCCGGGGTTGATGCGGATCTGCGTTGAGGTTCGCGGTGGTGGGGAGTTGGTGGGGCGTTGGTGTGTGCACACACGGCGTGTGGTGGCGAGTCCCTCCCACACACGCACATGTGCCATGCTGCCCGCTCGCATGCCCACCCACCTTCTCAAAGCACTCGGCCACCATCATGGCGATGTAAGGCTGGAAGTGGATGTCGGCGACCAGCGGGGTGTCGTACCTAATTGGGGAAGGCGATGACGTGGTGACCAAGCTGCTGTGTTAGCCGCAGGTTGGTGTGCGCGTCGTGCGTGTGTGCGTGCGTGCCGGTGTGTGTGTGTGCCATACATACGCGCGTCCGCCCCATATGCCCAGGAGAATGCACGCATGCGGGCAGCGCAGCAGGCAAATGTGCCACACGTATGCGTGCAGCCCCAGCGCGTGCATGCACCTACTGCTGCACGCGCGTACCGTGTGAGCCTCGGCACACACACGCCTCATGCGCGCGACACCCCGCCATGCACTGCCATGCACCACCCAACTCACCCGTCCTCGAACAGGCGCGCACGGATCTGGGCGCACGCATCGGCCTCCTTCTTGCCCTGGACCGTGATGCGCACCATGTCCGCGCCCGCGTCGGCGCACAGCTTGACCTGCGCGCGACCAGGTGAAGGACATAGCACAGGGACGCATGGGCAGCACGCCAGGCCGTGCCGACGCGCTGGAGGGTCGCCTACTAGTGCCTCACAGCGTTTGGCTGTGCATGCGGGGTGCATGAGGGCCTTACCTGGGCGACAGTCGCCTCCACGTCGCGCGTGTCGGTGGTCGTCATAGTCTGCAGCGCAATGGGGTGCTCGCTGCCCACCTTGACCTTGCCAATCTGCGAGAGGGGACCATGCGCATGGTGGGATGGCGCGCGAGAGGCGCACGCACCCTGGAGGGTGATCACAACTGCAGTTTAAGGCATCCCCATGCATGCAGGGGCATCCTCTATTAACAGGCGCCTCACGTGGATGGTGCGCGTGGGGCGGCGCTTGGACTGGCTGTAGGACTCGCAGTACTTGAAGGGAGGGAGCTCCGCGGGCGACGCGGTCGCCTTTACCTGCGAAACATGCAGTGCAGGCACATCAGTGGTCACGTTGCGCCTGCAGCAATCGAAGCCTCCCTTCGCGTATGAGGAGGTCCCTGCATGCGTGCTGAGGCACGATTACGCACCCGCAGCACCATGCGGCCTGGGGCAGACGCCCGCACGCCACTCCGCATTGAGGCCTGCATCCTGGTCTGCATGCTGTCTCTCGCTGCGTACAAGAGCCGCCCTGAAGGCTACTAGCACAAAGCGAGCAGGCACGACGAGGCTAAAGTACAGAGGGAGCGGCTATCGATTGTTAGAGAAGAAAAGTACGAAAAGTGCCACTCCACACCGTGCAAATCCGCTCTCTCGTGCCGCACCACTACCCGCGCCGCTCCCATCAGGCGTGCATAATCACCACGATGCTCTCATCGTAGGCTCCGTGATCAACAGAGGAGCAGCGTAACTCCTTCACCTTCCAGCGGAGCAGCAGCAGCTTTTTGTGTTTCTGAACAGCAGCAGCAGCAAAGGAATGCCTCACTCAACGCTGACTGACGTGGTGGAGGTGCCGGTGCACCTCCTGGACCAGGTGTGTCGCAACAGCAGGGCTTGATCGACGCAGCGCAATAGCTGCATGCATGCGTTGCCACTGTGTTTACTTGCGCGTGCCATGTGCAGTGTGGTACATGCGCAGCCATCCATGGGGTGGGGTCAAGCAGCTAGCTGGTACGTGCCGGTCGCAGGGACAGTTCCCAAGGATGGTTGTCACACGCCATACTGCGTTTTGCATACACGACATTAAATGCCATGCACGGCAGTAGTTGTGCGTTTCGTGTGCATCGCATGCCGATCCTGGCGATTCTGGCGATTCCTAGGTACTTTCCCCAGCGCCAGCCCTTTCCATATACGCGCCTCTGAGCACGCAGCAGCGTTGGGCGCCGTGGTGTACAGAGAGAGGGCGAGGCGAGGTGGTGTGTAGAGGGGGGGGGGGTGCATGGCGCGTTGCGCGTGCATGGCATGGGGGGCGCAGGCGCATGGCAGCCGCTGGGTGCATGGGCCCCCCTCAGGCCTGGGGCCCCCGCCCTGAGGGCCTCGAGGGCCCTGGGGGCCTCAGCTCTATAACCCATTATGGTGCTGGGCGTGTTGCTGGGGGCCTGGGGGATGAGGGCTGGGCGCGTGCGCGCCCGCAGAACTGCCCAGAGCAAGCCCGCAGTGTCTGAATTCTAGTCGAAGACGCTCATTTGCCATGTGTATTGCATGCACCTCAGCCCAGTGCATCAAAGCCCCCGAATGATTTGCCCCATTGGTACGCACACGCTTTTCATGTTTGTTTGCGCATGGCCCATCCCTCTGATCGTGTGCAGGTCTGTCACAGCTCGGCGTCACGTTGTTGGGAGAAACCACCTTTTGACGCACTGCATGATCCCTCCCCTGCGTGGTGCCTCAGATTCATGCGCGTCTGTCAGAGCGTCGCATCGTCATCGAGAAGGAGGTGCTGAAGTATGGCGAGGCGCCAGCGGGGATCAAGGAGGTGTTTGAGCTGTGCCGCGGCTTTGAGCGCGCCTTTGTGGAGTTCGTGAACGTGGGTGGTGCAGCGGGGGGTCGGCGGCGCAGCAGCTCTGAGTGCGTTGGGAGCATCGCGCATGGTGTCCATGCGCCATGCCATGCGCCCAAGCCGTGCGCCCATGCAAACGCGCCAGCGCGCGCCCCACGCACACGACCCCGTTGCGCACATGCCACATGACGGGCACGCACGCACGCACGCACGGCGTTTGCCCTGTGCCCGGCCGCACGCACGCACACGAGATGCAAGGTCGACCCCAAACCCCGACCCCTGAACGCGCGCGATGATGGCACATGACGGGCACGCACGCACGCAAGCACGCATGCATGGCGTGTGCCCTGTGCCCGGCCGCACGCACACACACGAGATGCAAGGTTGACCCTGAACCCCGACCTCTGAACGCGCACGATGATGCCACATGGCGGGCATGCACGCACGCACGCATGGCGTGTGCCCTGTGCCCGGCCCCACGAGATGCAAGGTTAACCCTGAACCTCAACCCCTGAACGCGCACGCGCAGGAGTCGCCCGTTGCCGGCAAGGTCAAGGAGGCGTTCCTGGGAGAGAAGGGCCTCGCGGGCGCCGTGCGCAAGGCTCCGCTGGAGAAGGTGTTTGAGCTGGCAAACGTCAAGGCGGTGAGTGGACCGACCACATTCCCAATGCCTAAGGCGGCGCATGGACGCTGGAGGGGGTAGGAGGGGGTTGCTGGAGGGGGATGCTGGAGGGGGGCAGGATGGCAAAGCGATCGAACTGAGAGATGGGCGACAACCCCAGCTGCTAGCTAGCTCCCAGGATGGATGGACACGATGGACACACGGTACACCCTTTATCTATACAAGTTCAGTGCCCAAGGGCCTCCGGCCCTTGTTAAAACCCTGAGTAAGTTGTAGCCGAGACCCAAGACCCAGACCCAAGACCCAGACCCCAGACCCCGCCCCCGCGTACGTTCGTCGATCAGGGATTGCGCGCCTGTGCCAGAGGAGACGCCTTAGAGACCGCCTCAGGCGAACCCCGACCGCCTCAGGCGCCACCCCCGACTGCCTTAGGCGCCCACCTCCGCCGCTTAAGGCGCCCACCACCTTAGGCGCACGCGCGACCGCCCCAGGCGTTTCGACCGCCTTCACTTGCGCGCCTCAGGAGTTGGGATTGTGGCAGGGCCTCAGGCTCCGCCTTGACTTAGGTGCCTATGGCGGGCTTCAGATCTCGAGGGCCGACACACGACATGCACACACATAGAGGTTCACACGCGCACCGTGTGGGGTAAATGGGGGTGTGCGGTGTGCGTGGGTCCTGACAGCGCACGCGCCTGCAGGGGCATGTGAGGCAAGGTGGCCCGCATGCACAGACACTCACACACACACGCACACACACACACGTGCACACACACACACACAGGTGTGCCGCTACGCGGACGGCTACCAGCCTCATCTTGTGTCACCAGAGGCGGGCGTGAGTGCGCTCGGCATGGAGGCGCTCGACCTGGTTGCGGCACCCGTCAAGGCGTGCGTGCAGGTGTGGGGGGTCGTGTGCGTGTGTGTGTGTGTGTGTGTGTGCACGCGCGTGCGTGTGCGTGTGGGGGCGCGGGGGAGGGGGGACTTTTGAGGCGCGCGACCTGGTGGCCGCCCCCGTCAAGGCGTGCGTGCAGGTGTGGGGGAACGTGAGCGTGTGGAGTCGTGTCCACGGTCCGTCGGACGTCCATGTCGGCGTGTTCAGACGCGTGTCGCGCGCGCGCCCGCAGGCGAAACCACCTAACCAAGGCATCCACCCACCGCTCAGACTGTGTACCTGAGCACTGCGTACCTGAGCACTCGGGCTGTGTACCTGAGCACTATGTGCCCAAGCACTACGCGCTGCCGCCCAACGCCGCACACGAGAAAGCAGGCCACTACACCCCCACCCACCCCCTCACCCTCTAAACACAAAACGACCCACCCACCCACCCGCCCTAGGCTGTGTACACGCTGCTGCCCAACGCCGCACGCGAGAAGGCGGACCGCTCCTCCCCCCCCCCCTACCCACACCCACCCACCATCTAAAAACAAAAACAACCCACCCACCAATCCATCTGGCCCTAGGCAGTGCACGCGCTGCTGCTCAACGCCGCGCGCGAGGCGAGCGAGAAGGCTGGCCACTACACCGAGGCCGCGCTCGTGGGCGCGCTCCCGATGCACGTGCCAGACTTCAAGACGGTCGTGATGCCGGCCGTCGTGGCTGCGATCGACGAGTGGAGCAAGGAAGCCGAGAAGAGTGAGTGGAAGAGTGATGTGGAAGAGTGATGTGGAAGAGTGAGTGGAAGAGTGAGTGGAAGAGTGATTTGTGTGTTGCTTAGAACAGTGGGAGTGACGCATGCGTTCAAAACCACGCGGGTGACCTTCGTCGCCATAGGGCGTTCGTGGTATCAATCTTCGAGTGGGGTAAAGACGCGGAGAAGAGTGGACGGGTGTAAGAGAGGCAGGATGAGTGAAAAGAATACGCTTGCCAAAAGCTTAGCTGCTTCTTATAGGGGAGAGAGTGTGGTGCCGGCCGTCGTGGCTGCGATCAAGGAGTGGAGCAAGGACGCGGAAAAGAGTGAGTGGATGGGTGTAAGAGTGGCAGGATGAGTGATATGGGAGAGAGTGCTCGTCGACATGGAGCGCATATACAACACGGCGGGCTTCGTCCCTTCCCTCTTGCGTTGGCTAAAATATCAACCAAAGCAACTGCCCCTCTGTAACCAACTGCTTTGTAACTGCCTTGTAACTGCTGCCTTGTAACCGCAGTGGCGACCATGCTCGTCGACATGGAGCGCTCGTACATCACGGCCGGCGTCGTTGCTTCCCGTGGCTTACAACACTCGAACTGAATCATTTTTGCATTTTACGTCGTTCATTCTCTTGCATTAGCTTGCGCTGGCTTGCGCTGGCTTGCATTGGCTGCTCCAAGTTGGGCCCATTTTGGGCCATTATGAACGCGCGTTCACCCCACAATTCCACAGTGGCGACCATGCTCGTTGACATGGAGCGCTCGTACATCACGGCCGGCGCCGTCGCTTCCTGTGGCTTACAACACTCGAACTGAATCATTTTTGCATTTTACGTCGTTCGTTCTCTTGCATTAGCTTGCGCTGGCTTGCGCTGGCTTGCATTGGCTGCTCCCAAGTTGGGCCCATTTCGGGCCATTATGAACGCGCGTTCACCCCACAATTCCACAGTGGCGACCATGCTCGTCGACATGGAGCGCTCGTACATCACGGCAGGCGTCGTCGCTTCCTGTGGCTAGCAACACTCGAACTGAATCATTTTTGCATTTTACGTCGTTCATTCTCTTGCATTAGCTTGCGCTGGCTTGCATTGGCTGCTCCCAAGTTGGGCCCATTTTGGGCCATTATGAACGCGCGTTCACCCCACAATTCCACAGTGGCGACCATGCTCGTCGACATGGAGCGCTCGTACATCACGGCGGGCTTCTTCCGTGCGACGATGTACAACCGCTACGAGAAGCTGCGCATGCAGCAGGACATGCAGCAGCAGATGGCGAGCCAGCAGGGGGACGGGGGGCAGGCAAGGGTGCGTGTGGTCGATTTTACAGTCTTGTTGGACGCCTTTAATGGCGTGTGTGTGTGTGTGCGCACGCGCGTGTGCGTGTGTGTGTGCGTGTGTGCGTGTGTGTGTGGGTGGGTGGTACAAGGGTGGAAAGCGTCCGTGGTGGTGCATGCATCAAGAGCATGCAGCAGCAGATGTCGAGCCAGCAGGGGGGTGGGGGGCAGCCTAGGGTGCGCGCGTGTGTGTGTGCGTGTGTATGTGTGTGTGTGTGTGTTTGGGGGGGGGTACAAGGGTGGAAAACGTCCGTGGTGGCGCATGCATCAAGGACATGCAGCAGCAGATGTCCAGCCAGCAGGGGGGCGAGGGGCAGCCAAAGGTGCATTTGTGGGTGCGTGGGTGTGCGTGCGTGTGTGTGTGTGTGTGTGTGCAAGATTACAAAACATGTCGTGGTTGGTGTTTGGTGGCGGAGGGGGGGGGGCATGCAGTGAGGCCATGCAGCAGCAGATGTCGAGCCAGCAGGGGGGGCGGGAGGAGCCAAGAGTGCATGTGTGGATGCGTGCGTGCGCGCGTGGGTGCGCGTGGGTGCATGTGTGTTGCCCCCCACCCCCACCCCACCCCACCCACACAATAACAACAACACATACACGCACAGGGCATGGCCGCCAAGGCCAAGAGCTACTTCCCAGCATTCGGTGCAGCCAAGGAGCCGAGCCGGCGCAGGGCGCTGGCGGCGCGATGCCGCACCACACACCACACACACACATGCACCACACACATACACGCACAGGGTATGGCCGCCAAGGCCAAGAGCTACCTCTCGTATTCAGTGCCAGCCAAGGAGCACGCACGCTCACGCCCCCCTCCCACACACAGCAAAACACGCACGCTCGCGTGCCTCCCCCCCTCCTTCTCACACATGCAGGGCATGGCTGCCAAGGCCAAGAGCTACTTCCCGGCATTCGGTGCTGCCAAGGAGCACGCACGCTCACGCCCCCCCCCCCCTTCCCCCCCCCACACACGCACCAACAGGGTATGGCCGCCAAGGCCAAGAGCTACTTCCCGGCATTCGTGCGGACACACACACACACACGCGCGCACACAACACACACACACACACGCCCCCCCCCGCCGCCCCCTACCGCCACCACCACCACACACACGCACCGACAGGGCATGGCCGCCAAGGCCAAGAGCTACTTCCCGGCGTTCGGTGCTGCCAAGGAGCCCGAGCCAGTGCAGGGCGCTGGCGGCGCGATGCCGCACCACACACACCACACACCACACACACACATGCACCACACACACACGCACAGGGTATGGCCGCCAAGGCCAAGAGCTACTTCCCGGCATTCGGTGCTGCCAAGGAGCCAGAGCCGGTGCAGGGCGCCGGCGGCGCGATGCCGCACCACCGCGCGGCGACGTCGCCGACTCCGCCGCCGGCACGGGGGGGCGACGACTCGGGAGACGAGCAGTCAGGAGGTGCGCGTTTCGTCAGTATGGAATTCGTTTAATCACTCTTGTTTACTGCTTCAAGCCGTGGGCAGCTGTGTGTGGGCCCGGCGGGGGGGGGGGGCGATGCCGCACCACCGCACGGCGACGTCGCCGGCGACGCCTCCGGCACGGGGGGGGGCGACGACTCAGGAGACGAGCAGTCCGGAGGTGCGCGTTTCGTCAGAATGGGATTCGTTCAATCATTCGCTTTTTTCTTCGAGCCGTGGCCAGCTGTGTGTGTATGTGTGTGTGGGGGGGATGCCGCACCACCGCGCGGCAACGGCGCCGGCGCTGCCGCAGGCACGGGGGGGCAACGACTCGGGAGACGAGCAGTCGGTGCAGTCCGGAGGTGCGCGTTTCGTCAGTATGGAATTCGTTTAATAATTCGCTTTTTCTATTCGAGCCGTGGCCAGCTGTGTGTGTGCGGGGGGGGGGGGGGGGTCCACCACAGCGCGGCAACGGCGCCGGCGCCGCCGCAGGCACGGGGGGGGGGGGACGACTCGGAGACAAGCAGTCCGGAGGTGCGCGTTTCATCAGTATGGGATTCGTTTAATAATCCACTTTTTTGTTCAAGCCGTGGCCAGCTGTGTGTGAGGGGGGGGGGGGCCATGCCACGCACACACACACACACACACACACACACACACACACACACACACACGCACGCACTCACGCGCACGAATGCAGGCGCCGCGTTCAAGATGGGCGGGGACCCCAACGACTTTGTCGCGCACTACTTTGTAAAGTGCAGCTCAAGCGACACACACACACACACACACACACACACGAACGACTGCAGGCGCCGCGTTCAAGATGGGCGGTGACCCCAACGACTTTGTCGCGCACTACTTTGAAAAGTGCAGCTCAAACGACACGGCGCTCCCAAGCAGCTGGAAGTGGCAGGTGTGTGTGTGTGTGTGTGATTGTGTGCATGTGTGCGTGTGCGCGTGTGAATGTGGAAGCAGGCTGGCCGAGTGTGGCAAAGAAGTTGGATATACAAAGCAGACGAAGAAGCACGCTGCGCACCACCACCACCCCACCCGCCACACACCACACACACATGCCCCCCCCCCTTCCACACATGCACACACGTACGGTACGCCCCCCCCGCCCCCAACACACACACACACGCACGCACACCACACGCCACGCACACACAACATGCAGCGCCGCTTCTTCATCTTCTCCGAATCTCAGCGCATGCTCTACTTCACGCACACACACTCACACGCACCCCACCCCACACGCGCGCACACACGCACACGGCCACACACGCACGCTCCCCCCCCCCCCCCCCCCGCACACACACGCACCCCACACTCCAACATCACACACGCAGCGCCGCTTCTTCATCTTCTCTGACTCTCAGCGCATGCTCTACTACTTCAAGTCGCCAGAGGACGTGCCCAAGCCCAACGGGCTGCGTGGGCAGGTGGGTTGCTTCAGGGCTTAGTGTTAAGGGCTTGTAAGGTTTGGGGACTTAGGGCTTAGAAGGGTTTAGGTTGCTCTTCTACTTCAAGTAGTAGACTTAAGTCAACGGGCTGCGCGGGCAGGTGGGTTGCTTCAGGGCTTGGTGTTAAGGGCTTGTAAGGCTTTGGGACTTAGGGCTAAGTGGGGTTTAGGTTGCTCTACTACTTCAAGTAGTAGACTTAAGTCAACGGGCTGCGCGGGCAGGTGGGTTGCTTCAGGGCTTGGTGTTAAGGGCTTGTAACGTTTGGGGACTTGGGGCTTAGGAGCAGGGGTGGCTGGGCCGCTCCGCCTGACCCGCCCCCCGGGCCATGGGTTCCCCCACATTTGCCCAGCTTAAGTCCAGAAGGGGGGCGCCGGGCGCACAGCCAAGCAGCAAGGAGCAGCTCTTCCATAGCAGAGTGTGCTAATTTGCCCCTGTGCTTATTTGCCCCGCCTCCTCCTAGTGGGGTTTAGGTTGCTTTACAACTTAAAGTAGTAGACTTCAAGTCACCAGAGGACGTGCCCATGCGGGCTGCGTGGGCAGAGGTGGGCCGACCCTCTCGGCCCTAGGACTCGAGGGTTTGTTGTGGAGCACGCGAACCAAGAGTCGCAACCGTACTCGCCAGAGTGTGGCGCTCGACTTCTGCAAGCTGCCAGAGGACGTGCCCGAGCCCAGCTGCTTGGGCAGGCCATGACCCTAGCCAGCACTCGTGACCCCAAGGACTCTCGACCCTAGCAGGACTTCTGTGTTTGTTGTGGAGCACAGGAACTAAGGTAGTCTTTGCTGGAAAGCCGATGTAACTGTAACTATACAGGAACTAAGAATCAGACCCGAGTCTCTCAAGAACATGGCGCCATAGCAGGAGCTGCGCTGTGCCGATTCATGCGTGGGTCGGGTTGTTGGGAAGCTGGTACTGTAGCCACGCGTAGCCTTTGCGCCTAGTCAAATCCGAAAACGCCCCGCAAAGGCTCCGTAAACGTGAAATCAAGTCCGAATACGCCCCACAACGGTATAAAAACAAGACGTCTCGTTGCCTCCTGACCGTCCCTGCCTTTGCCGCCATCCAGATCAACATCGCCGAGTGCGTGATCGACGACCGCACGCACACACACGCACACACACACACACACACACATACACACACGTGCGCCTGCTGTGCCTGCTGCCTCTGCCGCCATTCAGGTCAACATTGTCGAGTGCGTGATCGACAACCGCACGCGCACACACACACACACACGCCTGCTGCGCCTGCTGGCATCCAGGTCAACATCGCCGAGTGTGCCATCGACGACCTAAATGACCGCACGCACACACACGCCTGCTGTGCCTGCTGCTCCTGCTGGCATCCAGGTCAACATCGCCGAGTGTGTCGTCGACGACCTAGATGACACATACACACACACACACGCACACACATGCCTGCTGTGCCTGCCGCACCGGCTGGCACACAGGTCAACATCGCCGAGTGTGTCATCGACGACCGCGCGTGCACACACACACACACATACGCCTGCTGTGCCTGCTGCGCCTGCTGGCACACAGGTCAACATTGCCGAGTGTGTGATCGACGACCTCGACGACCGCGGCGTGCCGCGCCACCCCGGTGAGGAACAGGGGTTCAAATGGGGGTTTGGGGTTTATTATAACCTGAATATTGTTACCAGGGCTAGAGGAGTCTCTATAGAGCTTTAGATGTGCATAAAGGACTCATACCAGGTGTAATACACATTGTGTGTTCCCGCAGCGCATGCCATTGTGCTGCTCTCGGCGAGAGCTCTTTCTTACGCACGCCTCCATGCCCTCTCCCACCAAGCGTGGGGTGGTTTTCTGGGAAGTGGGACATCCGGCCCCGAGCGGTGCACACGGCTTGCGGGGGGATTACTGACCACCATGTCACCCTCCCCCACTGCGCAGGCCCCCCACCCCCACCCCCCGTCTTCCCACTGTCCAAAACACACACACACACACGCCTACCTGCCTGTTTGCGCATACTCTGCCGCCACGCACTGCGGCAGTCGCGACATCGTGTGGATCCCAAGGCTCACTGCATGACCATCACGCCCCCCCCCCCAATGTGCAGGATCGTAACACCACCCCTCTTCCCACTGTCCAAAACACACACACACACACCTGCCTGCCTGCCTGCTCGCGCACATTCTGCCACCACGCACAGCGCGCAGTTGAGACATCTTGTGTCGATTCCAAGGGTCCACACTGCTTGACCACGACGCGCCCCTCCCCCATTGCGCAGGCTCGCCCCTCCGCTCTTCCCACTCTAAAAAACAAACCCACCCACTCCCTGCCTGCCTGCCTGCTTGCGCACACTCTGCCACCACATACTGCACCAGTTGCGACACCGTGTGTCGATTCCAAGGGACCACACCGCTTGACCACGCCCCCCTCCCCCACTGCGCAGGCTCGCCCCCCCCCCCCCTCCAACACCCTCTCCTCTCCCCCCCCTACCTGCCTGCTTGGGCACACTCTGCCACCACATACTTGCCTGTTGCGACATCTTGTGTCGATCCCAAGGGTCCACGCTGCTTGACTACCACGCCCCCCTCCCCTACTGCGCAGGCTCCCCCCCCCTCTCTCATCCCACTTTCCAAAACACACCCACCCTCCCCCTGCCTGCCTGCTTGCGCACACTCTGCCACCACACACTGCGCCAGTTGCGACGTCGTGTGTGGATCGCAAGGCTCACTGCTTGACTACTACTTGTTAGTCAATGCACAGGCTTGTCTCTTCCCACTCTCAAAAAACCCCCCCCCCCCCCCCCGGCCCGCATGCTTGCACACACTCTGCCACCACATACTGCGCCAGTTGCGGCATCGTGTGTCGATCCCAAGGCTCACTGCTTGACTACTACTTGGTAGTCAATGCGCAGGCTTGTCTCTTCCCACTCTCAAAAAACACCCTCCCCCCCCCCTGCCCGCCTGCTTGCACACACTCTGCCACCACATACTGCGCCAGTTGCGGCATCGTGTGTCGATCCCAAGGCTCACTGCTTGACTACTACTTGGTAGTCAATGCGCAGGCTTGTCTCTTCCCACTCTCAAAACACACCCTCCCCCCCCCTCCTGCCCGCCTGCTTGCACACACTCTGCCACCACATACTGCGCCAGTTGCGACATCGTGTGTCGATCCCAAGGGTCCACACTGCCTGACCACCACGCTCCCCTCCCCCAATGCGCAGGCTCGCCCCCCCCGAGCTCCTCCGACAAGGCGCACTGGATGATCAAGGTTCGCGTTTAGGTGTAGGGCTTTAGGGTTGAGGTTTTAGGAACTAGGGTTTCTGGTAAAGGGCTCGCCCCCTCCCCCCCTCCCCTCCTTCTTCCCAGGCGACGTTTTGGGGGTTATAATGTTAAGATTTTAGGGTTTTAGGGTTGAGGGTTAAGGGTTTAAGGGTTCTTGACGTCCTCCGACAAGGCGCATTGGATGATCCAAGGTTTGCGCACCAGTGTTTTTGCTGGCCAGCCCGCAGCCCGCAAAAGTGCACTGCTGGGTTGAGATTGGCCGATGGCCCCCCCCCCCGCAAACGCCATTCTCCGCACACGCTCCAAGATTCGACGCAAGACCCCGTCGCGCCATCATCAGTGGTGTCAAACAGGCTTTGCAATCCATCATGGGCTCAACTTAGCTAGAGACATCCCCCCCTCCTCTTCCCCCATATAAGAGACGTCCTATGGGCTCCTGTAGGGGGCAAGAGGGGAAGGGGAGGAGACATCACGCTACCCCCTCCCCCCTTCCCCCTATAGGAGGCCTCCTACGGGCTTTTGCCCCCCCTCCCCCCATCCCTCATGGGCTCTACTGTTACAGTTACAGTTACAGTTACATGGCATTCCAGCTAAGACAACACTAGTCCTAGTGCCACCGCCCTGTGAAGGACGATAGCCACCAGCCGGTTACCTGCCGTCTAGACTACCGCTCCCGCCGGCTAGTTTAGACCCAAACAAGTCCCTGAGGGACATGTCTGGCAAGGAGCGTATAGGAAAGGACCGTCCTCCTCCTGGCCTTTGAGGCCAACCACGCCGGCTGTGCCGACTGGCGGCGCTGAAGCAGAAAAGTCCCCGCCTGGCATGGTGCATGGTTGTCCAACTCCATGCATGGGGCTCTGCCTGCGCCCCATGCGTCATGCATGGCCAGGTCCCACCCTCCAGGGGGGCCTGGGCAAACAGAGTCGTCATGGCAGGCTGCCTGAAGACCAATGCCGACGCCAGTCACCGGCAGACGAGTGCCCCCGAGGGTGAGCGCGGTGACAAACGCTGCGATGGTGAAGCGGATAAACTCTGTTGTTGCCTCGGCGGTCACCACCGCTGAAGCCCTGATGGTAGCTCGCCCCCACGAGCAGCCATCTTGACCGATGTCCAGCATGCATTGACGGGCGCCAGCTCCTCCGCTCGTCGATCAACTCGTCGAGATCGGTGCCGCATGGCGTCCTGCATGGGAGGAGGATAAGGGCCGTCTCCCAGCACGGGTCGCGGCAGCGCCGCGGCTACTCGCCAAGCCATGACAGCGCCGGGCAAGCCGCTCCTGTAGTTTCCACCGAGGGACAGTCTAGCAGGAGCCAGGCCAGTCGTATTTTATCCCGCTCGTCAGCGGCACGGAGATCCTAGTCACCAGCCGCGCCGCATTGCTGGGTCCAGGGCCCGGCGACGAGAACGCGCCTCCGTTAATCGAGCCCCAGGGCTCTACTAGGTATAACTAAAGACATCACGTCAACGGACCTCCCCCCCCCCTCCCCTGCTCCTTGCCTTTCTTTCTGTATGGGCGTGCCCTTCCCCATCCCCCATCCCCCCCATGGGCTCTACTAGAGTTATTAGAGACATCACGTCAATCAACCCCCTCCCCCTCTTGCCCCTTGCCTTTCTTCCTGTATGGGCGTGCCCCCCCTCCCCCCCCAATCCCCCCCCCGCGGCCGGCTTGCAAGAGGTGAGACTCGCGCACCCCGCATACGCCTCTGTGCTAGACCTCTTGTCTGTCTGCATCTCCGTCTCTCGTCACACACACACAAACACACACGCACACGCGTGCGCACACAAACACACAACACACACACACACACACACACACACACACACACACACGCGCGCACGCACGCAGGTGTGCCATGGACTCGGCATGGTGGAGGTGCAAGAGGTCTAGCACAGAGGCGTATGCGGGCTGTCTCTAGCTAGAGATCTCGCATCAGCTGACTCTCTCCCCCCTCCCCTCCCCCCAAAGATTCGGCACAAGGACCCGTCCCGCAGCGCCGTCAAGGAGCACAACGCAATCATCCTGCGTGCAGAGACGTTTGCTTCAAAGGTGTGAATGTGTGGCTGGGTGGCTGGCTGTGGCTGTGGGTGTGGCTGGGTTTGTGGGTGCGGCTGGGGCCCGGGTGGGTGTGGGCGGTCAAGGAGCACAACGCAATCATCCTGCGTGCAGAGACGTTTGCGTCAAAGGTGTGAATGTGTGGCTGGGTGGCTGGGTGTGGCTGTGGCTGTGGCTGTGGGTGTGGGTGTGGCTGGGGCCGGGGTGGGTGTGGGCGGTCAAGGAGCACAACGCAATCATCCTGCGCGCAGAGACGTTCGTGACAAAGGTGTGAATGTGTGGCTGGGTGGCTGGGTGTGGCTGTGGCTGTGGGTGTGGGTGCGGCTGGGGTCGGGGCGGGTGTGGGCGGTCAAGGAGCACAACGCAATCATCCTGCGCGCAGAGACGTTCGTGACAAAGGTATGAATGTGTGGCTGGGTGGCTAGGTGTGGCCGTGGCTGTGGCTGTGGCTGTGGGTGCGGCTGGGGTCGGGGCGGGTGTGGGCGGTCAAGGAGCACAACGCAGTCATCCTGCGCGCAGAGACGTTCGTGACAAAGGTGTGAATGTGTGGCTGGGTGGCTGGGTGTGGCTGTGGCTGTGGCTGTGGGTGTGGGTGCGGCTGGGGTCGGGGCGGGTGTGGGCGGTCAAGGAGCACAACGCAATCATCCTGCGCGCAGAGACGTTCGTGACAAAGGTGTGAATGTGTGGCTGGGTGGCTGGGTGTGGCTGTTGGTGTGGCTGGGGTCGGGGTGGGTGTGGGCGGTCAAGGAGCACGCAGAGACGTTTGCGGTAAAGATGTGAATGGGTGGCTGGGTGGCTGGGTGTGGGCGTGGCTGGGTTCGTGGGTGAGTCTGTGGGTGTGGGTGTGGCCGGTGTGTGTGTGTGTGTGTGTGTGTGTGTGTGTGTGCGGTCAGGGAGCACAACGCAATCATCCTGCACGCAGAGACGTTTGCGGCAACGGCGTGGTTGGGTGTCCGAGTGTGTGCAGCTGAGGATGATGGATGTGCTGAGCTGTACTACAAAGCCTCGTCGTGCTCAGTCCTTATATCCCTCAGCAAGATGTTGCAGTCAGGGACGCCTCTTAAAGGCGTACAAGACCGTGTTTGGCGCTTAAGAGCCCGAGCACCCTCCACCTGGCTACTGGTGGTAGGGGAGCCCCGCTCTTCCTGTCTTTCTCACACAGACGCACACACGCACACCCACACGCAGGCCGAGTGGCTCGGGCGCCTGCGCCGCGCGATCGGCAAGCCCGCCGCCGAAACCAAGCCGACGCCGCGCCGCCAGAGCGGCGGTGGTGGCCAAGAGGGCGGGGAGCATGGAGAGAATGGCGTGGAGCAGGGCGAGGGCGGAGTGCCGCCGGACGGCATGGGGCGCCAGCAGTCGTCGGTCAACTATGGGGAGGCGGAGCCGACGCTCGACACGCAGGTACAGGGTGTGTGCGTATGGGTGTGTGGGTGCGTGTGGGTGTGCGTTCCGCCGGACGGCATGGGGCGTCAGCAGTCGTCGGTCAACTATGGCGAGGCGGAGCGACGCTCGACACGCAGGTACAGTGTGTGTGTGTGTGTGTGTGTGTGTGCGTGTGTGCGTGCCGCCGGACGGGCGGGCGACAGCAGTCGTCGGTCAACTATGGGGAGGCGGAGCCGACGCTCGACATGCAGGCGCTTGTGTGTGTGTGTGTGCGTGTGTGGGGGGGGGAGGGGGAGCCAGCAGTCAGCGTGTTTGTGCATGTGTGGGAGGGGGGGGCGACAGCAGTCGTCGGTCAACTATGGGGAGGCGGAGCCGACGCTCGACACGCAGGTTAAGGGTGTGTGCGTGTGGGTGGGTGTATGCGTGTGTGTTGTGTGTGTGTGTTTTGCGTGTGTGTGAGAGTGTGTGTGTGTGTGTGTGTGTGCACGCGGGAGGGGGGAGCAGTCGTCGGTCAACTATGCCGAGGCGGAGCCAACGCTCGACACGCAGGTAAAGGGTGTGTATGTGTGTGCGTGTGCGTGCGTGTGCGTGCGTGGGGGGGAGGGGGAGGGGGGGGAAGCCAGCAGTCGGCGTGTGTGTGCGTGTGGTGTGGGGGGGGGGGGGGGGGCGCCAGCAGTCGCGGGTCAACTATGGGGAGGCGGAGCCGACGCTCGACACGCAGGTACAGGGTGTGCGGTGGAAGTGTTGTGTGCCCTGGTTGCCCACCGGCACCCCACTGACACCCACCCACCCACCCACCCGCCCTTGCACACCGCACAGCTCGGCCAGGGGGGCATCCGTGTTCCGCGCGCAGCGCGCCTGTGGCCAACCAGGCTGCCACTGACACTCCCGCTGCCACTGACACTCCCACTGACACTCACACTCGCACCCACACTTACACCGTCCCTCGCACTCTTTCTCGCACCCACCCTTGCACACCGCACAGCTCAGCCAGGGCGTGTCCGTGTTCCGCGCAGAGCACCTGCGCGACGCTGCCGGGCACCTGCGCTCCACTGGCACACTCCTTCTGACACTACTACTGCCACTTGTACACCCACCCTTGCAAAATGTACAGCTCGGCCAGGGCGCGTCTGTGTTCTGCCTCTGACACCGTTTCCGTCCTCGCTGCACCACAACTGGCCCCATGCGCAGCTCGGCCAGGGCGCGTCCGTGTTCCGATCGCAGCGCTCCTGGGGCGGACCAGGCTGCCACTGACAATCACACTCACACTCCCACTGACACTCACACTCGCACCCACACTCACACCGTCCCTTGCACTTCCCCTCGCACCCACTCGTGCACACCGCGCAGCTCGGCCAGGGGGCGTCCGTGTTCCGTGTTGAGCACCTGCGCGACGCTGCCGGGCTCCTGCGCCCCCCCTGACACCCTCACAATGTCACTCTCACTCACACCCACCCACCCACCCGCCCTTGCACACCGCACAGCTCGGCCAGGGCGCGTCCGTGTTCCGTGCAGAGCACCTGCGCGACGCTGCCGGGCACCTGCCGCTCGCGCCGCGCGTGCTGCTCAACCCGATGCGCAACGCTGACAAGGGCGTGGTGGACAAGGTGAGCATCAGAGTGAACATCATGAGCGACCATCAGAGTGACCATCAGAGTGACCATCATTGGGCGTGCTGTGACGTGGTGTGATGTGCTGTGCTGCTCAACCCGCTGCGCAATGCTGACAAGGGCGTGGTGGACAAGGTGGGCATCAGAGTGACCATCAAGAGTGACCATCATAGTGACTATCAGAGTGACCATCAGAGTGACCATCACTGATGTGGTGTGATGGACTGTGCTGTGCTGCTCAACCAGATGCGCAATGCTTACAAGGGCGAGGTGGACAAGGTGGGCATCAGAGTGACCATGAGAGTGACCATCACAGCGACCATCATTGGGCATGCTGTGGTGTGGTGTGATGTGCTGCTCCTTCCGATGGGCAATAATGTGCAGGACATGGTGCTCTCTCTCTTTCTGTCTGTCTCTGCCTTGCAGTCGTGTTTGTGATTACAGTCACGCGTGACAACGTATCCTCTCCCTAAGTACGAAGCATCACCGACCCTGGCATGTGCTCTCCCCCACACCCCCACCCCACCCCTCCAGGTGACTGATACAATGAAGGCGATGATGACGGGGTCGTTCTCCCTCGCTCTCTCAGTATGACGCGCCACCGACCCTGCTCTGTGCTCCCCCACCCCACCCCTCCAGGTGACTGACACAATGAAGCGTTGGTGACGGGGTCGTTCGAGTCCCAATACGGCGCGCTGCTCTCTCTCTCTCCGTCAGTTCAACGCACCATTGACCCTGTTATGTGACACACACACACACACACACACACACACACAGGTGACTTGACACAGTGAAGGCGATGATGTCAGGGCCGTTCTCTCTCTCTCGCGCGCGCTCTCTCTCGCGCGCGCTCTCTCTCTCGCGCGCGCTGTCAGTACAACGCACCACTGACCCTGTTATGTGCCACACACGCACACACACGCACACACACACTCACACACACACACACACACACACACAGGTGACTGACACAATGAAGGCGATGATGACGGGGTCGTTCGAGTCCCAATACGACGCGCTGCTCGAGCAGTTTGCCTCCGACATGTGCGTGTACACGCGCATGGTGTGCGACACGGTCGTGACGACGGTGCCCAAGGCGATCGTGCACGCGCTGGTGAGTTATTTAAGGGCGTGGAGTTCGGACGTGGAGTTTGAGGTGGAGTTTGGGTGTGGAGTTTGGACGTGGAGTTTGGACGGGGAGTTTGGACGTTGAGTTTGGGCGTGGGGTGGCAGCAGCGGGCCATCCTCCGTACATGCACGCACACTCGGCCCACGCTGCACACGCCGTGCACACACGCCATGGGAGAGAGGGAGAGAGAGTGGGAGAGAAGGAGGGAGATAGAGGGAGAGGGAGGGAGAGGGAGGGAGAGAAGGAGATAGGCTGAGAGAAGAAGAGGCAGAGTTGAGCGTGATTGGTGCGCAACACGGGGCGTGTGCAGTGCATGGCGTGTGCATCAGCGGGCCATCCTTCGAACACACGCATACTCGGCCCACGCTCTCGGCCCGCGCTCTCGCTCCCTCTCTGTCTCTCCCTCTCGCATTCTCTCCCTCCCTCTTCCTCCCTCTCTTCCTGTCTCTCCCTCTCTCCCCCTGTCCCCCCCCCCCCCTTTCTCTCTCCCTCTCTCCCTCTATATTTCTCTCCCTCCCTTTCTCTCTCCTTTTCTCACTCACTCTCACTCACACACACACACACACACACACACACACCCACACACGCGCAGATCAAGAAGAGCCAGAAGTCTCTGATCGAGCGCCTCTTCACCGTTATCCACAAGCTCACGCCCGACCAGATGGAGCGGCTGCTCAGGGTGTGTGTGTGTGTGTGTGTGTGTGTGCGTCACTTAATACAGTCGAACTACCTACATGATCGGCCATGGATCAGGACCTCGTGCACATACCCGCCCTTAACACCACCCCGCCCCAAACACACGCACACACACGCACGCACACACACACACACGTGTGTGTGCGTGCGTGCGCGTCACGTAGTACAGTCAAACTACCAACATGGTCGGTCATGGATCGGGACCTCGTGCACATACCCGCCATTAACACAACCACCACGCACAAACACACACACACACACGTACACAAACGCGCACATGCTTGCGCACGCCACTGCGCGTGTGTGTATGCAGGAGGACGACGGGACGGTGCAGCACCGCATGCAGGCGCGCGGCGTGTTTGACGACGTCAAGTCAGCGGTGTTTGCGGTGAGACTCTGAAGGGATTGTGGGACTCTCAGCACGCATGTTATTGGCCTCCCAGCAAGGGAGGAACATGCAGCACCGTATGCACGCGCGCGGCGTGTTTGACGATGTCAAGTCAGCGGTGTTTGCGGTGAGACGCTGTGATGATGATGGATGTTGCAGTCGGGGACACCTCTGAAGGCGTTTAAGACCGTGCCCGGCGCGTAGAGCCCGAGCGCCTTGATGAGATGGCTGGCTACTGGTGGTAGGGGACCCCAACTCTGCAGAGAGCGTGGGCGCACCCCCAGGTCCCCTAGAGTTTAAGACCGTGCTCGGCGCGTAGAGCCCGAGCGCCTTGATGAGATGGCTGGCTACTGGTGGTAGGGGACCCCCACTCTGCAGAGAGCGTGGGCGCACCCCCAGGTCCCCTACCGCAGCGGCAGCAAACGCTTGCTGAAGTAGTTGTACGCTGTATGGTTTGTGAGTGCGGCGTCTCTCGACACGCATGCAATTGACCTCCCCTGCTTGACCCCAGCTTGACGCCCTGCATGCCCTTCCCCGCCCCCCAGTGATCCTTGGGAAGGATGTAGCAATTCATTATTATCCCGGAAAAGCGGAAAAGCGGAAAAGCCTGGGAACAGCCTACAAAGCAGTTGATCAGAATTCCGCTCAAATTCCGCTCCGAGCGGTATACTGCTTTAGCAAGGATCACTGCCCGCCCCCCCTGTCCATACTTTCAGGTGAAGCAGCAGCTCGAGCGCATCAGCCTCGATACGCCGGCCGACCGCCTTGGCAGGAGCCCCAACCTCTGCTTCCCCAGGTCGACCCCCTGGTTGATCCCCTGTTTGATGCCCTGTCCCCCCCCACACACACACTGCCAGGTGCATCAGCAGCTCGAGCGCATCAGCCTCGATACGCCGGCCGACCGCCTTGGCAGGAACCCCAACCTCTGCTACCCCAGCTCGACCCCCTGTTTCGTCCCCTATTTTGACGCCCCTGTATATCCTCCCCCCCCCCGCCCCCGTCCCAACACTCCCAGGTGCACCAGCAGCTGGAGCGCATCAGCTCGACCCCCTGTTTGACCCCCTGTTTGACGCCCTGTTTGACCCCTTGTTTGACCCCTTGTTTGACGCCCTGTTTGACCCTGTGTTTGACGCCCTGTTTACCCCCCCCCCTCCGTCCACACTCCCAGGTGCACCAGCAGCTGGAGCGCATCAGCTCAACCCCGTCTGACCCCCTGCCTGACCCCCTGTTTGACGCCCAGTTTGTCCCCCTTGTTTGACCCCCCTGTATGACCCCTCGTTTTACCCCCTGTTTGACGCCCTGTATATCCCCCCCCCTGTCCACACTCCCAGGTGCACCAGCAGCTGGAGCGCATCAGCCTCGGGTCCGACCGCCCGGAGAAGGTCAAGCTCACGGTCAACGCGATTGCGTACGCAGGTGGGTGCGCACCACACGCTCCCTAGGATACCCTGGAAGTCGCAGGAAGAAGGGGTGTAAGACCACACACACACACACACACACACACACACACACACACGTGCGGGCATGCTGCTCACCGCCGCCCCCGCCCCGCCCCCTCTCACCACTCCCCACCACCACCACCCACCTCCCTTGTAGGCTCTCTCTACACACACACACGCACACGTGCAGGCACGATGCTCACCGCCCCCCCTTCCACACACACACACACCACCCCACACCGCCCCACACACGCACCCCACACGCACCCCACACACGCACTCCCCCACACACGCACCCCCCCCCACACACACACACGCAGACACGTGCACGCGCAGGCACAATGCTCACCGCCCTCCCCCCCCACACACCACACCACACCCCACCCCACACGCACCACACACACACGCACACGCACACATGCAACACGCGCACGCGCAGGCACGATGCTCACCGCCCCCATCCCCCCCCCCCACACACACCACCTCAATCCCCAATCCCCACCACACACACACATGTGTAGGACGATGCAGGCACGATGCTCACCGCCCCCCCCCCCCCCCCCCACACACACACACATCCCCCCCACACACACACACACCCCACACACACCCTCCACACACCCCACACACCCCACCCACACACCCGTGCAGGCATGCCCGCGCTGCTCTCGACCGAGCAGAAGAATTACTATGACCGGCTGTTCTCCCACTCGCACGCGCCCGACTGCATGCGCTTCTGGGCAAACCCGCCGCCCATGAAGTCTGTGCTCCCGGGCATGCTGCCGCCTGGTAGGTCAAGCCCTCTCAGAATTCCTGCTCCTAGCTAAAACTGAAACCCCAAAACCCTAGAACGAGACTAGACTAAGCCCTAATCCCCGCCGCCCATGGAGTCTGTCCTCCCGGGCATGCTGCCGCCAGGTGAGGCCCAACCGCCTCGGGAGTCCTGCTTTGTACCCCTCCTGATGATGATGATGATGTTTTTTACAGTCGTGGGTGACACACCTACTCCTAGCTAAAACTAAAACCCTATAACTTTAAACCTTGGACCAGACTGGACTAAGCCCTAATCCCCGCCGCCCATGAAATCGTCCGTCCTCCCGGGCATGCTGCCGCCAGGTGAGGCCCAACCACCTCGAGAGTCCTGCTTTGCACCCCTCCTAGCTAAAACCAACACCCTAAACCCTACAACCTTGGACTTGACTAGACTAAGCCCTAATCCCTGCCGCCCATGAAGTCCGTCCTCCCAGGCATGCTACCGCCAGGTAAGGCCCAACTGACTCGGGAGTCCTGCTCCTAGCTAAAAGTAACACCCTTAAACCTTAAAACCTAAAACCCCAAAACCTAAAACCTAAGACTGGACTTAGCCCTCATCCCCGCCGCCCATGAAGTCCGTGCTCCCGGGCATGCTGCCGCCTGGTGAGGTCAAGCGTCCGCAGGAGTCCTGCTTTGCACCCTCCTAGCTAGGACTCGCCATCAGTGATTAGCCGTCAGACACCAGTCGCCATCGCCACCGCCATCATCAGCCATCGCCACGGGTCGCCATTATCACTCTGCACCCCTCCTCGGGACTAGGGGCCTAGGGGGACTAGGGGGACTATAGGGGGCTAGGAGTCGCCAGCACTCTGCGGGGAGAGGGGATTGGATGGGGACATGGTAAAGCCTGTCAGCCCCCGTGCTTGTGGGGCCCACCTCACCGACCAACAGCGCAGACTCGCCACTCCTAACTGCCGCCGCCGCCACTCCCTAACAGCCGCCGCCACACCTAACTGCCGCCAGGCGGACCAGCCTTCTAACTGACGCCACCACCTGCTTGCACCCCGGTGTTGTCGCAGGGGTGGCGTCGCGCAGGGAGAGCGACAGCGGCGGGGCGGATGCGGGACGCGCGCGCGGCCCGCCGCACGGCCCGCCTGGCCACCAGCCCGGGCGCGGCCCGTCGGCCGTGGCGCCGCAGCGCCCAGCGCCCGGGGGCGCCCCGCCGCCCGTGCCAATGCGCCCAGCGCCAGTGCCGGGGGCGGCGTCGGTGCGGCGTGCGCCGCCGCCGCCGCCGCCGCCAGGCGGCCGGTAGGGGCATGAGCACGTACGTGCGCACGCCGTGTACTTTTTGCGGCGCAGCGCTTTGCGGGGGCGCGTGGCGCCTGTTGTACGTAGGCCTCCCGGGGCGAGATGAGCGCTTGTGACCAGCGCCAGGTGGCGTGAAAAACGGCCACGCCCTTGTAAGCATACGGATGGAGAGAGAGAGTTCGTCGTCAAAGGCGTAACACAACGGGGGCGTCGTACCCCCGAGTACAAACGCAAGCCCCGAAAAAATGACTTTTCACCCTTGCGAGCCACGTCTTGGCCACGCTCCCATGTTTGTTGTAGAGGCTGTGCGGTCGGTCTGCTGCTGTGTCGGGGTGCAGAGCTGCGGTGTGGCCATGATGAACGAGCGCCAGGGCTGTAACAGCCACGCGCATGTCAAGTAAGGAGTTAGCACATAGGGTGCTTGTGTCAAGAGAGATGTGACAGGCCGAGCTAGGCCAGACACAAGGGCTGTGGCGACTGCCAGCAGTGCCGCTCCTCAGCGCTCGCAATGAGCCCATCTGGTGGCTGTGGTTGAGTGTTTTTCAATAGCAGCGCTGGCGTGTCCATGCAGGTGGCGGTGTCGTGGGGAGGACGGCGTGGCGTGCGCACTGCTTCTGGGGATGCCCGGTGGCGGAGGCGTTGGTGGTGGTGATTGCTGCTGCCCTCCCCGCCCCTACTCTGGTTGTCACACTGCCCACCTGTGGATCGAGGCCCCAGCAGCTGCACTAGCAGAGGGATGACACCTACAGCAATGATTGCGGCCTGCGTGTCTGCATTCCGACTGCAACCCTCCGCAATCACCGCCAGTGCCTGCGCCCGCTCGCTCGGCTGGGATTTTACACCAAGCTTGCGCACCATCTTCCACAAGTTCCTCCGAGGGAGTGGACGCATCGTGCGCGATTGGGCTGGGTGCAAACAGGGGGGCGGGGAGAGATGGCGGTGCATGGGCGCATGCCATGATGGGCGCTGGGAGTTTTTGTTGTTGTACATACCGGCGTTGGTATTTGGCATTGGCATGGCAGGCTGTCTTGGGGGCATGATCCGCTTCTTGCATGTGCCATGTGCCATGTGCCATGGAGGGCAGGCGACATATGGTGTAGTAGGGGGGCCCTCACGTATTAGACGCCAGGATCAGACAGCTCGTGGAGGATCGGCGTTGGATCTAAACTTCACTGAATCGACAGGTTCGTCACAAACTCCACTAAGATCCAGTCCACACTCGCGAGTGCAGTCTGGGGGCCTGGGGAGCCTCGCCACCGTGCATCACCCTCCAAAGAGAAGATGGTGTGTGTTTTAGCGTAAAACCTGGGCCATTCAACACGCACGCTCACCCCCCCTCAATTCCTTACGGGGGGGGTTCGTGACTGTAACTGTACAAGGCCGATTGTTACGGCCAATGTTAAGGAACATGCGGGAGCTACGGGCCTTCAGACTCAGAAAAGTGTGAAACGCTGCCCCCATAATGACCGAGGATGACCACAGCGTGCCCACATCAGGCCAATTTGGCCTCTGGAAGGTCCAGGGAGGGTTCAAGGACGAGCACTCAGGGTTTAGGGTTTAGGGTGTAGGGGGGGGAGTGCAAGTTGGTTCCGTGTTGGAACGTCAACACGGTCCACATCCACAGCGATGTTGTGACGTTGCTGTTTCCTAGTGACGATGATGCAGTGCGTCTGAGTACTAGTGTACGTAGTGGACCTTTCTTCGGTGTTGTTGCTGAGGGACCCCTGAGGAGGCCAGCAGCCGTCCCACAGCATGTCCAAGATCCCTCCTCCCAGGCCAATTGATGGGGACGGTGGTGCGCCGCGCACACAGCAGGGCGTGGTGAGACCGAGGTTGATGGTAACGAGGCACACAAAAATGTGCCACTACGGCTCGTGCATCTCTGATGTACAACTGGGATAGCCATATTTTCGTGCACGCAATGCCAGCGTGCATCGCCCACCACCACCGGTCGCATGTCACAACCCCATGCAAGTCGCAACAGAAACCCATGCGCTGCATGCCAGGCCATGCATGCGTGTGTGCCTGCCTGTGCTGCCGTGCGCACATGCGTGTGCCACCCACTCCTCTCTCGGCACAAGCCCTGTGAGGACGGTCGTGAGACGCACTTCAACATTGTGCTTGCCCTCGTGTGTGCTTGTGCGCGTACGCAGCACCAGCGATCTGGCGATGGTGGCAACGTATCGTCCAAGGAGCTAAACTCTCTGCTGCAGGCTGTGCAGGTGACACACACGCACACACACGCACACACCCTCGCACATACACACACGCGCACACACACACACACACGCACTCGCATACACACGCACTCACACACTCTCACACGCACGCACCCGATGCACGCACGCACGCACCTGCACACCACAAGCAGGGCTCGCTCTCCGACCTGCGCACTGAGGTCGCGAGCGCGCGCAAGCTGAGCGCAGGCCCCTCACTGGGGGGCGGACCCAGCGGCAGCACCGGCCTGGCGCCGCCTCAACGTACGACAGCGTACGCGGCGCCTCTGGCGGGTACGGCTTCCGCCGCGTCCGTCGCTGCCGCGCGCCCCTTCTGCGCGATCACCAGCAGCACCGCTGCCCCCCTCGGGCAGCCCCCGGCAGCGTCCTCTGCGGGCGCGGCCACCACGACGTGGCAGTCGATTGCGACGAGCCAGGCGGCGCGCGCGGCGGCGGCGGGCGGCGGCAGCGGCGGCGGCGGCGGCGGTGGCGGCTCGCGCAGGGCGGCGACTGTGGACGTGCTTCCCTCTGCCGCCGCCGCCGCCGCCGCTGCCTCCCTCGGGGCCCCGGGCACGGCGCACGCCGTGACGCCCAACATGCCGTTGGGCGCCCACGCGGTGTCGGCCGCGGTCGCGGCGGCGCGCCGCACGGCCGACGCTGTGCCCAGCAGCCAGCGCACCGCCGCCACAGATGCGCTGGTGGTGCGGCACAGCGGCAGCTTTGGCAGCGGCGGCGGCGGCGGCGGCGCGTCGGGTGTGGCGCCGCGCACCGCGTCTGCAGGTGGGACAGTTGTTCAGTTGTGCAGTTGTTCAGTTGTTCAGTAATGGGTGCACGCGTCTGCAGGTGGGGTGTTGGTTTGCCAGCCAGTCGCCAGTCAGTTGCCAGCCAGTTGCCAGTCAGTTGCCAGTCAGTTGCCAGTCACTTGTTCAGTTTTAACGCTGCGGCAGGGGACCTGGGGGCGCGCCCACGCTCTGTACATAGTGGGGGTTCCCTACCACCAACAGCCAGCCACCTCATTGAGGTGCTCGGGCCACACGCGCCGA